>VWZS01002158.1:1628325-1796924 GCA_013397075.1 Rhabdornis inornatus | reverse complement strand
TCCCTTCCCTTCCCTTCCTCCTTAATTATTATTCCTTAATTCCCTTACCAAGAATTATTTTTTATTCTTGGTAAGAGCTGCTAGAAACAAATGGACCAGAGTCATCATGATCTTTGAAGACTCATGCATTCCTGTTGGTGGTTGGCACCTTCAACATGTGTAAACATTACCATGTATTAGTTTTGGGAGTTGTGACTTGTTTGGCACTACTGAAGGTCAGATGTAGGAAATCAAACTGGATGTTGAGTCAAGGCCCGTTTTTTACATTTGGTCTTTACGCTTTCCAGGTTTTCTAGCTTTGAAAGTCAAACTTACAATAATTTCTGACTGAAAGAATGACAGGTGAATCCCTAGTCAATAGTGCTTAAAATATGCTTAGCAAAGAAAAAGAAGGTGGCTCAGGGGTGACCTTACCACTCTCTACAACTCCCTGAAAGGAGGTTGTAGCCTGCTGGGGGTCCATCTCTGCTCATAGGCAACCAGCAACAGGACAAGAGGGCACAGTCTTAATTGTGCCAGAGGAAGTTTAGGCAGGACATTTGGGAAAAATGCTTCATAGAAAGAGTGATTTGCTGTTGGAACATGCTGCCCAGGGAGGTGGTGGAGTCACGGTCCCTGGAAGTGTTCAAAAAAGACAGGATGTGGCACTTAGTGTCTTGATCTAGTTGACAGGGTGGTGTTAGTTCATAGGTTGGACTCAATGATCTCAAAGGTCTTTTCTAACCTAGCTAATGCTGTGATTCTGTAAAATACAAGCAAACTCTTCTTGATCTTCATGTATACTGATATTTTTTTTTAATTCAGTGGTTCTTCCAGATTTTTTTAATTATTTTACTTTCCTGCCTATTTATGGCCTACTGCTATCCCTTTTAATGCTGTTTATCTCCTGAAATAAGTTGTGATTGTCACTGTAAACCTACTAATAACACAGCTCCTAATTGTGGGAAAAAGATATGTTCTTTTCACTGCATGAATCTGGGGAAAGAGAGTTGTAGAGAGTATTATTTTACTGGGGTATAATGCCTATATAATACACGTTGCAGACATTTTGCTAATATATCGAACTGTATATGTAACTTAAAAATTCTGTTAAAGTTGATGAAGACAGGAATTGTCTAACTACTAGAGCACTGGAGTGGATTCCTTTTTTCCCTCTGTAAAATGAGAATTTGCTTTGGTATAGTGCTATGAGCAACAAAAATAAAATCCTTAGTGGTTTTTGGGCTGAGGTCAGATATTGCAGGAGGATAGAGATACCTGAACAAATAATAGTTTTCCAAATAAAATGGAAATGTTGCCTTTTTATTGCTCACATACTTACAGTCAGGTTCTTTTAACTGCTGAGTACTCTCGTATCTTCCTGCAGCTGCAACAAGTCTCTTGCTTTTGAGAGGAATGAGAAACCATTATAACCACAGTGGTGAAAGTGCACAAATATTTCCTTTTTTACCTGTACAGACAGTTGTCAAAAAGCCTTGTTTTATTGCAGTCATTTTTTTTTTAAAATGCAGAGCTGCAAAATGAACATAATCCCATGAAGCCAATGCAAAGTCCTGTACTTTTTAGTTCCTTGTCCAGGGTAACTCTGATCTTACATTCATGCACCAGAAACTATTTTCTGAAAATTTAGTGAGACCTATTTTTCCTTTCATTTATTCTCTCCATGTTATAAATATCTTTGCTCAAGATCAGATCCTCCATGAGTCTTTCTTTAAAAAACCACGTTGAGCACCTGAAATCTTGGTTGGTTTTCCAACTTGTAGTTTTTAAGTATCCTTAAAGTTTGGGCTTCAGAACTGGGACCAATAATTGAAGAGTAGATTTAAAATGTAATGTTGAAGCAGCAAGAGGGCTTGTTTCTTTTATTGGGCAGTACTAGGTGTGCATTTCATGAGGTAAGCTTTTTTTTCCCCCTGCAGCACTGTTCTGAGAACTGATTTTGCTATTTATGACTGCTTCTCAGTGCCTCTTGGTGGCTTGTCAGTGTTGTTCCAAATAGAGCCTGGTGTATTTTCTATATTATGTTACTGGTTCCCAGATAGCTATAGATATACCCACACTTTTTTTTCTTTTCTTTTTTTTTTTTTTTTTACCTAACCAGGAAAGCCTGACAATATGCCTGCTGTCCTTGCAGAGTCTTCTGCAGACTCTGCAGACAAAACTTACATCCTCTACTTCAATTAAACTGTTAACAGTATTAGATCAAAATTGATTCCTTGAGGACTTTTTTCTATCAAAGTTATACTCGTTATTGAGTTATCTTGCACTGGATCCAGCATTTCAGTAGATGGAGTATCTCATACTGCCTTAAAATTCTAAGGAAGTTTTATTGTTTTGGGTTCTTTTGCAAACATTTCTGAGACTTGAATTTGTCTGTTTTAAATAACTTGTTATTCCACGTATTTTAGGCAGTTTGTTTCATTCTCTGCTGTTATCAAATGACCAGCTCACTGCAACTACCCTTTTCCAATTCTTAATTTTTAGATGTGTCAGTTAGCTTTGTAATCCTTAAGCATCTGGTAACAGGCTGTTCCCTGAAACATGTTTTTACGAAAAGTGGCTCCTTGCTGGGCTTAATACAGAGCACATGTATACATCAATCAAATGTTCCAGAAATAAGATGCCATAAAAACATTATTAAACTGTTGTTTGAATCATATTATATATTCTTTGCACATACACATCCTTGTTCTTATTTATACTTAGAGAGTTAACATTATTGCATTGATAATTTAAAATATTCTCTCTGTTTGTTATTTAGGGCAATGTCTTGAGTTGTGAATGTTGCCTTCCTTTTTTTAATTAGTGATGATGATGCTTTTTATCAGTCTTCATTATTTTTCACATGATATATGCAGAGTAGTTGGACGAACAGTCACTCAGCCTCTGCAAGAATCCACATCTTCTCTGAATTGTGATTCTAAATCTCCTGCTGTATTCCAGTACTCTTTGCCTCTTGTAATATCTGGGGCTCTGCTCTCGTGTTCTTTGGTCTGGGTCTTTTTCATGCTTCTGCATCTGAAAGTGAGAGTGTCTTTTTCTGATCTGCTGCGTCTCCAGAGTGGATCCCAAGCAGCACAATAAAAACAGACTTTCAGCATTTGGGTTTTGCTATTGTGATCAGGCCTGCAGTGCACAATGATGCAGACATAATCTTGCTTACCTGTGGAATAGATTATGGGCAGTGCAGCTAAAATGTGATCAGATTTTGGACTGAAAAGCTCAAACAAGTTGTTACTGAGCTTATCCAGATTATTTTTCTAGAGGCTTAATGAGGGGTGTCAGTGGAAGTTGTTCACAGGGATGGCAACTCCTATGATCTAATTCCATTCTGAATTATTTTTAATATAGAAGAGTAATGGTCTTTTCCTGTCAGGTTCATTCTTAATAATGTATAATATGCTTTTAGGGATGTTTTCAAGGGATTTCAAGTGATTCATCTTGAAGCTGGAAAATTTCAGCTTGACTTATTAAGTGTTGGCAAAATAGCAAGTTATTTTATAAAAGGCATTGGAAAGGGAAACTGTCAGGTATGCTAATACATCTATTAACAGATATATCAGGAATGTTGATTCTTAGTTCTTCCTTGTCCCTCTGTCCTCCATGCTGGTGATAGAGGTATGAATTAAGAATAAAAATTACACTTTAATTTACTGTGAATTAGAAATAATTTTTCTTTAATTGCACTTTAACTTACTGTGAAGAGAAATAATTTTTCTATTTTCTATATCTAAAAGTTTTCATTCTTAATACTGATTTAAGAGTTACTTTGGTTTTTAGTCTATTAAGGAGGATTTCCTTACCTGCGTTTCACAGAATAGAATCATAAAATCATTAAGGTTGGAAAATACCCCAAGATCAAGCCTGACCTTTGACCAAACACCACCATGTCAATTAACCATTGCACCAAGTGCCATGTCTGGTTGCTTCTTGAACACTTCCAGCAAAGGTCGCTCCACAACTTCCCTGGGCTGCCTGTTCCAATGCTTAACCATCCTTTCAATGAAAAATTCTTTTGAGTGTCCAACCTCAACCTTACCTGGTACAGAAGAGGAAATTTCCTCTTCTCCTGTCACTGCGAGAAGAAACCCACCCGCACTTGGCACACCCTCCTTTCCAGCAGTTGTAGAAAGTGATAAAGTCACCCCTGGGCTTCCTTTTCTCCAAGCTAAACACCCCCAGTTCTCTCAACCACTCCTCGTATGAGTCACTCTCTAGACCCTTCCCCAGCTCCATTGCCCTTCTCTGGACTCTCACCAGCCCCTCAATGTCTTTCTTGTAGTGAGGGGCCCAGAACTGGACACAGCACTCAAGCTGTGTCCTTTCCAGTGCTGAGTACAGAGGGACAACTATTGCCCCAGTCCTGCTGGCCGCACTATTCTTTGTACAAGCCAGGATGCCATTGGCCTTCTTGGCCATCTGGGCACGTGCTGGCTCGCATTCAACTGCTGTTGACCAGCATCTCCAGGTCCTTTTCCACTGTGCAGTTTTGCAGCCTCCAGGCTGTAGTGCTGCATGGGGTTGATGTGGCCAAGGTGCAGGACTCAGCACTTGGGCTTGTTGAATCTCATACTTTTGGCCTCAGCCCATTGATCCAGATACAATTTGAAACAAGTCTTTAAAAATTATTGGAATGATTTCACCCCCAGTAACTGGTATGGAACAGGACAATTACAAGATCTCTTACTCAAAGACAACACAATTCAATAATTGATTGGAAAAGTTTCTGAGCATCCTTAGTAGAATCTATTGCATCATAATTCCCATTTGTAGCATGTTGTATTATTTCTGTCTTGCCTGCCAGACTGAGTGGCTGTTGCTGTGTCTTGCTTGAGGACCAAGTTTACAGAGAATTTTCATGTATTAAATAATATGATGACTTTGAGCTACTAATGTGATGGCATCAAGGAAGAGGCAGTTTGACTTTTAAGGTATTTCATACAAGATAACTTATGAAGCTAAGAAAGTATTAATGTTACTTTACAGGGTACTGCTGAAAAATCAGGAGTACTGGGAAGAGTTTGTCCAAGCAGAAGAGTAAGTGAAATCAAAACTTTGAGAGATGTAGAAAAGGTCAGCTAAGATGATCAGGCAGACCTACTTTACATGGGGAGATTAAAAGAGCTTTCCTTGTTTAGTCTAGTAAAATGCCGGCTGAGGAGGAACATTGTTTTCTGTAAATATATCAAGGGAATAAATACTGAAGGAGGGGGGAGCAGGAAGAGAAACACTGTGCCATTAAATCTAAAAGATAATTTTGGCACAGAAACAAATGTATATAAACTGTTTGAGTAAATTAAACTGGAAATTGAGAGATGGAGTCTCAAAATCGGCTGAGCCTTCTTGTAATACTAGTTGGGAATTAGATGGATCTTACTTAATTTATGCTGAAAATGTTTTGATGAGTTTGTGGTATAGTAGAGGGATGGACTTCCACTTCGGTATTCTCATGGCTTTAAACTGTTATGGGAGCCTGTAACCAAAAAAAAGGAAATAATAGTAACATACAGTGCTATTTTTCTTCTTCTTCTGATTTGTAATTATTTATTTTGGCTGCTATTCCTGTAAGCTGTGGGTTTCTAAGGGACAACACTTGCTCTTTCTGGATTTGCCAATATTAGCAACAAAAACAAGAAAAAAGAGAACACTTACCATAAAAAATTACTGGTTGTTGATGCATTAGCCAAGTAGTTTTCAGCTTTCCTCTTACACTGTAGTAATTCCAAAGAGCTAGCAAAAATATAAAATGATAAATCATCTGTAGAGACTATATTCTGTGATTTCTGCTGGAGTAAAGGATATATGAATGTGTGTGAGAAATATTATTCCTCACAGCATGTTTGAAGAAAAGGCAAGCTCCCATAATTAGCAGAAATGGTAAATGTTGATAAATCTCATCAAATCCTCACTTTGTGTTTCTACTGTGTGAAATAATATAAAAGTGCCAGGTGAAGGCTTAGAAGATCTCCCTGTTCCTTCATCTCTGTACTTTTATTTGTTAAATACAATATATTGCTACTGTTACCTTGCCAGGAGTAGCTGGTAAGATATGAATCTTTTCACTTAGGGAGTTTCTGTGCCAGGGACACTTAAAATAATTTTAAAAATTCTTATAGTAGCATCTGTTAACCAAGGGAAAACAGCTATTGAAACCTCTGCAGAGCTTTACCTGTAGTTGTTCCATGAAAATTTACCTGTGTAGTCTTAATATTTAATTATTTTATTTCTTTCCATGATACACGTAATTGTATATGCAGATTATAAAAGGTATGTATAATCAGGGTCACCTAAAATATTTAATTGGATTGGCAGTTGAAGATATTTGTACTGTTTAATAATGTAGATCAGAGTTTGTAGAAAATGTTTGCTTTTTTAGTTTTACGTATGGCATGTTTCACTTTCTTTTTTTGAAGACCACACATTTTGTCATCACATGAGCAATCTGAGAATGTCATGTCTTTCCTCTGTGCTCGTGAAGCTCACAGGCCTCCTCTGTGCCTTCAAAGAGGATTCTCACTAGCACCAGCCAGCAGGATTAAACCTGAAAACTGAGCAGATATGGAGAAACAATAAGTGAGAAGAGAAAAGAATTCTCATAGGATAGAGGAAAAATAATAGGGCTGAAATATTTTGATTATTGTTGGTCTTTTACTTAGCTCTAGACCTACTTTGAAATAGCAGCAACGATGCAAATAAATTTTCATGCTCGAAGGAGAAAACAAAATCAAGAGTTACAGAAAATGGTGATAAAGCAGTGATCTATCAGAAAAAATTAATTGTATAAAACGAGTCACTTAGAAAGCCATCTTTTATTTTGCCTAGAAATGTATCTGCTGTCTGCACTTATAAGTGTAATCAGTTCCATACATTGAAAAATTCTGAGCCAGCTGTTCTACTGTGACCAGGCTTCAGCAAAATGCTTTATGTGTCTCAACTGGTCGACTTTGGTGTTTAACAGAAGCAAATTTCAAATGAGATCTAAAATACACTTTTTGTGCTTATGCTTATTATGAAACATTTGTGTCTGTTGCTGTGCTGTTGAGTGTGTGCACAATCTGTTAGTTCTTAGGTAAATGTGTGAGGTTTTGCAGAACTAAAACCTTTGATACAAAGTAACAGCTAGAAACCAGCGGAACTGGATTTCTTTTATCTTAAAATTGTGTTGATCCCTTTTGTTGTCAGGTAAGTATATTTTTGTCATTACAGTTTTTCATTTTGTTACTATCCCTTATCTATTTAGGGTCCATCTTTGCTATGATTTTTGTCAAGTTTTTTTTTCTGGATGGTGCCGCTGGTTCATAGTATTTAATTCGGCAGAGAACCTGGAGGATGTAGGGTCAAGACCTCTGCTGCTTAAGGATTTTGTATAGCTATGTCCCTGTCTCAGAGACTTCACACTTGGAGGCTTTTTTGGTTTTTTTTGCTTTAAAGAAGTTGAACCCCTTTTAGAAAGGGGGGAAATAGTGTCACCATGCAGCTCTTTTCTGCTACAGCAGCAGGGCTAGTCGTTTAATACCTTGATTTATAACAGTATTGTAATCTAAATAGGAAGCAGGTGGAGTTACAACTGGTTACGGTACTTTGGATATTAATGGCTTGGCTTGGCAGTGGAATTCTAAAGCTGTATATACTTTTGCTGTTTTAATTATGCATTCATTAAAAGCTTTTATACCCAACAGAATAAAGTAAATATTGTTTGATCTCTGTAGTGTGCTCCCAGACTGTAGATTTGCACAGCAGGGTCTTGATAATCTGAATAAATTGTATTTCCCCAAGGAGTTTATCTTTCAAATAAGGTCATAAAGAAATGCATTCTTTCCCCTTAGTTCTCCTTGTGCTTTTTCTGCTATTTATAACACGGAGCAGAGGAATAGAGGTATATTGTAGTCTGCTGTGTACTTGGTTATGATTAACTCTAATTTATCAATCTGTTGCATCCTTTTCTGTGTCTTGTGCAAGGCAATTATTCTTTAAAGTACGAACAAATAAAGATGGTTTTGGAAGCAATTTAAACACAATGTTTATATCTATTTTTCCTGTTTGACAATTTATCATATCTCTATATTAAAATACACTGCTGTATCAAAATATTCACACTGTCACATCATTTATTTTGAATATTTAATATTGTCATCTTTCAGATTATGTTTGTTTGGAGAACATATTTTATTTTATGAGGCTTTTAAATGTCAGCTCATTGTTGAATTGGTTTGGCATCTAAAGGTTGATACTACTGAATCAGAAGATCCTTAATGTGGAATAATAGATTCCCTTGCTCCAGTGGGGGCATAGACACTAAGTAGGATGCATAGGATCTAAAGTGGTTTCTTATTTTAGAAGTAGACACTGATGGATAATTTTGCCAATTTACTAAATTGGTTTGAGTTTATTGTGAGATTTCAGAACTATTTCAGCTTAGTTTTAAGTGCTATATCTATAATTTTTTACATATTTTCTTAGCCTGAATGTGTTTCAGCAATGTAACATACTAGAAGAAGAGCATACTAGAAGAACATATTAGAAGAGATAGGATCACTACCTTCAGCTCTTGGTGACAGTTCTGCTTGTGTTCATATTACATCCTTCAGTTCAAAAAAAGATAAGCGGTATATACATAAAAGTTTATAAAAAAAGGGTTAAAAGTTTCAAAAATTTACATAAGCCTGGTTTGTACTGCATGTTTTCAAAGAACATATACTGCAATACAGTATCACAAATAAGTTGCACACTACTTCAGAATTTTGTAGTTGCTCAGTTAAGGCGATATAATAAAATCTGTGGAAAGCAGAGACTGCCAGTACTCTTACTCATGAGCACACCTAAATTTCCTCTATAGTAAACTATTTCACCATTAACTAAAGTTTTAAATTCAATTAAGGTTTTAGCGTGAAAAATCTATTCAAATCAGACTGAGCTGACAGTGATTACTTTGATCCTTCCTGTAGGACTTTTTTAAAGCTGGAAGATAAGGTGCATTTTTATTGCGACTAACTTACATACTTCATTTTAGGCTATTTTTGAAAGTTTTGCCACTTATAAGAGCAAAGTTATGTGATCTGGGGTATACATTGAGCAATCTCAGTGTGACATTTTTGCCCTCTAGGATCAAAACTGAAACAGTAGTGTATAATACTGTATAATCTTGATTTTAATTTATAAAACCTAATGCAGTATTTGCCTATTTGTCTGTGAAATACAAGTATGTAGATCAACTCTAACCTTACAAAATCAGAAATAAACATTAGTGATTCCAGGCCAAGGCCAGTTTTAACAAAACACACTTTCAGTATTCATTAAGAGGTAGACTGTAAGTTCAGCAGGTAACTAGCACATTATGTAGGAAGCACCAAAAATCATCTGAAACTTAGCAATGAAAATAAGTAAACACATAACCTCAATGATAAATAAATAAACACACATAAATAAGCATCTGAAATAAGTTATTACATGCAGTATAAATAACTGGTGAGATTTTATTTATACATCCACAACATTTTGTTTATACATCTATATACATTTGGCCTCTTCAACTGCAAGACAGCTTTCATAAAAACAACTTCAATTCCTGCTGATTTGAGAGGATAGGGGAGTTTGGAGCTCATGAAAAATATCCAAACCTAAAATGAAGGCTTACCAGTGTCATTCAGATTTCACTGAAAATGGAAGATTTTTCAGGGGTAGGTTGCATTTGTGCATCTCATTACTGCTTCTCTCAAATAAGGATTCTATTATGTTATCTCCAGTATTTTCCTCCTTTGAAGTCTGCTAAAAGCCACCTTTCCTTCTCAACCGACACTTAGTGTGGTTTGATCAGGCATGTATTTTAGTGGGACTGTTGATCCTCAGCTCACAGTGCTTGATTATTTATTTATTTATGTCCCTAGACATAACCATTGACCACAAAAGAGTTCAATAAATACACGCTGAGCTCTTCTAAATTTCTTTCTGGCACTTGGGATTTATTCAATCAGTGAGCTCTTTGAAAAGATAGTTTTCTGAACAAGGGACAATAAACTGTGGTTGTTGCTTGTCAAATACTGTGATGTTTGCTTTGATTAGGCTCCTCTGTGTTGTTGCCACCATTGCATGGCCATCACAGGAGTGGGGTTGTGAGGTGCCATCTATGATCTGAAGATACTAAATCACCAAGCAAGCACACAGACCAGATACTTCTCATGTAAAATTCATTCTTTTCTCTTTCTTTCTGCAACTGCAGATTTATCCTTACCTCCTCTGTGTTAGTGTGAGGAGGAGCTGACACTAGAATAGCTGTGGCTTTTGGGATGATGGCTGTTAGTGCTTGTTCTGACAAGGTAAAGAACGTACCTTTGTTCTTCCAAGAAAACCGTGGGAAACTCTTACGCAGAAGTCTAGGTAGATAATGAATAGGATTTATCTTTAGTGTACAACTCTGCTAGGGAAGGTGCACTGTTCAGACTGGGAGATTATGTAACAAGCAGGAACCTCCACAGGAATTTGATTCCATTTCCTCCAGTACTGACTCCTCTAAGCAGGTTAAAAAATTCTTTCTCCACTCTCCATTGCATATGCATAAACAGCTCCACAGTCACTGGGACAGGCACCCAATTCACACATTCAAGATGTAGTCCATAAAACATTCCAAAAAAACCCCTCTTCGCACTTTCCCATCTTCCCTGTTGCTCTGCTCTATCTGCCAGCCGTGCAGCTCATTTGACATTTACAAGATTTCTTGTCAGTTTCATTTGGTGCTGCCATTCCATCCAGCAGAGCAGCGAAAGTGAAATTGACTTAATTTAGTCTGTTTCTCTTCCTTGCTCCAGTCCCCGTGTTAACTCACCAGCAAAGTGAGACTGACGAGGCTCCTTGTCATTCTCACACATGGGGCTGGTCAAGGAGAAGGCGGCTGATAGGGAGCAATGCGGTAAATTGGAAGATGAAAACCAGGATTGCGGAGGAGAGAGGAAGAGAGGTGTGAGCATGCAGCAAGAACAGGGAAAATGGGTAAACATGATCATTTCCAGGTGCCCTGGGTACTTTTGTCTAATAGAGGTGAATTCTTGGCCTATTCCCTGAAGGGAGCAGTGTAGTCTAGAGCAGCGGTAGTTAGTTGTCTAGATACTAATTTATGAGGGATGCCAAGTTGAAAACATTAGCCCATAAATATCAGTCATCTGTTAGGAGGATGGACAAAGCTTCCTGCCTTGAGCTACTATAGCTTTTGTCTCCTCACATTTTCAGCTGCAGGAAGGAGAGGGAGGAGGAGTAGGAGGCCAACATCCACTATGTGTTGATGCCAGTGGATAGATTAAAAAGAAAAAAAGGTTCATTTGTTCACTGGAGGAAAATTAATACGTAATAAAATGTAGCTCAGCATCTTGTATTTTGTGAGGTTTCATAGAGCAAAAAGTTGTGCTACACAGGTGCTCTAGTTCAATCAAAACAGTAAATAATGAACAAACAATTGCTTTGTAACAAGCTGTTGCAGTTAAAAAATACATTTTTTAAATCCACTTGTTAGCTCTTGTGAGCTCTTGACATACAGTGTAAATCATGCTGGTTTATTATATTATGTACTAATACATATTTCTTACAGATGCTTTATGCATATATAACCTTAGGAGTTGCAATATAAATTAGTAGTATAATATATATTTGCATATGCAATGGTAACACATATACATTTTGAATGAGGCTGTGTTAATTAACTTCAAGTTATATTGCCTTCCTTCCAGAGCTCCAAAAGAATAACCTTTTTTCATTATCTGAGACCTGTAGATTTTTTTATTCTCTGTTTTATGTTTGGGATATTTTTGTGACATGTGTTTTGTTTGCTTCATCCATTTAGGAATTAAATAGTTTTAATTACTTGGACCTGTACAAGCTTGCGGATCTTTTCAACCTCACTTTATTGGAGAATGCAGTGATTGGCTTCTTAGTAAAACACCTCTCTGAGCTATTGAAGAGTCATCCTGAAGAAGTTCTGGCACTCCCATACTGTCTTCTTCGAGAGGTTTTTAAAAGTGATAGACTCACTTCACTCAGTGAAGAGCAAATCTGGCAGGTAAGGAGATTGGTGAACCACCAGAATGTGTGACATTCTATAAACCATAGCAGTAATCTGTTGTTTTGAAACCCTGGAGCAATCTTGAGGGAGAATAAGCACTTGAGCAAAAACTGTGAATAACAACTGAGGAAGTTTCTGAATGAAATTCTAAAAATGTTGTGTTGTGTTAATGCAATTACTTTGTTTGAAAGAGAAATTTGTCATGCTGTTTAACTTCTGCTACTTAAATACAGCCAGAGATTCTCCTCCAGATCCAACTTCTTCGGTGGGAAGAGATGGCTGATGCATGCAACTCAATTATAATTGCCTCTGATGAGGCTAGTGCCATGAGTCTGGTGGCAAACTTGCCTCTGCAGTCTCTCTCATTCACTTCAGACAAATTTAGCTGTATAACTTCAATAGTCATTGAAATTGGTTGCACCACCACAGCTGGCTTTGCCTAAAGCAAATGAGAGGATCATCATAAAGGCAGCTCTGCTCCAAGATGAGTGGAGGCTTCAATGGAAGGTTTGTGGCAAGAAGTCTGAGATCACTTGCTTTTAAAAAGCTGGATCTAGAAAAGGACCAGGTTGCTAGCCACAAAGTATTAACAAGATAAAAGCATTGTGTTGTGACCTTCAGTGTGTATGGGCTGAGAGAAAACCTAATGTGAGAAAAACACATAGCCTATTAAGAAAAACACAAAAACTAACCAAAATATGTCCTTGAAATTGTTCCCATCATATGTCTGTAAAAATTCACTATGGAGTGGAAGGAAATCTCTTTAATATTGATTACCCAAAGGTGTTTTTCTGTTTGTTTTTTGCTGTCATGTTTTAGAGAGGAAAGTATTTCAGTGTATTTCAAGGTAGAAGGAAACTTGCTGAAAACAAACCTGTGCATTCGTCTTAGGAAGTGGGTTATATTGGCCCAGCAGAGAAGTTTTCTGTGATTCAGAAAATGGATTTATTTTTCAACCTCTATTATTTATCTATTTATCTTTTGGATTATTCTGAGAAAATAACTGCATTTAGATGCCATCAGTTTCTCAAAGTGTAAAGTGTGTATTCATCAGTGGGATGCTTTGTGTTCTGGGGATGAATAATGTCATGCAGGATAAAATATTTATTCTTAAAAAACCAAAAATGTCAGGTTAAGTTCTTCAAACCACAAAACCAGTATGAAGATGTAACATAACCCTTCAGTATTGTAGCAGGCGTATTTTTTTTCGAAAATTTTGAGACTTTAGCTTATGGAGTATTTTACAAAGATGATATTTTCTGTAAATACCAAAATGAAGTTTGACTTTTTCCTGTCCTAGTTTCTGGAGGATGCTTGTACAACAGAACAGTACAGTACACTACACATAATGATGGGTTATGTTTGGTTTAGGTTTTTAAGGCACACTACTCTGAGTCTTAGCCCATATTCCCTTTATCAGAAGAAAGTTTTGAAGTACAAGTTTATGCATGGGGCATGGATGATTGGCTGATTGGGTTTCATCATCATTTCTCTGCAGGACCAGTGGAATCCCCTAGCTACATGCTTGGGTATACTTTTGCTAGAAGAGTTTCTGTGGGAAGCCATACCAGTATAACTTAATACTCACTCAGTAATATGCTCTCTGTAACCTGCTGTAATGATGTTTTGGGGAGTGGGAGTTTTAGCTAGTGTCTAACTGTCCTGTTCTGCAAGAAAGACTCGGAAGTAATTTTCTTAATTGTGTGCACTCCAGTCAATGAACATTGCATCAGGCAAATATGACAAAGCCTCTGTTTCTGTTGCAGGGTCATACTGGGGAGAGATAGGTAATGTGCTGCTTTCTGAGTGACAACAAACTCCACACTGTCCATTTAAGTGTTATCATAATTGCCTCTCTAAAGGTTGCTAATGCTGTTCTGAAGAATTTTTTAAACTAGTTTTCTGCTGCAGGCAAAATGTGCATGCATCTTTTTAATTCAGTTTGTGAAACTAGGAATAAATATGTATTTATAAATATTCCAGGTCCCCAGAATGGATTAAAAGACACATATAAATATTTACCAATTTGGGCATTCAGAACGCAATAAGAAACTGGTTTCTTGCTTTATCTTAGTAAATAAGTAATTCCCACATAGTCAACTCAATAGAAGAAAATCAAATCAGACCAGCTATATTGCCTCAAGTGTACTTAAGTTCATCATTTTTGCTAAGGTTATAGTGGTAATGCAATATACCATGGAAGAATCTAATATTCAGCCCAGGGTGAAGATTGGGTATGCCAGAGGATTAGTGTCAGGGTGCTTTATAGAAGTGAAACTTGATGGACAGGCTGGAGACAGATCTACAGAATCTCATTAAATTGCTGAATTGTTCATTACTGAGCACTCTCACTGTAATAAAGTGCTCATTGACTTTGGCAAATCCCCATCCCATGTCTTAAGGAAGAACAGCAAAGCAAGAGGTGTTGGGGAAGCTTGAGGAAATTGGTGCAAAGTGGGGCAGATAATAGAAAAGCTGGTGGGGGGATGCTACCATTTGATTTATCTGTCTTACCTGTGGCTGGTGTGGCCTCTGCACATACGCATGGCTGTGGGTCACAGCAATGTGAATTCAGCATGTCCCCAGGGCACCTTTGCTAGTAGGGCTGCCATGAAGCCCTAGCACAAATTAAAGCTTCACTCAGAGAACCTGTGGAAAGGGTGCCACTTAACAGAGCACGGTTTTTTACACCAGTTTGAATTCCCAATGTCCACTGGGTGATCTGATCCTAGTGTACATGAAGATGAAGGTGGTTATTTTAATGCATCAAAATGTGTACATGGAGTGATATTTGAATATGATTTAAACTGAATATGAAGAGACTGCAGCTCTTGCCTGCCGTACTTTGGATTTTCCTAGGCTACCAATTCACAATTGGCTGGTTCTAGTGAGTATGGTGAAATATAACTGTGAACAAACCAAGTCTGAGAAAGTTAAATGGTAATATTAGCAGCAGTGTGCTGGAATATGGATTAATGCCAACCATTACAGAACTTCCTGCTGATTTTTCATACTCTTTGGCTTGATGTCGCTTATTTTTAGTAGAGACAATAGACAAGGACTATAGTTATGTATTTCTTAAAATTTTAAAAGCCCACCAGAAAGCCTGTGTAGGCTGTGAAATTGGATCAGTTTATGAGCCTCCTCAATCAGATCTTTCTTAGGTAAGCTAAGCTAGTAATTATGATTGTTAGTTGACATAAGATTTGTTTTCATGTTGATTTTTGCATTTTATTAGCATGTGAGATGATGAAACTTTTTTTGTTTAGAAGAAATTGTTGATTTGTCAGCTGCATAAAAATGTGTAAAGTTAAGTCAGTGACAAGGAAAAAAGGATTAAATTTTAAAAAATGAAGGAAACAAAGGAAAGAATCATGAAGAAGCTGGAGGAAAATGAACTGTTTTTTCTGGTTTGCTCTTCTTCATCACGACCTGTGAAGTACCCTTCTTTTTTCCACAGGAAGCAGTCATGACAAGGACATAAATAACTAGTTTGTTTTGAAGTGAAAAGTGAATCTTTTCATAATTGACCATTACAAGAAAGATTCATTGGCTGTACTTCAAGGAAGCAGGTGAATTCTTTGCCTTGATAATTGAAAAAGTAAAAAACCCTGTAAGATGGAACATGTTGCCAGAATATGTATTATAGTGGTAGGGGACTTGTTGTTGGAACCTTAGCAAGTAGAAAGCAAGCCAAAGATTTAGGTAAAAAACTAATGTTAGCTTTATTTATGATATAATTATGAGTTATGTTTTTTATTGGAAACATCAGTGACATGAGGCTTAAATATTCCTATTTCAAACATCATACTAGTGTTTCCAGAGAGAAATATTTACTGGATTATTCTGTCTCGCTGTGGTCAAATGGTTCTGTCTTAAATACTGCACTTGATCCAAGGTGGACTCTTAAATCATATTTGGAAAAAAATCTTTATGTGAGATCAGTATAGATTAGTTTCTTCCATCTCTGCTACTGTTTAAGTAGGTTGTTAAAGGATAAGTGTAATTTTTAAACAGCTAACAATAAAAGCAGATCAATTTTAGTATTTGTCAGTATTTCTTCAAAAGCAATGATTAGAAGTTCTCCTTTAGTTTTCTTTTGCTTATTTTTTTTCTTTCTTTTTTTTTTTTCTTTTGCCAAGCAACTTGGTTTCTTGGTAATCAACTTGATAAGCAAGCAGTCTAGGAAAAACCGGTAGCTAAAACTGTGTGAGTGGTTTATTCAGCTAGAATGCATTCAAATGTGTTGTGCCTTTTCCAGGGCTAGTCTCCTAAGACATTCCAGCCCTGTTAAATTCCTTGTATGTAACTTCTGAACTTGTGTTCATGAAGTACATGTTCCATGTGTGAAAGTGTAACACTAATTATTGCTTTTATGCCTGTGGATGGGCAAAAACAGTGTTTGGTCCCTGTATTAGAGAAGTGTCTTTGCTTGAATAAATAGAAAAATAAAGGACAAGAAGACTGCAGTGTTACACATCAATATGAGTTTTTAATGTATCTTTTATAAAAATAATAGGTGTACAAATCCAGTTTTCTTATTACAGTCCTGTTTATCCTCATCTGTGCCCTATTTTTAACAGCCTTTTCTTACACTTGAGCTCCATTTTGAATTTCCTAATGGCATTTGTGGAGAGCCAAAATTATTCTTCAGCAGAAATCCCACAGTTCAATGCTGTAGAAAATTTTGTGGTGTACACATTGTAGCAGCCTGCTATGATGGAACAGTTCTGTGCTGATGACAGATCCAAAGACATCTTCCATACATCTCCAGTGATGCACACATTTACCTATGCAGAACAGCAGTTTCTAAAGTTGGTTGTCATGTTCTGATACAAGCTTGCCACTCCTTCAGGCAGTACTTGATTTTTTTTTTTCTGTCAGTCTTTTGGTATTGCAGAGCATTTTTCATATGGAGAGAGCAAAAGTCATTTTTCTCAGGGGTATATATATATTTTAATGAAATGTGGCCTAAGTGCCTTGCTAAATGTGAACTTAAGTTTTATTGCCAAACAAGTAACAACATAAAATATATGTGAAGGAAACCATCTCAGTAATCAATGTTGTGTTTAAGCAGTATATTAGCCTTTCACTATTCAAGAAATAGCGTAAGTGCTCTCTTGGGCAATAAGTGAAATAATGTCTACTCTAATGCTTGTTCCTAGTAAGTATTTACCCTAAGCAGAAAACTACATCTCTAAAATGTGGCTGTCAGCCTTTCATCAAGAAAGGCATAGAAGAGAAAAAAGGGGCTTGATGCCTATCAAGGCTGAAGTGAATTGGTGAGGCTAAATGAGAAAATTAACATATTGCCCATGCATGTTTTGCTGTACTTTTACCTCCCTTTTTTGTACCATTTTAATGAAAATCTACATAAGTGCCAAAGAGCCACCTGTGAATGCCAGTATCCAGTGTACTATATCTGTGATGGTTGCACTGTGTGTATCACAAATAGCTGCAAGCAAAATCACACAGTTACCCTCAAATAAAAGTAGTATGGAAACATAAGCTGTGATAGACTGCTGGTTTTCTTTTCCTTAGTCTAATTCTCATAATCGTGGGTATCTCACCTGAATTGACTCTGTGCAATTGTGTATTCCTTTCAATCTCTCCAGGCTGGGTGGGGTTAATTTTTATAAGTACAGACATGTGCAGTATTCTTGGCAGGACATCCATTATAGGCAGGCCAGGCTGGTGGTTGTGGCCCAAGATCTACAAGGGGGTTGGTGTCCTCTGGAACTGCAGGCGGGCCAGGCTTCATGCAGGATGCAGAGGGTCAAGCAGTGCATGTAGGCAGCAGAAACTCACACTGTTCACCTGGTGTGCTCAGCTCACACACTATTTTCCTGATATAATTTCTGTATCGTTTGTAATATTAATGGCATTTTGGCTTACAGGAAAAATGGATGCCGTCCTTGTTGGCACTGTTCCCTTATTTTATGAAACACCTTTCCCCTTTGTCTGCTTTGGCTTAATGCAGAAATGCGTTCTTAATCTTGTCCTTTACAGTAATATCTTGTGAACTTTATATATGCTTTTGTTCTGAGCTTTCAAAAGTTTCAGGCTCCTGTTTTTTGAATGTTAGCTAATATTTTTACTGTTATTTATCAAGTATAACAGTATGGAAAGCAATTTCCAGTATTAAAACTATGTTAGGAGTAACTGTGTGTTCTTTAATTTTCTTTTTGATACGTGTCAGTTCCAGTCAGAAAACTTGATTATTTTGCTGCTCTTGTGAGCATTGGAGAATTACTGGAGAGCATTACTTTTGTCTTGCTGTCCAACAGTAATATTGCCTCAACTTATTTATCCCAGATTACCTTCAGAAGTGCATAGAGCATCACACCAGTATTTAGGAAGGCTCACAGCTCTTGAATTTAGGTCACTTCTTCAGCTAAGCATTGGATGTGCATTTTGGTTTAGAAAGCCGGAAAAAGACAGCAAGGTGTCCACACAGCAAGACTTCTTCTGTGTTACTGCATTCTACATTTGAATTTGTCTGTTGTGGGAGGATTTGTATTGACTATTGCTCTCCTTGTGACTCAGATCTGTTGAAGGTTATCTGAAGTATAATTGTATAAACATACAGATATATATGGTTACATAAAAAAAAGTTGCTGAAGCTGTTTTGAAAGCCAGGTGTAGTTGAAAAACATACATCAATTTTTAAGTTAAAGAAAACAACATAAAGTCTAAAATCCACAGATACCATGGATGATCAAATATGGCAGTCTGTTGTTACTATCTTAGTTAATGCCTACCATTCAGAGATATAAATGTTAGTAATCTTTACTCTTTCAAAATCTTACCAAAGCTGTTTAACACTGTTTCCAGTGGATTTAAGCTTGTGGAAAATGATAGGAAATTCAAAACTCTTCTGAGAATTCCCAGCTCTGTATTTCAACAAATTTTCCTTTGGGAGCTGATAGAAGCATTGCTTTTATTTGTAACCATAAAGCCAAAGAAGATAGTGGAAGAAAATTGAATTCCACGTTTCCTGAAGCCATGCACATGGTCACCAATGTGTTAAGATAGCTAGAATCTAGTTCTGGGGTTAAGCACCCAAAGTGCGCTGATTTAGATGTAGTGAAGACGCACTCATGTATTCAGACCTGCTAACAAGTGTGTTGGTTCAGCACGAGATCTGCTGAGATTTCATTAGCTGAAATTGGTTGCAAGTGAAGTATTAGTTGCCGTGTGCTATCACTCCCACCCCAGGATCAGGACACTGGTCGCTCCAGGCAGGTGAGGAGGCAAGAAGATGGAAAAGAAATGTCATCCTGCATAGCCTTTCTAACTCCAACAGGGACACCCTTGGCAGCTTCCAGATGTGCAAGAGAGCTGCAGAGCTGGGGGTTTCCTTGCCTTGTGACAAAGGGTTCCTTTTACTCCTTTGATCACTTTGGGCTCCCTCGTGCCAGGGAGAAATGGAAGAAATTACGACAAATACACTTGTCAAAAAGATCTTACGAAGCTTTCCTGTGAAGTGGCTTCCAAGCTAGAGGTCTATGTGGGATAGTAATGACAGATCGAAAGATCACAGTCTCTGTAGTGAAAATTTGTGCTGAAGAGCTTTCAAAGTTCTCCTTTGGGTTGGAGCCTATTTTAATGTTTGAGTGAAACTGTATAGGTCGTCATTTTACAAGGTTTATCTTCTAGCAGTTACAGGTGTTTCAGTTTGCTTCAGGTATTATTTAGTAGGTTTATATAATAAATTTATGTTTGTTTTAATCTTGTAGCGGGGAAGAGCTGACATTCCCCATTCATCAGATACATTTGGGATCTCAAATGCAATTACAAATGTAATTCTAAGTGTTTAAGTTACTTTTTGAAAGAAATAGCTTTCTTAGAGCAATTAGATGATTTTAAAAAGTTAATGCAGGACTCAGTTGTTTAAGCAGGATCTGAAGTCCATCATGTGGGGATTAAATCAAAGTCAATAAAACTGATAGAATGGGGGTTGTTCAGCCTGGAGAAGGCTGTAGGAAGACCTTATAGCAGCTTTTCAGTATCTAAGAGGGCACACAAGAAAGATGGAGAGGGATGTTTTTCAAGGGCATGTAGTGATACAGAAGGGAAATGGCTTTAAACTGAAAAGGGCTAGGTTTGGGTGAGAGATACGGAAGAAATTCTTTATTGTGAAAGAGGTGAGGCGCTGGCACTGGTTGCCCTGAGAAGTTGTGGATGCCCCATCCCTGCAGTGTTCAAGATTAGGTTGGATGGAGCTCTGAGCATTCTGGTCTAATGGACAGTGTCCATGACAGGGGGCTGGAGCTAGGTGATCTTTAAGGCGCCATCCAACCCAAACTGTTCTGTTCTTTTGGTTTGAAAATTTGACGTCTGTGGTTTTGTAGTAACACAGTGTGTTGAACACATGCATATTTATAAACCAGCTAAGGAGAGCATATACTTTGAAGTACGTTTTTGTGTGGGACCAAAGATATTAGTGACATACAAGTCTTGTATAGCTGTTGTAAAGATTATTACAGAAAATGATGCATTTTTTGTGATTTGTTGGATTTGCCTATTAAATCCCTAGAAAATTATACCCTAACAATAGGGAAGAAAGGAATAGGAATCCTTTTACATTCAAGAACCATTTAGACTAATTTTCACAGAGCTGAATTGCATTTTTATAGAATTTTGTCAATTTCGTGCCTATTTCATTTTCTAACAATTTTTTACTGATGAAAGCTGGTAGATTCTTGTCTCTGTAGTGAACTGCTACACTTCTAAAATATATTTCAGAAGGAAAAATAACAAGAGGAATAGCAATAAAAACAGTGCGTATCAGATGGTGAAAATTGTCTTTTCCGCTTATTAATTACATACCAGCAACTTACTTTAGTGCTAAATGTGGCTTTGTAAAGTTTCAATGCATTTGATGTCAGCCTGAATGTTTTCTATGAAAATAAAAATGAGCAATTCTAGATTTTGAAATGAAGGCTGCTGGAAGCAGGTCCTTTTCCACCTCCCATGTTCTCTGTCCTTACCCTGTTTCAGAAAAGATAAATGGTATCATAAACCCTAATCTCCTTAAACTGAAATCAAATCACAGTTAAGAGCCCTAGTTAAACAGCTGTGTTTATAAAGAGATAAGCTTCTGTTCTTTGCAGCGTCAGAAAAACTTACCAGATATAAAACACCTAGCAATGTTAGTTCTACCATCACAACAAATGATGGAGGATCCAAACTTGAGCTTTTTGTGATGCATTTCAAAAGAAATAGCAAGAAGTTTTTACCTCAGAGCTTCTTGCCATTTGATCCAGTTATTAGAGAGGCAGGTTTTATGGACCTAGGAAGCTACATTTTAGGAATGTTGATGTGACGATGCAGAGTGACACAGAGTCCCCAGGCAGTGCAAAGGAGAGACACTTTATTGCAAAAACCCGACCTTTTTAAGCAACTAGCTGGTTATCTGCTATATAGCTTTAATTCACAGCAAACATAATTCAACCAACCACCATACACCACAATGTGAACATGGGATGGTTACAGAACTTGTTTTTCTACCTCTAATTCAGTGGAGTCACTTTCCTGTAGTCCTTTTCTGCTTAGCCAAAGTACCAGGTCTGAGCCATGGCTTTACAAGGCCTTCCCTTTGTAAGGTTTTACCTATATGCCACGTGTTTATAATGAGGAGATTTCCTTGTCTTTTCTAACTTTATGTGGGTGGACTTGTTTCAAAGGAAAACGTTGCGATTGTATCTCTGGAAAAAGTGAGGTTGAGTCTCTGGATGCCATGTTTTGGATTTGTTTTTTATTTCCTTGCTTTGCTCTGCTTTTGTTGGCTTTGCGTTGTCACCCTCCATACTCCTTTTTAATAATCTCATTAAAACAAAATTTTACTTGATTGCAAGAGCAAGTAGAGCCTTTCCAATGTGATCATTCCCAACTCATTTATTTTATGTGTGTAGACTTCCAGGTGTGACAGCCATTGCACAGGAAAACAGAGTGGCTGTGAGTAGTGGGGTAGCTGTAAAGTCTGTTGCAATAGGAGCTGCACGCAAGCTCATACAGCTTTTAAGCACACACTTGTACATGTGGAGTGTCACTGAGAGAGGTTGCACAGGTCCTTGTTTGCCCCTTCTATCACAGTGGAAGAACCAGTTAGGTGTGAGAAGCACATTCCTAAGTCTGCCTTGGTAGAGAAGCTCCAAGTGACTGTAGAGGAAACTCCTCCGTGGTTTCAGGACCTGATCGCACAAGAGAGACTTCTCTGGAAGCACACTATGGGACAGTTTTGTCTTTGCTGCTCCAAGGTTAAGGAAGGATGCAGTGTTTAGTGCCTGTGTGGAGATGCACTTTTCAGCTGCAAAAATATCTCAGGTACTTTTGGCAGATGATATTTAGGGAACTGTTTTGTCCTCACTTTCAGATACCTGCATGTCACCAGACTTTGTTTTGTGGCATGGGCAACAATATTTCCACAGGATTTTTTGTAGTAGAATAAAGAGACTCAGTTGGACAGATTGAGGGGACAGAAGATTTTAATTAAGACATCTAATTTTTCTCTTAGTTCCCATTTTGAGAAAGTGGTTGAAATGTAAACTTCTCTTGGGGAAGCCTGAGTTTTACTGCTTATAAATTGCTTTTAGATACTTGGAAGGAATATTCTGTATAATTTTGAATTCAGATTCCCCAGAAGGTGTAAAATGGCAAGCTTTCATGAGCTGTGATAATTTACAACAGCTGAGAGTTTACCTTCTGTCTGCACCTTACTTCACTTCGAGCTCCAGTAGATGAGAAATTCAGTTTTTCTATTATAGCAACTCAGTGCTTTAATATGATTACTTACCATATATAATGTTATATATTAATGTAGCTCAACTAACCTTTTATAAAGCTGATTTGCAATCATAGTTACTTTATTGTAAGACTAAAAAGATGGAATATCTTCACTGAGTTTAATCAATGTCTTCTAGGTAAACTTCTTACTCTCATGGCCAGTAAACATAAGAAATGGAGTAAGTGTGAATACAATTCTGAAAACATACATTCTATTGTTTACTGTTATAAAACTGGCATTTTCTTCTACATGCTTCATAGGAAACACATACATTAAAAAATGAAACTAGCACTGTCTTTCTCACAAACCTTTTTCATAAAATAATGCCTCTTTTGAGAAGGCCACTATAATTATGTAGCACTAGGGGCGAAGGAAACTTGCAGTAAAGCACTGAACTGACAATGCAAGGGACTGTACTTGATTGGTGGAGAGTTTGGATAAAGAATTCCTCTCTTTCTCACAAGGATGTTGTGCCAAAACAGTTATTAAAAATTTCTGAGATGGAAATACAGGTGTTAAAATTCTTATTCCTGGAGCTGTTTGATTATGAGTAAGGAATCTGCCAAAGATGTGTAGGTTGTGTTATCCTCCTTGCACCTATTGAAACACTGAGCAGGACAATATTTTTGTCTAGCAGCAATTGGTGATGGATGCTTTACTGTTTAAATGCTTTAAGGAGACAGATCTTATCAGCAGTTGAGAAAAACTGAGAAGTATTTTTAATACATTGTGATTCACTTTAATGCTGTGAATTTTTATAAATGTTTGTTTTTAATATATCTGCATTATCTGTCTCTGCTTTAATTATGGCACAATATCATGAAATGCATAATTTTTGGTGCTAGATACTTCGACTAATAACTCTGCTTGCTGCAGTGCTTTTCAGCTGAAAGATCAAAATCAAATATCTGCCTCTTGAAAAGTGGCTTACAGACTGCAGGGCTCATGTTCTGAAAGTCGCAGGTTGTCACCATGACATCACATAAATCCCAAACCAGCAAACCAGCCAAGAAATACAGCATTTCTTATTTAGACCAGGAGTTCCCTGTGTAGTACTCTGTACAAATCTACTGCAGCTTTTGCAGAGCCTGATCAGAGGTCAGGAGGACATGCTCTAACAAGTGCTTTCACTCTCCAGAGATAATGAACCTTGGTGTTCTTTAATCTTCCTTGGGGGCTGTATATTTCCTGAAGTCGATTCATTTATATTTGGCTTCTCTCCTTATTGCCTGAGCCAATCCCTCAGTCCTCCAAGCCCTGTCCATCTGTGAAGCTGATAGTCTGACTGCATCACAGTGATAATATTTGGGTCTGGAAGGATGTGTATTAATTCTTTCCTGCCAGCTGTGATCTCAATCTTCAGTTTGGGAACAGACTTCAGGGGCACTCATGTACACAATGCCAGTGCCACTGCTGCAGCAGAGGTCTAGTGATAGTGTGGAGTTGGCTGGGTAGGAATTGGGGACACATAGCAGAATAACAGGATCTTTGAATGTGTGCCATGGTCCCTTGTGGTGGGGAAATGTGAATCTGAGACACTTCTCTTTATGTAGAGAAATGGTTGCTTTGGAGTCTTCTTTCTGCTGCATCCAAGAAAAGTATAGACTTGAATAATTGTAAATGACATCCTGTGTGTCAGTAAGGATGTGCAAGCCTGCTCACAGTTTCTTTTGCTGAGAGCACTTCCACTTAGGTGAATGTTCTGCCTACAGTCCCAAACTTTTAAGGAAGTAAAACTTCTCTTCTGTAGTGTGAGAAGAGATACAGGACATAAGATTTGTTAAAAGCCTTTGGTCTTTGGATCAAACTTCTCTATCCACTCCTCTTTCAGACAAATCTTAATCTTGGCTTCTAGGCTGCTTTTTTGTGCTTCGGTATGCTGACGTGAACATTGGCATGAGTTTTGTAATACTTGACAAACTAGAGAACATCTGATGATGGCCAAGATCACAGAACAAATGATTAACCACTCACTACTTGAAATACTTGCTTCTTTCAGAGGTACAATTCAATTAGATTATTTTTATTTACCTCACCTTCCTTGTAGCAGCCTTGTGAGAAGGGGAAGCCGTATGGGTGGAGCAAGGTGAGTCTGGGAGAGGAAGTGAACCCAGCAGAGGAGGTGCAGGAAACTTGAATCTTTCATTCCTTCCAAATTTTGTGTAAGCAGCCCCTACGTTTTCTCCTTTTTTTTTTTTCCCCTGTTCACTTGTGAGACAGTCCGAATCAGTGCTGATGAGTAAGGTAAGAAACACCTAGTGGGATTGATTAATTTTCCATCCTTTAAAATGTGGGAATGAACAACCCAACCCACCAGAAAACTAAATATTGATGCTGTCAGTGGCATGATAATTGGTCTCTGCTTTCATCTCCAAACAAACCCTTGCTTGGATTCCATTATTCATTCAAAGAGGAAAAGGGTTATTAATGCAGTGTTCTTTAATTTATATTTTTCTTTTGTGTGTGTGTGTGTGTGAGAGAGACAGAGAGAACAGGAGAGCAACAATGCAATAAATATATTGGCTAAGAGAAAACATTTGAAAGTGATCCCTGCCCATTTTTTTTAATCTTCTCTTATCATGAAGAATGTGAACTGTGATAAATTGTTCTGCTAATCAAACAGCACTGAAAGGTTAGGTCATTGGAAGTCTTTAGTCATTTTGTGCTTTTCAAGAGTGAATTTGTTAAAATTATGCTGAATACCCACTTAAAGCCTGGGCTGAAAACCCTACCTGTGTTTTATAACTCTGCACTGTCAGAACCCATAATAAGTCAAACATTCTTTCAGAGGTACTCATAAGGGAGAAAAAACCCTGTAAATTTAAGAGTAATTTCAGATTGTAAATGAAAAAGAGAGGCACGACTGTTCATTTGCACCAATCATGCCTTCCTTTCATCTGCTCTGATTAGGCCTGGTGCGGTTTCATCAAACTACTCCATCACTGAGCTGTCACTCCAGTCGTCTGTTGATTGAAAACAATCAGGGCTCTGATGGCACAATTATTCTGACCCTTTAACTAGAGGCTGCTGTGATAATGAAAGGTTGATTATGATAGTTTGTGCCTCTTTCAGTTTGCCAAGAAGGTTAATTTGGGCATCAGACGGATGTTTAATGGGCGCTTGCTGGCTACACTGAGGTAAATGAGAACGTGCAGTCTTCGATATTGCACGCATATAGTTTGTCTGTCAATCATTGTCATTTTGAGTTTGTGCCTCACACTCTGGAAATCACATTTTATTTTTTCCTTGGGATTTAATTTATTCTGTGCCCTGAGGAAGTTCTTTCGCTCTGTGACCTTCACAGTAGCTTTCTCTGTCTTTTTTCGCTTCCCTCACATGGAGCCCAAAGGCATAATACATCTAGAGGAACGTTTTTCTTTCATTTTTCACATAAAAAAAAAAAAAAAAAGAAAATTTAAAATCCCTGTTTATCAGCTCACCCTGAACAGAGCCAATGTTTTAATTCTGATTGTAGAATCGAAATGTGCCAATGGAAGCATACCTGCCTGCTAACGCAGCACCACACAGGGAGCTACTTACGTAGACACACATTTGTAAAACTGACAAACAGGTAATTTAAAAATGTCTCTGTGTAAAGAGGGTGGGGGATGACACAGCTTTATTTGCACGGGCTACATGCATATGCCTTAGCTCGGTGGCTTGTAAATGTGGTCTCAGTCACTGTGCTGCAACTTTTTGAGTTAGAAAGTCTCTCTTCAGGGTTCAGGGGCAAAAGGTATTTAATTGCTGATTCATAGATTATTAATATTTACTGTGTTCAGATTGAGAGAATCGTATGCATGATTTTGTAGTTGTTTGGCTCAAGGTGCAAAAGAAATGCAAATACCTCATAATTTTGATTGTTCCACATGCAGCTCATTAGAGTCTTATTTTTATGCACATTTTAAATTGAAAATAAAAAGAAGAAAAAGATTTCTATCTTTAAGGCTCTCTTGCATCTAGGCTCAAGACACTTATTTTCCATGCTGTCCACAACTGTGAGATAGTACCTGATTGATAAAATTGCAGGGTGAGTCAGGAGGCTGTGCTACATGGTTACTAACTTCTAAAAATATTCATGTGTAACTCATGGCTTTGAAAAATTGTGTGTGTGTGTTTTGTTGGGTTGTGGGACTTTTTCCCTCAGCAACAATTCTTACATATTTCTTCCTAAATGGATGATACAGACTAATTTAATTCATCCTGCTTTAAATGCCTAAGCATTTAATGAATATCCTAAACTCCCTGGATTTTGTCCTTTATAGCCTCTAGGGACAGAGAGAATGACAAAGACCCCTTAGAGATCCAAATTCAGACCCTTTGGAAATCCCTGTTCATTTTAGATGAGGAGAAAGTTCCTCCACAGCCCTCAGTGGACTTTGTTTCAGAGCTTTGGTAAATGCCCTGGTTTATCCATAGATTCTGCTCCGGTACTTGAAATTTGAAGAGTTAGGGTGTTGCTGACAATTGCCAACTGAAATATGGTTTTGAGACAGGAGGTCCCAGTCTGGAACACCTCAGACTTGCTGAGTTAGATAAAATCTAATAAAAGGCAAAATTATGTGTGAGTTTACAGCCAAAAATATATACTCCTAGTGTTTCAGAGTCCAAACTAGTAAAGTCCAAGTTTTTTGAAGTTCCCTTGGTGATGCTTTAAGGTGATTGCTGTAGTAAATGTGTTGCTTTCATGACTCTTCTTGGCTTCAAAAATCAATAGAGTCAGGTTTATAGCACTGTCCAATATGCTAAGGATACAAAGATATTAATTTGCTTTTTTTTTCCCGGCCAAAAACTTTTGCATCTGTTAAGGGACAGAAGAACTGTTCAGGTGAGATTTGTAGTTCCTTCTCTTCCTCTGATTTAGTATCATCAGGTTGTCACACACAAATTGGGTCATTTGTGTCGCACATACCTGATCTCAGTCTAGGAAAATGCATCTTTCCACTTTCGTTTCCATATTTAAAATTTTGTTTTCTCCTAAAATGAGAACATTCAAAAGGTTATTATAATTAAGATTTCCATTTGTTTTAATAAGACAGCATGAATTAATTGTTTTAAAGCCTTAAAAATTTGTTTCCTTCTATTCGTTGTTGCTAAAATAAACAAAACAAAGAAAATAAAGAAAACAACACTCCAACCCCCTCATTTTTTTCCACTGCTGTCGCTTTTTGACTTCATGTCATTTGTTAGACACCTTGGATGATATAAAGTAGCGTGTTTGCAGTCCATTGGGCTACAAACATAAATGCATCAACTTAAGAGCAGGCCAAGATGACTTTAATAGAGTTCCTGTGGTCTCTCACAGAGCCCAGGCTTAGAAAAGTTATTTCTTTCTTGGAACTCTGTCAACAGAAACTTTCCCTGATGTTGACTTTGTGACTTAGAGTAGTTTCTAAGTGAACCTGAGTCTAATAAATATGAGTATGTCAAGCTTTTTGCACTCATGAAGTAGCTTGGCCTTTGTGATTAGAAAGCTTGGGGTGGTGTCAAGTAGAGGTCTGGCACGTTTCCCAGCAGAGTGGCTTGAGGAGGGCTGCAGGGGGATGCTGAACAGGCAAGGCATGGGTGTGATGGGGTCTCTTGCTCCCTGGGGTAGCTGGCAACCCAAAGGATCAGGTAGCTGCTTCTTGCAGTGCTGTCTTCCACAGGAGTGAAATTCCTAGTTCAGCTTTAACCTCCTCTGCCTCTGTGGCGTCTCTGGCTGTGGGATGTGTGTGGTGTGTACACCATTAACAGCAGGGAGGGAAGGACTGTGCTCCAAGCCTGTGTGGCTTGGACTATTCAAGCACTGTGCTGGAAGCAGAAGCAGGTGTTGGAAAAGCAATGAACCCGCTATCCAACATGCAAATGTACTTTGATGTGCGCTCCAACTGTGCCACAACATATTTTTCCATCTATTTTCTGCTGTTTTGAGAATGCACTCCATTGCTAAATCATGTAATGCAGCCTTGGAGAAGAAAAATCCTTTGGGTTAAGGCATATGAATAAGAGAATTACTCTGGTTTGAAAATCCTGTCCTTCTGAGGGTCTACTTTTGTCATTTACTTAGTTTAGAAGATGAATATGGCAAAATATATTATTTATTAAAGTTGATGTAGGCACTAGGCTGTAAATTCCTTTACTCACAGACTCATACATTAAAATTAATAGAAAAGAAGGTTGTAGGAGTTTAAACAGAATTTGCCTATATGTCAGTAGGAGTCTTTCCTTGTTTTTGTAAATTATTTAGCACTGATACAAATATTTTACACCTCAAAATTGTGGATAGTATTTTTTTTTTTGCTTGCTTGCTTGGTAGCATTTTAAACACAGTTGTAATTTCAAGTGCTATTGGTATTTCCTTAGAGAAGCCAGTATGTCTTTTCTTGCAGCATCATAAAGTCTATAATGGCTTTGAGTTTATTTTGCCAGTAGTCATTATAGTTGCTAATTGTTACTGCCAGAAAGGCGAAAACATAGGCACTATAATTAGTGTATAGATAGGGTAAATTCTGGAGTTTTTATGTAGGTACCAGGTTTTTGGGTCTAGATTAAACAAAACCTGAGTAAAGGTGTTAGAAGTTGTGTTGATAAATACACAGATGTGTGCTGGTCTCATACATGGAATTTTGTGTCTGCCATATGTTGATGAGAGTTATATTTGCCTCCTTTACACTGAAGAAAAGTTAGAGCTGTGTTACAGTCCACCAGGGACTACTTCTACTACAAGTGAAAGACTTGTGTGGGAAGTCATTTGTCTTTCTTTTGAACTTTTTGAGCCCTCCAATAGCTGCTAGACTGTTCACCCACACCCAGTTTTCTTCCACGCCTCCATAGTGTGAGACTCGTCTTCTGCTACAGGACATGGTAACAATGTGCTGCAAAACCAGTGTAGAAACCTAAGGCTCAGTTGGTGAGTGTTCCTGAAACCAGACAACCTGTTCCATTGTGTCACCATTTAGGAGTTTGTCTTTTATTCTCTAAATATAAATACCTACATTTTTACATTAAATTCCTAGTACTTATTTTTAAGTAATGACCCAAAATGAATTTTAGAACAGTATTTTTTGTCACAAATGTAAAGACAAGGTAATAAAACCAATATAGCTTTTAGCTCTTAAGGCCTTTTTTCTGCCTTGGAGTGTCACAGATTAGGTGTGCCCTGGGTCACACAGGGCGCTGTAGTCATACTGTGTTCGAACAGTAGCATGAGTTGATTTGGACAGGAGCTTCTAAACACATTGTGATTCACAGACCTCTGTTGCTTCCATAAGACTCACTGAAGCTTCTCTGCATTCTGTCAAATGCCTACAGAGCATCCAGGTGGTATGCTACAGAGCATCCAGGTAGCCCTGCTTTCTAAACTCATACAATAAAATGAAATCTTCTACTGCAAACTGGCCTCAGTCATAGTCTGGTAAGAGCCAGTAGCAACCTCCACAAGAGACGGCCTGGGATTCACACTGCCCTACCCATTGCTGCTGCAGCTGCTTGTCAGAGGGGAAAAGGTGGAAGTAGTGTAGGCCAAAGATACCTTCAGGTGCAGCATGCAGAGAATCCCAAGCAGGCTGCAATAAACTTAATTAGGGGAGGTTCAAAGGTTTTCATAAAAAAGATGCAGGACAGATGAGTGGAGATAAAATAGTGTGCAATGAATAGAGAAGGTTTAGGTTCAAGATTTGGAATAGATTGTTCATCTCATGAGTACCAGCAGAATCTTTGTATCACTTTGCAACCGTTAGTGTAGTGGTTTAGAGAAAAGTTAAATATTATTGGTTTCAGTGGAACATTTTTTACAACTCCAGCACTATTCTCAGTTGAGACCTAACTCAGTATGAACCAAGTTGCATATGCCAAATTTCCTACAGCAGAGAAAATTCATTGTAACAGATCATCACACATCCCATATCCAGAAATGAATGCAGGTACCATTTCTTTGAAGTTATGAATGTACATGGTGTTGCTCGTGTGTTTATACAGTATTTATTGGGGGACCAAAGGCAGGACAATAAAGGAAAGCAGATGGATGAAGTTCTAAGATATTAATAAGGCATTAATATTAAACTTCCTCTAAAAGACTTGTGGTTACCAAGTCCTGGTTTACATTAGTGCCTGTCTTTTGCAGAGTCTGTAATGTCTGTCATTGCAGCCCAAGTGATACCTCTGTGATGTCATTTTAGATGTGAACAAAGGCACGAACTTATAGTTCCAAAAGTAACCAGTCTGTTGGATGCAAGTGCTGACAGATAAGAATTCGGTTTTTGTAAATTCTTCTGTCTCAGTATAGTAACCCACATATCATTTAGTTGATATATGCTGAAGATAGCCTGAGTTTCTCCTCAGTTTCAAGTGCCTGAACCATGAGAGCCAAGTGCCTTTCAGGAATCATTCACATGGCTAAAGACACAGAATAGGAAGTTGCCTGATACAACTCGGTAGGAGACACCTGACACATGGATTTGGTGGACTTAGAACACCTGACTGTTGAAAGCTTAATTATTTCAAATCCAAAAACATTTTCAAATGCATTTAATTACTGTCTTTTTTACTAGCAAGTCAAAATACCAAATGCATGTATTTGAAACTTGATACAGCATTTAACTGACTGAACCATTGCATTTTTGGTGCCCTTCATTGATTCTTTGTTTCACAGGGGTTCAGAGTGAGAAAAAAGTGTTTCAAATTAATCTTAACAAGAAGTGGTTTTGGTTTTTCATCTAACCTCTCTGACAGAATACAGAAAAAGTAAAAGTTTAATATGTCATATATGAAAGCTATGAATAAGAGCAGCCTTTATTTTCAGCTCCTTTATGTGACATTCCCAACAACAGTACAGGGCCATAAGATTTAGCTGAAAATTTTCCCATCATTCAGCTTGTTAGAAGCACCCACTCCATGAATTCTGTGTCAAAATGATTTGAAGTATCAAGTAGAGTTAGTCTTTATCCAGAACTAGTCAATGGCTTTGGTAATGACTTGGATGAAAGAATAATAAGGGATTTATGTTCTCAGAAAATGAGAAGGTGAAATGGTTTTCTAGCACTTCTGAAAATACAGTTTGGATTGAGAATGACCTTGACTGGAGCAGTGGCCTAAAGTAATAGTAGAGAGTTTGGTAATGACAGAGAAAGCATGACACTTTGTGGAAGTTCTGCGAAAAAAACAAACCCTAGACAAACCAAAAAACCAACCAAAAAAAAAAGAGAAAAAGTGAGAATAGTACTCATAAGCTTAAATATGGATCAGCAATATCATAATGTGCTGACAGCCTTAGACAATGATGAACAAGCAAGAATGCATAGATCGTTATAATCAAAGAGATTCTTCCAACCTATTCATTGCTACTACAGCCTTAAGAGGAAGATTATGTCCAGTTTTGAACATCAAGCATTAAAGATTTCAGTAACAGAAAACTGTGAGCCAAGCAACAGAGATTTAGAAAATATGACCTAAGATGCATTGAAATACATTTTTCGTTCACTGAGAGGAAAATCACACCAATATTAAAATGCATCTGAGGTGGAGAAGAAAAAGAAGGTAACAAAATCCTTTTCATTCTGTATGGATGAATCATTTTCAAGGGTTGCTCTGGAATATAAACCCAAAGGTGGAAAATGGAGCAATGAGTTTAAGGGTTTAAAGCTTCTGCATATGTAAGAGGAAAATCTGTCTGAGAGGCAATCAGAGCATGGGAATGGTTTTCCTGTGGAAGTTTTGGTATCTTCGTTGCTGAATGTTTTCAAGAATAACTTACACAACAATTCTTGAAATGGTTTAGGCTGTTCCTAACCTCTTTTTAGGACCAGTTGGATTCAGTAAGCTTTATGTGATTTGAATGCTATGTTAAATTTTGAATATTGATACTAGCTGCAATTGCTGAATTGTTGCTTTCTGTCTGCCCCAAACTAGCAGGGCCTCTTCTGTGCTTCTCTCTTCTCTGACTTAATTTTTTTGTCCCCTTACACCTTTCTCCACTTAAATATTGAAGGATTCAGTATGTAATGTGTTATAGTTCTTCAGTGTTTTGTCATAAATAGGATTAAATAAGGAGGGCAGGAAAGGATTTTCTTTGTAATCTTCTGACATTAGTCTTTTTTCTAGTGTACCTGTGGTATCCAGTGATACCATAGCCCCTATGTTTATATTATTTTTCCGGCAGCTTGATTCAGGGACTGTGTGGTCTCAGGCAACACTAACAGATTGCGCAAAGACAGTATTGCATAGCAGCTGATAAGGCTGTGGAAAATATTCAGGGGAGCTGGTGCAATACAGTGGCTTTGTACATACACTGTATCTTTTTATATGGACTAATAGACTTCCACAGCTACTTTTTAGATGTATAGATACCATGATTGAGGCAAGTGTGTATCTTCTCTTAGAGTGCAAGCCAATGTCAAAAGACCGTATTTTGACAGAATTGTATGCAAATAATGTGTGTCATGTTTTTCCCTTCCTTCCCTTCCCCCTACTTTTAGCTTGCTGTGAGGTGGTTGGAACACAACTGCCGCTACCAGTATCTGGATGAACTTCTCCAGCACGTCCGCTTTGGCCTTATGGATGTGGATACACTGCATACTGTAGCTCTTACTCATCCTCTTGTCCAAGCCAGTGAAACTGCGACAGCGCTCATCAATGAGGCTTTGGCTTACCACCAGAGCGTCTATGCACAGCCAGTCTGGCAAACTGCAAGGACAAAGCCTCGCTTCCAGTCAGACACTCTTTATATTATTGGTGGGAAAAAACGGGAAGTCTGCAAAGTGAAGGAATTGCGATACTTCAATCCAGTAGACCAGGAGAACGTTCATATCGCTGGGATCGCTAACTGGAGCGAGCTGGCGCCTATGCCGGTGGGGAGGAGCCACCACTGCGTTGCTGTCATGGGAGACTTTCTGTTTGTAGCTGGTGGAGAGGTAGAGCACTCCACAGGGCGCACGTGTGCCGTGAGAACTGTCTGTCGGTACGACCCCCGCACTAACTCCTGGGCAGAGATAGCTCCCATGAAGAACTGCCGGGAACACTTTGTGCTGGGAGCCGTGGACGAGTACCTCTATGCCGTAGGGGGCAGGAACGAGTTGCGCCAAGTGTTGCCCACAGTTGAACGCTACTGCCCGAAGAAGAACAAGTGGACCTTTGTACAGTCCTTTGATCGGTCGCTCTCATGCCATGCGGGATATGTGGTGGATGGTCTTCTTTGGATATCAGGTAGAAAACGTTTCACACAGTTTGAGGTACTAACAAAATACCAAAATACTGGCTTGAATTAAAGTAATAAATCTTCGGTTTATATGTCATGATAACTTTTCTCTTCAGAGAGGACAAAGAACTGAAGCCTTTTTAGAAGTATAGGAGCGTAATGTATACATTACGCTCGGTGTTTCAGAGCTGCTGATATCATATATGCTATCTCCAGTTGCCATTCATAAATCACAGTGAACTGGAATGATAATGCACTTTTGGACAAATTTCCAATGATGAATTCTGTGTGCTTCCTAAAAACAAACAAAAACGGACATTGTTTCTGTAATATGATCTGATACTTTTGACAGTGACAGGACCCGAGGGAATGGCCTGAAGTTGTGTCAGGGGAGGTTTAGGATATGGGTATGAGGACAAGGTTCTTCAACCACAGATTGATTGGGCACTGGAACAGGTTCCCCAGGGAGGTGGTCATAATAGCAGCCTGACAGAGTTCGAGAAGTGTTTGGATAACACTTTCAGGCACATGGTGTGGTTCCTGAGCCTGTGCAGAGCCTAGAATTGAACTTTGATGATTCCCACTCAGAATATTCTATAATTCTATAATTCACTTATTCCTGATGATGAAATGGAAAATTAAGTGTTTGTTAGCTTGGGTTATTCCAGGGCTTGAAGGCGGATATGTGATTTGCTCCCACTTGCTCTTCAGGATATTGCAACATGCCAAGATGACCGTTTTTATAAATCATGCCTGGCTCTGTCCATAACAAGTGTACAAGGCTGTCTGGATGTAATCACAGCTTTATGGCACAAATAGATGAATATATAGACATAAAATAATGCGTCATTTGCAACTGAGTCTTCAGTTGTTGTGTTCCATTGATGGGGGTGGGAGGACTTAGTTTCCTCAGTCACTGTAGTGGGTATTAGTTATTCTGGAATACAGCCAATGCTGTCTACAGAAGATTTGACAGAAAAATACTCCCCCTTTACTAAGAAGTGTGCCATGGAGTGTTATATAGTTATATTTATTAAGGAAGCTAATGAGTAAATGGGGCCAGCCCTTGAGGTGAATGTTCAGTGATTGGCATCTTCACCATAGATACCCTCCGGGGATTTTAATATGGTCTGGAATGCCTCTGGTGGAAAGATGGAATATGAATGGAAGATTAAGTTAGCTTCTTAGGCCTTTGCTGTGCTTCTCAAAGTGTGTTGTTTAGGCTAGCAGGTGTACCTTTCTGTCCCTATGGATTAAGTGCCCCATGAGAATGGATTCCCAAGCATTGGCAGGGGAATTAGCAGATATCTATTTTAATACATACACACTGAAGTCGTGAATGATGGCTTTGGAATTAAAAGCAGGAAGGAACACAGAAAATCACCAAGATTCATGGCAGGTACTTTGGGTCGTTTTCTTTAGTGACGATCATTTAGGGAGTCTTGTAGAGTTTGTGCTGTGTGAATCCTGAGGTGAGACCCAGATACAGTACAGGAACAGGCTATCAGCTGGGTGTATTCAGACCATTATCCTGTTTATTCACTACTTTTCCTGTTTTATTAGCAGAGAGGGATATGTGTCTACAGTGAGCACTTCAAATACATGGATGTTACTACTGCTGTGGCTTGATTGCTGGGTTTTTTTCCTGTTTTGTGGTTTACATTTGTCAGTATTTATGAAGAATAGGACCTTTGAAAAAATGGTGTTAAGCATTCTCACATAAAATCATTGAATGTGCACTAAAAATCCATCAGTGTGGTCTTTCCTCCAGTAAATGAAAAAAGTAATATTTTTGTCTTAATTTAATGAAAAAAACAACAAAACAATCAAAACTCGAGAAAGTATTTGATAGCAATTTTTAAGTCAAACATGGGGCTGGTTCAAGACTAAATTTAATCTTTCCAGATTTGCTAGGAAAGGGGAAATTATCCTGAGGATTAATTCATGTTCTTAGTTATGTGGGGGAAATGCATGCATGCCTGTGTGTTTTAAATTCCACTCGTGTTTAGAAAACGATGCAGTGTGATATTGTATTCAAGGATATGCCTCTAACAGAACTGTAGAATCAGTGGAAGAGGTAAGTGGAAGCCTACTGGATGAATTCTTTAAAACTGGGCAAAAAACCAAAAATATTTTATCAGTATTGATCCATTTATATTTGAAAATGCTACCAACAGTGGAATAAGGTAGACACTTTCAGCTTTTCAGTTGTATTTTGATATATTCTGAGAAAATGCTTAGAAGTTTTGAGTTGCTCAATTATGACAGGTTATTATGAAGTACAAGAGCGTACTTACTGCACTACACTTCAGTAGATATCGATCTGAATTTTTTACTCTCACACTGAAACCTAGTTGTGTATTGAATAGAGTTATTTTAAAAAGTGGATGGAGATGTAATAACTGTAGCTGGCTTTCTATTATTAATTAATTGCTTAGGACCAGAATGTAGCTTGTGGTACATTCAGGGGCAGGGGAATAGTACAGAGAGATGTTTTATTGTATTGTAGTCACCGCTGGAAAATTCACTGTTCATCACTGAATATAAGATGTTAGCATAAAAGTAATTAATAATGCAGGAGGGAACCTAATTTTGAAGTATGTGGCCTAAAATTAAGTAATTAAAAAATTAGTCTGAGTTAGAAATGTTTCTGAACTGTATCCCTGCTGCTTTTTCTGGGAAATACAGGTCATCAGCAAAGAGCTCTCAAAGTCAGTCTGCTACTACCAGCTGGCAAGGGAACCGTGGACATGTGCCCAGTATTTTAGCGAGGGAATAAATTAAATAGTGATAATATAAGTTTCTAGCCCTTCTATTTGTAGAGAGTGTCATCAAAGCTTGATCTGCACACTGACCATTTACTTGTGCCTCTGCTACAGCCCCATGCCCTCTTAAAGGCTTTGCTGATCAGAAGCTAACTACACTTAAGGGATTTCTATTATTATTGGGATTAATTTTCAGCTTTGCTTTGCTGCTCCTTTGGGACAAATATGACAAGGATTCAAAAAGAATAGATAATAAAATCATGGCAAAGGCAGCAGGAAAGGAAAATGGACAAAACCAACCTGTATGAGTTTACACACTGGCAATAGGAGGTGGGTGGCTGGTGTTCAGGGGACAGAGGGACTCCTCTAAGTTGCTATGACCTCTTTGGGGTTTTTAACCTGACAGAAGCAGATTAAAAGAGGGAGCCTTTTGCACACTGGAACTAGTCAGTCCCTCTGCTCAGCACAAGTGGGTTCAGCCATTGAGTTTTCTGAGCTTCATATTTTCATATTTATGCCATTATTTATTGTTTTTCCCCACAGTCCTGATTTTATTTTCTTACTTAATGGAAAACAAAACATGAGAATTTGTTAAAATAATGTGCTGGTTTTGGCTGGGATAGAGTTAATTTTCCTCACAGCAGCTAGTCTGGGCAATGTTTTGGATTTGTGCAGGAAGCAGTCCTGTTACACAGGGATGTTTTTGTTATTGGTGAGCAGTGTTTCTACAGAGTGAAGGTGTTTTTTACCTCTCAGCCCACCCCACCAGTGAGGAGGCTGGGGATGGGCAAGGGTTTGGGAGGGGACACAGCCAGGGCAGCTGACACCCACTGACCAAAGGGATATTCCAGATCATGTGGTGTCATGCTCATCATGTAAAGCTGGAGGAAGAAGGAGGAAATGAGGAGTGTTCATAGTGTTGGCGTTGACTTCCCAAATCACCATTAAGCTTGATGGTTCCCTGCTCTCCTGGAGATGGCTGAACACCTGCCTGCTCATAGGAAGCAGTGAATTAATTCCATGATTTTCTTTGTTTGTGTGCATGGCTTTTGCTTTACCTGTTAAACTCTCTGTATCCCAACCCATGAATTTTCTCAGTTTTATTTTTCTAATTCTCTCCCCCATCCCATGCTGGGGGAGTGAATGAGTGGCTGTGTGAGGTTGAGTTGCTAACTGGGGTTAAACCACAACAAATAAGTTCTTTGTACTAACATTGCATTGGGCAGATGGTTTGGAAATTTTATAGAAAGGTGATTCTTCCAGGCCTCAGTTAACATCTGATGCCATGACCAATTTCACAAATGAATTGCATGCCACAGTGCTTGAAAAGTGAAGTATTTCAGTGAAATATAAACAAAGTACACTAAACACTTTGGAGTTCAACATGACTAACAATCACTATCTATAAAAGCGAGGAAATATTTTCTATAAGAGCAAGGACTTGAACTATGCCCATTTCCCAGCATCCTCTGTGGAGTGTACATGCAAACCTGGAGACCTCCTTTTCTATCCACGTTAACCTTCCTCCGCCAGTATAGGTCTAGTGCCCCTGGGGACATTGAGGGGCAGGGAACGTCTACCAGGCATTCCAGCTCCGCCATTCCTGCACCTGCATCTTGGGATAATGACACTTCCCCTTGCCTTAGGTGCTTCAGAGATTAGCACATGAAAAGTATTGTTTAAAACAGTGTTGCACTGGTGTTTTGCAGAGGCCTGAGTTGTCTGACCTTAAGTGTGTCAGGTAAAATAACATCTTGACATGCACATGAAAACTCAGCTTGGCGGAAGGCGGTAAACAAGCCATCCCTGCAGAGTTGCTTTGTACTTAATATAGGAGATAATTTTATTTTTCAAACTTCAAGATTCACTCTTTTGATTTTTAAATTGTTTTTTTTTTCCATAATGCTGGAGATTTTGACTAAGGAAATGATGGTGATAACATATCTTGAAGAATTATTCTGAGTTTGCAAGTGATTTGGGATGAAAAGTATGACCTTACTATCCGTAGGCTGTCGTGAAGTAAAGAATTTTTTCTCAGCAAAAGCCTATAAACTTATTTTATGAAAAATAGATCTGGAATAATAGGAGTTTACAGAATCTATCAAAATCAAGTTTTACAGTGTACCTCGCACAGGATCTACTGGGAATGGGAGGTTAACAAGTGCATAAAAATTGCCTTAGTGGCCCAGTCTTAGTCTCAGTATGTTCCATATATATACAGACTTCATTTTTACTGTATTTGAAAGAATGATCGCAATGGATGATGGACATTATTGGTTTGATGCCATTGATTCTCCTTAGACTGAATGTAAACATCCAGCTTTAATGATTTAAGCAAACCTAGGGCTTGTGCCCCTCTTGTTTGTGGCTTGATTGCATCTGGAACCAAAGAGCACTAGAGCTGCTGTTGGCCTCTTCCAGGGGACTCCTTACCTTGGGAGAAGATGCTCCAGCTCAGCTGTCCTCACTGCACCTGGGCTGGCTGCAGCAAGAAGCAGCAGCTTTGCATGTTGAGGAAGGATTCTCTCGTGTTTAGCACACAGACACCTAAGAGAGGAGAGATTTCTGTTTTAAAATTGCAGAGCACCTTAGGGTACATGTCGTGGGTTTCTATATATTCCCTGGATTTTCTGGAAGGAGCGCACGTGGGAGCTCTTTGCCAACATGTTGTTTTACACGTCTCCCAGTGAACTCGGGTTCGTGCACACAGCCCAGCACTTGGGGACTGCAGAGAGAATTGTGATATTTCCTGGGGAATTTGGATTGGATTAGATTTCTCAAGTCATATGGGCGCCTTGCTAGGCCACGTTATAAATATGGCTTATAAAGTGTCATTTAGGAAAATGTTGAATCCTAAATGAATCAACGTTTAGGAGAATGTTAAATGTTGAATGCCTCCTACCCTTCTCTTTCTAGAGTGTGTCTTGATGGGGTTTCTCAGTGCAGTTTGTGGAGTGTTTGGAGGGACTGTAATAATACAAAATGTTTATCAAGTGTGGGAAAGGGATGGAACAAAATGTTTATCGAGTGTGGGAAAGGGATGGGTGAGGTGTGTTTTGGAATCCTTGAGCAATTTCCCCATGTAGAGCGGCACTGTTGCATGAGCTGGAAATTTACAGGTCTTGGAAGGCTTAAAAAGCAACATTTACAGCCTACAAGGGAGTAAGGGACAGTTATTGTGTCAGTATAAAAACATTGTGAGCCCATGGCTTGGCTGATGGCCTTTCCAGGAGATCATGCTCCTGTCTGTAAGAGCAAGGAAGACAGTCTTGTCCTGAAGGTGCTCCTTGCCTCCCAGGAACTGGAGTCCTCAAAGCAAGCTGCTCATGTTAAAGTGATGTAATCATCACTCTGTTTATAAAAACAGCAAATGCTGACCAAACTGTAAATTTTCTGTCATTTCACCAGACATTTTTTTTCTTCTTCTGTAACTGTTGGGTTACTACCACATTAGCTGTTACTGCTTGACATCAAATTTAATAGCATAGTTTGTATTTTTAACTACTTTTTCTTGTGATGATGGCTCTCTGTCCTCTCCTTTCTTCGCAGAAAACACGACAGAGAAGTTTAAGAAATTCTCTCAGAATTACCCCATTTCTTTTCTGAGAAAGTATATATTATTTTTAGTACCATTTAAACTCTTTCCCCCCTTCTTATTTTTAAGAGACATATTGCTGCTCTTTCACCCTTTCCCAGCTGTCTGTAGTATTTAAAAAAAAAATAGTTCAAGAGGACATTGCAGACTTGTTAAATCTGAATTTTGGCAGAAAATTTTAAACTTTTGCTATAGCACTTCAAAGTTAGAAGGAACTAGAGTTTGAAAATTGATGCAGATATAAGATGGCATATTTAATGACAGATGTATCTATAGAAACCTGTTAAGATGCAGATTATCCCCCTGGGGAGGGGAGATCAAAACTGCCAATCTATAAAATATACTTGTTAGGGGAAGGCATGGAATCTATCTCTGCGAGCACTTTGATTGCAGGGGACAGTGTAGCAGCATGTGGCATCATAACCTAAGAGCAGACAAATCAGCTTGATGACTTTCAAAGCCAAGAATACTGCTGGAGGCAAGGGTACTCCAGTCTAGAAGAAATTAAAACATATAGAGACTGTTATTAATTCCAGATCTATTTTTGTGTAGTCAAATCTGTATGCAAATCCTTAGCATCTCATTTTGGCAGATTAATCTAAAAGTGAAGAGCGGTATGTGAAGGGAATGTAATGATAAAACACCAGAGATGAGCAATATTGCAGGGGAAAAGATGTAAGCTGTGCACTTGATGTGAGGGGCCCTTTGTGAAGAGAAGGAAATAATTTTGCTTATTTGCTTATTTTATTACTTTATGAGGAAGCAACACTCTTCTTTCTCTTCTTCCTTCACATCTTTCCCCCCCAAATTAAGGTGTCCTTTCAGAATGGAAATGTATGACCAAGCATTGTGTTTCAAATGTGTCTCCTGTAGTTTAACATTCTGGAGGTAATAATCCAAATAATTATGATTTTTATTTTTCAAAATACTAATCTGATGTCTCCTTTTAGGCATTGTGATGGGAGTGAAAATAACTGTATGTAAAAAAAAATCAAATTATGAAACAGATATTAGAAAAGATTGTTTTGTCTGTGTGGCTGATGACCGCTAGGAATGTGAAGGCTGCACAACAGTGTAGAGACAAATAACAGATTGTGAGATCAGACACAGGAGCAGTCTTTGCTTTCTGATGCCTGTTCTTGTGTGTGCACTTCACATGTGCTGTGATGGGCAGGGTGTGGCACAGTGTGATGGAAACAGTTTGGAGAGACTACATCCCAGTTATCCCAGCTATCTCTCAGCCTGTGAGCATCTCTGAGCTGGGAGTTTGGGCTGCCAGCCCTCAGTAGGTGCCCAGTATAGGCTGGTGCTTGCAGAGATGCACCCAAGTAACATCATCATTTCTCCTTGCTGCTGCAGTTGAAGAAAAGACTCTGAAATAGATGTATCTGTAGTTTCTGCTATCAATTCTTGGCCCCACTCAAGTTTTTTTGAGTGATCTGAGGGTACTTCTATGCCAGCAAGTAGCTCAGCCCAGTAGGAGCAGATCAGCAGGTAAAACCTTGGCACCAAGTTCTCTATGTTTACTCCATGTACCCTTCACATTTTTTGCTTTGGACTAGGTTTGTTCTGGTCCTCTGGCTCAAATTGTCCCAGTACTCAGATGGTACATAGCCAAAAAACAGTTATTATTTCACACCCTTATGCTGCCATTAGGAACTGGAGCATGGCTGGTGCACATCTGGAGCAGAATTTCTGGTTTAACTTGAATGCATACCAGTCCCAACCTACAGCCTAAGATGACATGGGGGAGGTGGCAGAGTTGCTTCAAAATCACGATATGGTTCTGAACCAAAATGCTGCCCTTGGCCTAGCTGGAAGATGGCAAAATGAGGATTCCCCAGCACAGAGCTTGGGGATAAAAGGGAAAAAAAAACAACCCAGCAACCTTAGTGGGACTGGGCCATAGCTCAGCCAGCAGGAATGTAAGTCACTGTGCTGCTGTCCTGGCTGAAACAGGGTATGCCCTCACAAAAAGGGAAGCATCAACAAAATGAAATGTAATAAGATGAAAATCCTTCCTCTCATTGCTGTGGATTTTGTCCACTATTGGTATGTACCATTAAAACTGTAATATAAATAGTTTGTCTGTCAGTGAGGGGCCACTGACATGCCCTGGTTCTGCCCAGACCTCATGGCAGGATGAAGGTGAGGTGCAGCTTGCAGGTGTTATGTCTGATTCCATCTTCCCATGGGCCCAGCGTGGTGACAGAGGGGGACTGGGAACTGTGGCAGTGCTGTAGCATCACCACATCCCCAGAAGGCTGGAGCTCATTCAAAAACATGTTTGCACAGGTAAGATTACAAACAGAAGAAGTTTTCCATGTTTACTTAGTGAAATCTGCCATTTAAAACAAAACAAGAAGAGGATGATTGGGCATTAAAGGTCTCTTTACTGTGTTGAGGTAAACAGATGGTTTGCAGCATCTACTTGGGTCGGACTGTTCTGAGCTTTTCTGAGGTGCTTTACACCATGCTTTCTTATTTTCTTATTGAAAAGTAAATGGTAGGGCTGTTTCTGGTCACTGTGGAGGAACTTTCCAACCTAAGTTTACAACTAAATGAGGAGATTTTCTCTCTAGAATACAAACTAAGTACAGGATTTTTTTCAAATATTTAGATAAGCACAGTTGCACAGGCTTGAACTCTGCTTTCTAACTGGCAGTGGTATCCCCTGTCATGCTCCTGGTAAGGCAGAGCTTCTCTCTGACCTCTTCCTTCTCATTGATGCGAGCCCACCTCCTCCTCTTTTAAACTGTGTCACACACTGTGTGTTCCTTGGAACAGGGATGGGTTTTATGTCTGTGTCTTGATGAAGGCTTAATGCAGAGTTATGTATAAACAGATCAATTTTTAACTCATTTTGGCCCAAGAAATTAGCTCTGCAATTATGGGGGGTGTTTATTGATGCTGTTCTGTGTTTCTGTATGTTTGACAAATGGAGCTGCTGTTTCCCTTGTAACCAGATTAAGAAGTGCAGTGGAATGTAAGCAGAGGTGGTGGTATGTAATGTAATTATTATCTGCAAATGAACTCTAGAATCGGTTATTTTGCTGCACCTGATCTTGGTCCTGGCTTTGCTCATATGAAGAAATGTAACCTGTTTAAATTCTTTTATAGGAGGAGTAACAAATACTGCACAATATCAAAATAGACTCATGGTCTATGATCCTAAGCAGGTGAGTATCTGTGTTATATATATTTTGTTTTGCTTCAAACAGATCTCTTGGCAAATACATACAAAGATTTTGTAAGGCTAAAAGTGCTGACCATTTGAATTAGTGGTGTTTTAAATTCACTTTTTACTGATATGTAAGTTTAACAGAGTAATGGAGACCCTGACAACTTATTATGTTTTTTAAGCCTGTAGGAATTGGAAACAGATTAAATACAGAAATGTGCTTTAAATCCCCTGTATTTACCAGTATTTATTTTGCTTGTTCTTTTTTTTTTTGTAATCCAACAGCCCTGGGCAATGTGTACTCAAAGTCAGTGTTCCAAAACCGCTCCTTGTCATTGGCATTTCTGGTTTGAATTGCATATAGGGGCCTTTTTATTTCCTGAATACTTTGAGAACTGTACTACCTGGCCATGACTTACTCTGCTGACTGCAAGGGTGCCTATCATTTCATTACCCAAGCACCTAAAATATCTTTTAGGGATTATTTCATACATTATGTATGTGTTTTGATTAGGTTAGCATGGCTCAGTAACCCTTTCCGAGGGTTAGGGCATGGTTGTGCCCTCTTGCTTGTATTAGGAATTAAAAGTCCTAAGCTTGCAATCAGAGTTGCATAGCCTGATTTACACCCACGTGGAAGAGTATTGACTTTTCTGATTGTAGGATAGAGGCTTTGATTGCTGTATTTGAAACAGAATTGTTCCAGGAGATACTTCTATGTGGTTCCCACTGACTTTTTAAAGCATAGCACATATGGGCCCTGAAGCAGAAAGCAGGACTTGACACACCTGCCTTGTTCTTTTCGAGGTGCAGTTTTATCGTTGATTACAAATGCTGACTGTCCTAAATCCAAGTAGCAATTACAGGCAGCAATTTTACTTTGCTTGTGAGGGGGACACCTATTTGGATACCTTGTCTCTATTGTGTGCCTTTCACCTGGACTCTTCACTTGCTGATGTGAAAGTTGCACCCCAAAATGCTGGTGCTGGGGCTGCCTCAGTGTGCCGTGCTGGCAGCGAGGAAGCCGCCCTGGCATGTGAAGAGTTACAGAGGAATTGTGCACTCGCATTCTTCAAAAGACGTCTGCTTCGTGTTTGTACACACAAGCTCTCTTTAAAAATTCTGCTGGCATATTGTTTACGGTGGGTACTGGAAACCATCACATCTGCTCGCATCTCGCTCGGAATCTCAATAGCTCTATCAGGGAGCCCCGGCGCCTGCTCCTGCGCGAGGCCTTTGTGGCGAGTCGATAATGCCTGCCATCTGCCACCGAGCACACAGCTACCTGCCAGCAAGCCGGCTGCGCTGACCTCTGCTTCCCCACCGCTGATTAGTATTCACACACCGCCTTATTAGAAATGACCCTGCCAGGCCCCTCTGTTTCGCTGCCTTTGCAGTGCTTTGAGGCTCACCTGGCAGGCACTGCAGTGGAGGAAGCTAAAGATATAATCAGGGGATGCAGGCAGGCTTTGCAAAGCAGATGGTGTCTATAGTCTGGTGCTAAGAGACTGGACTACTAATGCAGGCATTAATGCCTAATATTCGACTATTACACATTGAAATGTATAGCTCTATATTGTGGAGGTTAAAAGGCAGAAGGCTTAGAGACTCTGGAGTTGCTGCACATGTATCACAAAAAAATTCTTCACAGATTTTTAACTTCCTCCACTTAAATTAATCCTATCCAGGTTGTTTGATTTGGTAGGCATAGCAGGAGCAATTGTTTTCTCAGGTATAAAATACTCTGCTTTAAACCCTTGTCTTCCATGTCTTCCTGCCTCTCCCCATATCAGGTAAAATTCTTGAATACTGTTAAGGAGTAAGAAGAATATGCAAAAGGTTGTAACTTTGTAAGTTGCCACAATTAAAGGGTTGACATAAGACCAAATGAATCATTTGAGAAGATTCTTTAGGAAATTATTTTTCCTGTTGCTTTATTCCCCAAAGATAAGATCAAATAAGCTTCTGAATAACAAAAGGCAGAAGAATTTCTCTTCTCTTTTAACAGAGCTCATTGGTACAGATAATTTTAGCACTGTATACAAAGAATACATTTAATAGTTTGGTTAAAGGAGAATTTGCTAGTGAGTTATAAAGAAAAAAAAATCTTTGAAACCTGATGAGCTAGACAAAAAAAAATAGAGCAAGAAATGCCATTAAATTAATGAACTTAAATGTGAGAACTGTAAACAACATGTTGAAAGTCCACAATCCTTATTCAGTGTTACAACCAACACATGTCTAGCATATGAACAGAACCAGGATATGCACTTGTGATTCCTGACCAAGGGTAAGAACAAACCAGCACTGTGCTGCTGTTCATTGCACCATCACTGCAGGTGTGTCTGAGCAGTGCTTAGACAAGCTCTCTCTCTTTCCAGAACAAGTGGTTAAGCCGTAGCCCGATGCTGCAGAGGAGGGTGTATCACTCCATGGCTGCTGTCCAAAGGAAGCTGTATGTGTTAGGTGGGAATGACCTGGACTACAACAACGACCGGATCCTGGTCCGTCACATAGACTCCTACAGCATAGACACCGACCAGTGGACCCGCTGCAGCTTCAACATGCTGACAGGTGAGCACTGGATGAAAGGGGAACTCACTGCTCTTGAACTGAAACATCTTTTCCCTTTAGATGCCTTTAATATGTGGAACTCCATGAATTTCCTACAAATGCTTCCAATTTAGGGACCACTGTTAGCCAAGAAAACACTTTTTGTTACAGTTCTGGCATTCATTGATCTACAGAACATTGATTTTAGCACACTGTACATTAAATTTTGAAGAAGGTGGAGATAAATTTCATTTAATTAAGCAGTCAGAAATAATTTGTCATAATATTACCAGTACTGTTTTTCAGTTCTCCAAAAGCTTGCCTGTGGTATTGGTTTAGCTCCCTGTTTGAGTGTATAAGAGACTGATGTATCTTTGCCATGTAACATCATTTTGTAGTGGTTTCTGCTGGCATTATAGGGCAAAGCTTTGAAATCTGAAATCTGTTAACTCTCTCTTATTTCTAAACAGTATCTTCTTAATAAATGACCCAAAAGGACATGTCCTTGTTGGAATTCCATCAAGTCAGAAATTAATTGAGCACTTAGTTAACTACAGGATCTGTAAAGTTCTTCTTGACTTATTAGGAAGAACTGTTACATCTGGAACTTGAAAAACACTGCAGCTCACTGTCCCTGCCACCCAGTCTACCAAATTTCACTTCCACCTGATAAAATTCCCAGATGTAGTATCCCCTTGAATCCCAGGGACAGACATAGAATGGTTTGGAAGACACCTTAATTATCATCTAGTTCCAGTCCTCTGCCGTGGGCATGGACACCTCCCACTAGATCCAACTTGCTCAAAGCCCCATCCAACCTTGAGCACTTCCTGGGACTGGGTATCCACAGCTTCTCTGGGCAGCCTCACCACCCTCACAGAAAAGACTTTCTTCCTAATATCTAATCTAAACCTACTCACTTCCAGCTTGAAGCAAATCCCCCTTGTCCTGTCACTACATACCCTTTTTTAAAAGTCCCTTTCCAGCTCTCTGGTAGGCTCTCTGCTGGTAGTGGAAGGCCACAGTTAGGTCATGCTGAAGCATTCTCTTCTTCAGGCTGAACAGACCCCAATTCTCTCAGCCTTTCATCATAGGAGGGGTGTTCCATCCCTCTAATCAACTTGGTAGCCTCCTCTGGACTTGCTCCAACAAGTCACTACCTGGAGACCTACTATATTAGGGTTCCCAGGGCTGGACACTGCAGTCCTGGTGGGGTCTCACCACAGTGGAGTGGAGGGACAGAATCACCTCCCTGAACCTGCTGGCCAGGCTTCCAGACAGGCATGTGACGCATGCTCAGAGAAGCACCAACAGTAGGGTTGCTTGATTTCCAGGTCAGGCCATCAGAATACTTGATGGACACTAGGGAGAGAGGCATAGATTAAAAAGGATTTACACATGGTCAAACAGAACTAGCTTTTCATGTGTCTTTTGCTCACTAGTTAATTATTTTACTATGTGGAGGAGCTGACAGCCTTTGAGAAGGATATCACCTGATTTGCAACTGCAAAACCCTGGCACTTCAGGCGCCCTCCTCATTCTGGAGCTGACCCTGTCCCACTGAATACTGTGAGGCAGTCTCCTCTCCACTGCCTCCAGGTTGTTTCCACAACCTGTGCCTTAAGAAGCTATCTAAGCCTTTCTTTCTATCAGTACAGCTGGCAGTAAATGTGCCTGGTGAACTGTGCAGTGCAGATTTTTTTGAGGCTGTGTTTTTCCTTCAAAACTTCCAAACTTGTTGGGAGATGGTTGCCATGGAGATGAACTTGCACAGCAGCTCCTGTGATTTTCACTGTTTGTACCTGGAGGAGCGGGGCTGAACAGGTGTGGGCAGCACGTGAGGGGCACTCAGCCTCTGTGGCTGTTTGGTTTTTCTGTCTGATGGAGGCTGAGGGGCAGGTGGGGACTGTGCCTGTCACCTGTGGCACACGTGAGGAGGGAGCAGATGGTCCCCTGCACAGCCACATTAATGCTTCTCTGGGCTTATTGCTCATCTGGGCAGCACCAGGCAGGGCTCCTGCAGAGAGCAAGGAATTGCCCCCACGCCTCACCTTCACTCCAACATGTTGGGAATTCTGAAACAGTCAAGTTACTGGCAGGAGTGTTTGCACCCCATTACAGAACTCCAGCATTCGGTGTTAAAAGGGTTAACTAAACACTGAAAGTGGTTTCTATTTCCTTCTTTGCTTTAGGTCAAAATGAGTCTGGAGTTGCTGTCCACAATGGTAGAATATATTTAGTTGGTGGCTATTCGATTTGGACGAATGAGCCTTTGGCATGTATCCAGGTGAGCGATTTAGGTTCCTTTTAAAGTCTTTTCCAATAATTTTGCAAGTATAAGTTTTGCACAGTTGTTATTAAAAAAGGAAAATATATGTGAAGAGGAGAGATTAAGGATATTTCTTATGCAGCCACTGAACCTGCATAAACAGAGAGGAAATACTGTAGATATTAAAAGTATTTCCAGATGAGCCAATAGATGCAGTTCCTGTAAGATATTCCAGTAAATCAGGGTTTAATTGTCTTTACTTTGGCAAGGTTTGGATAAAATAATGTGTATATATTCACCAATTACACAATCAAGTTCAAAATTAAAAGGGTTGCAGAAATGGATGATGAGGCTAAGAATTTTTCAGCCCATATTGGGATTTTTCTTTTCTTTCCGACTTGTATTTCTGAAGGGCAGCCAGAGTTAAGAGTTGTTCATTGACCAAGTGCAGTCAGCCTGCTACCTGCCCTACTGCTTACTTCTTTAAAACTTCAGTTGAAGTTTTCTGATCCCTGGCCTAGGCAATGGGCTGTACAACAAACTCTTCTGCTCTCCCATCTCTTATAAAAGCAGCTCACTTGCAGAGGCATGGCTTTCAGGTATTTTGGTGCAGAAATTAGGAATCCTTATCTTTCTGCGTGTTTCTGAGTGAAGCAGTTCTGTATCACAGCCACTGCTTTGTGACCATCTGGGCAGTTGAAGACAGAAACTCTTGTTTATATCTCAGTTTCTGCACTTTTGCTGATAAACAAAATTTTTATTAGCTTCCAACTTTTTGGATTTTAGAATTTCACCTCCAAACTGTCTCATAAGACTAGAAGTTAGGCTTGGCATAAGAAGGGAGTATATTACATTGCCAAGCTGCTGGTCCTATATTGAACACTTAGTAGCATGGATTTGTAAAGAGTATGATAATGCAAGATAAACAGTTAAAAACATGTTCTGGTCATTGGCATAATCGTGTTTTAGCAAGTTGTTGGATACCATACAAAAAAAAATATTGGAAAAAGTGATTCAGGCTGGCTTGGATATAGCTGACATACAATGCTTATATGGAGTAATAGCACAGTATAGAGGTAGCAGCTGTGCTCTACCAGTGGGCTTTTTTATAATCAACAGGTACTTTGCAGTATTGCACCTGGGTTTTAATACAGCTTAGTGACAAGCAAAAATAATCCTGGGATCTTGCTTTCTTAAATGGACATTTGTCCACATCCCCAGATTGGTCGTGAACTGGCAGCCTGCCTGACACAGTCCCCACATAAAAGGGAAAAGAAATATAATGAGTGATTTGGCAGAGCTGTGTGTGCTGTCCCTCCTCAGCTGTTGGCAGTGTGCCTGGCTTTAACCAGCAAAACTAGCCCTTTTATCTTCCATTTGAGGAAAACTGAGGTTGCTCTCTCCTTTGGAAGAAAAAAAATCCACTTTTTTCAAATACCTTTACTTACTTTAAGTCAGTAATTTATTTGGCATTCCCATATGCCCATTTGGCATCTTCCATAGAGCTTCTGTGCCCCCTAAATACCTTGGAGCTGGCAAACCATTTGTGCTCTGTGCTGACAGGAACCCTTCTGTGCAGAGTAACCCACTTGCACGGCTGCACATTGTCCTGCCAGGAAGCAGGATCCAATGTCATTATTTGCTCCCGAGTGCCTGAGCACTCAGGTTTTGGGTTGGGATGATGAGAACAGCAAATGGATCACCAGATCCATAAATAATCTAAACATTATCTGAAACTACCTTTCTGCTAGGATTAATAGTAAATACATGAGGTGAGTGCCAGCAAATGTGTTTCAGCTTTCTTCTGTCATCTCAAAAATATTTTGTGTGTTTTGCCATGCAGGTGCTGGATGTTAGCAAGGAGGGGAAGGAAGAGGTATTCTACGGACCTACACTCCCCTTTGCTTCCAATGGAATAGCAGCCTGCTTCCTTCCAGCTCCTTATTTCACGTGCCCCAACCTTCAGACTCTGCAAGTGCCTCACCACAGGATCGGCACAATGTGACACATTCCTTGCGCTTCACAGAATCGGAAGTGGAGGGGGAAAACATCAAACCCTGTGCATAGAAGGGTTTCTCTGGGTCAGTGAGAAGAATCAATCTGCTTGGGCTGCTGCTTTACCATCACATTTCTCTGAAAGTTGGATCACAGCAGGCAGGAAGGGAGTTACAAAGCCTGTATGCAGTTTCTCTCCTTGGCCTCAGAGAGAGAAGCAGATACGTGAGAGCGTTGTGCATTTCTGCTGGTGACTGACTACTTGCTACATGTCTTCATTTCCTTATGCAACTTCGTCAGGCATTGTGGATGCTCTCAGCTCTTCCTGGGCTGCTGCTCTTTGGAGTCTGCACATTCTGTTGTTCACCAGTGGCACTTTCAAAGACAAAAAAGCTCTGTTTATGTTGACAAAGATGATATAATACTGTGCTAATTATGCAACTTACTCAATACCTTTGGCAAAAAGAATAACAAATGTGTTGACTTCCGAGCTCCATCGTTTACAGTTTCTCATTTAATAATACTTCATCTGAAATTTAAATACTTCAAAACAGATTAAAACAAAAATAAAAAACAAACAAGCCCTATAGGATATGAGGAATAGATAAAAATTGTCTCAGCTGAAAGGCAAAGAAAATGAAGCCTCATGATTAAATTCAAGTCTGAACTGAATATGTTTGTCTGAAATCCTAAAGATTGTTTGGGATGTCATTTACCAAGGTCTACTTCCAAATAAATGTTACCTTCTGTCATATGATCAATTCTTCCTGACAGCTGCAGTCTTTTAATGGTGGAGGTCAGCCTCTTTACTGTATAATTAAAATGTGCCATTTATTTAATATTTTTAATATCCAGTTTGCAAGGGGTCACCACATTTACAATTATCAATGAACAGTCTCATTTTGTCCAACATATGGTCCCACAAATCACTGGTCTCCAGAGGCTAAACAGGTGTAGAACAATGTCAATATTTATTTATTTATTCTTTCAGTTTATATAGTGTGTCTCCATTCCACTCTCCATGCATATGCCAGCTCACAGCAAATAACCTGGTATATTTTGGCTTTGCTTGGCTACTGCAGCCCCTGTCTCTTATCTCTGTGTTTTATTTACATATTGAACAAAAATGTCAATGTTTGTAAATATTAACCAAGCATGTAATTAAATCTTTCTCTATTTCGGATTTATGGATACTCTGCACTTCTCTGCCTTACCTACTGATCAGCTCCCTGCCACTGTGCTGCCTGAGCAGACCTATCAAATTCCTGCTGATGCTCCTGCTAATGCCACATGAGGAATGTGCTGCAGCAGTAGCCCATGCCTGCTGAACGGGAACAGGTCTGACTTTGTCCAGTGAGCAGCACTTTCTCATCAAAACTATCTTTTAACTTTTAAGGGTCTGATTACAGGGAGGTAACTTTATTATCATTTCTGTCTCCCACGGGGCAATGTAATGGTGGAACATCACCTTTCCTTTTCCATGTTTATCAGGTTAGAATGTTTTATGATTGGGGTTTTTTTTGCTTGGTTTTGTTGTTGTTGTTGGTTGTTGTTTTGATTTTTTTGGTTTTGTGGTGGGGTTTTTTTGTGTGTTTTTTTGTGTGTTTTTTTGTTTGTTTGTTTTTTGGTTTTTTGTTTTTGTTTTTTTGTTTTGTTTTTTGTGTTTTGGTTTTTTTGCTGAGCTTTCTTACTTTCATTGCCTCGAGCAGAGCTGCAGCTGCAGTCTCTGCCTGGCACACTGACTTAAATTGCTAACACCATCTCCCTCTGTGCACCAAGCACTCCTATATCCAGGCAGGACTTTATGCTGCATGGGAGCTGGATAGGCTGCACATCAAGACATATTTTAATTTCTTGCTTTAATTTGTTTGATCTGGAAATCTGCATGCAAGGGACAGCTCTCTGAACAGTCCATTTACAGAAATTGTTTTCATGTGTGGGCTGCAGGTCCCAAGCCAGGCAAGTATTCAAACTTTGACTTAGGTGTGGCTTTCAGGGTCAAAAATGGGGTACATGTCTCGTTTTCAAGAGGAGGTTGGCTAAAATAATCAAAACGTGCAGGGGCTTTGCGTCTCATCCCAGAGGTACCACACCAGGTGAGTGATCTGCTTTTCTTTCTGGGGCAGAACTGAAACTTCCTGTTGTAAAGCCCAGGGCACTTCTGGACAATTGTGCAAAGTGTGTTTTCTTTGTCTCAGCTTAGTTTGGAGACTTTTATTCCTAGTTCTTATAGCTCACCACAGCTGTAGCTATGGGATCATTTCTAAACTGCTCCTTCTGGAGAGCAAGGGGAGGGATTTGGATGGATCAGGATGACTGCTGAGCAGCGGCAGAAAGTGGCAGCAGTGGCCTGGGTTTGAGAAGCAGAGGGGAGCAGCTTCCTTTGCAAAGCAGCATGTGCCTCTTGGTTCAAGGTCTGAAAGGCAAGAAGGTTATTTATCATGTTTGTTCTGCTCTTCACACACTTCTGGTGCTCTGGTTGTTGTCACCAGTTGTCTGCGCTGTGAATGGCAGTTTTAAACAGCTGTGCAATTGCATTATATTGGTTGGGGTACCTCTGCCACAGAGCCTCAGGACAACACATATGCTTCTATTACTGTCAGGATCCTGCTCCGGTTCTTAATCATCAGGCTCCACTGATTACAGAGGTCTTTCAAAGCAACCTCTCAGTCATTTACGTTTTTGTGTCACTCTTTCCTATCTGGTCTTTCTGCTTTTGTTGCAGGACCTACAGGACAGATGGAGGGTGCTTTGCTGCACCTGAAGTCAGAAAATGCCTCATAGCCCTTGACAGATCAGCAAAAACCAGTTAATTATTGCCAGGTAAGTTAAGGGAACAGTGTGGATGCAAGAGCAGACAGAGAGCACCCTGCTGTGGCTGAGGGGTCTCAGCTGGAAGGAGTAAGGATGGGAGAGCAAGGCTGGCTTCACCTGCAATCTGCAGCTGTGCAGGACTCCTGCAAAGGCTCCCTGGTGAGCTGGTTTCTGAATTACCATGTCCTCACTCTGCCATCCTTCCATTGAATGTCTCTGGCTTCTAAAACTGCCATGGTTGCAGAATCCTGTGCGTGACTTCCTGATCCACCTGTGATGTTTTAAATTTTGTACTATTTTGGGCAGACATACAACTCAGAACTCAGCCTTCATCCCTACCCAGCCTACTGGTTTTGGTACATACCTCTGACACACAAACACCTCAGTTTTTCCACACAGCCGTAAAACTGTCCAGAACAAGAATATTATTTCCATGCTTGCTGGTTCTGTTGCCAGAGTTTGATCATCACAGTGTGAGAGTAGATGCCAACACAAGTCATTTATTAAGCTGGGAGTGTGCAAGGTAAGGGGACAAGTTGCAATCAGTGAGAACTCACTACTGCTTCAGGGAAAGAGGTGTTCTTACCAGTGAATAATGCAGCAGTCACTGACTGTCCCGTTTGGATGAGAGTGCAGTTCTATGCCCTGAACGCCTTAGATTTATACATTAAGGCTATTTATAGCTGCAGCGAAGACTTTTGGGCCACAAGGTCTTGAAGAGCTGTTCTCTGATCTTTTTCAGGCCACTCCCATAAAGAATAATATTCTATCATTTATATAGCTTTAATTAAAGTATATAAATATATACTTTGCCTTTGAGTCCTAAAATGTGTTTTCAGCTTTTAGCTATAAATAACCACAAATGAATCAGCTGCTTTCTGCTTTTAATCCACAAAATGCCCGATTTTCACAAGCAGCAACACCAGCAGTCTCTTCTGCCACTTTGGTGTCTCTTGAGCATTTCACACCCAAATGCTGACTAAAGAAACACTCACATGTTATGAGCCAGTGTGCAGCAGTTCTGCTTCTGTAATGTTTTTGGAATCCTTCGACTTCTAGTTGTGGCTTATGATTTTCTTCTTAGTTTAGCAGCTTTTGAGCCAAGTTCCTGACTTTCAGAAGAGCTGAAACTTCTGTAACTCTTTTTCATCTAAATTTTGCCTTCCCCAGTTACCCTCCCCCAAACCTGTACAGACATTCAGTACATCAGTTGCAGAATCGTGGAGAAATAGATAATTGAATATTCACACATGCAGAAACAACCCAGGCAGAATGTGGAACAATGTGGAAACAAGCGCGAAAAGAGGCGGCATCTGTTTATTGAAAATTAAAATACAGAATAAATTAAGAGGGCAAGGTTAAAACACTTCATCTGCAGGCAGTTTGTAGGGGAGGAAGACTGCAGGAAGTTTAGCACATAGACTGTGTATAAAGGACTTACGCAGTTCTATTTTTGCAAAATGAGGGGTTTTTTCTCCCCTAAGGACACGTTATAAAGGGATAAAGTGTCCACATAAAGAATGGTTTTCCAATAGAGATGATTATATATAGCAGTTCCACAGTAATGCCGGAATTAAAATGCTTAAAATGTTAATGTTGCAATGCTTCAAGTACTGAAAAACAGAGTAAGTATTTTTAGAATACCCTCAATTCATGTAAGCAAGTGCCATGCTAATTTTTCCACCAGTGCCTATGCAGGTCAGGCTGGGCCTTTCTAAAACAAATAATGAATTTAGCAAATTTTCATTTTTAATGCCTCTTTTGGTGTCATTCTTCAAGGAGAAGGGTAGAGCCAAGATAGTGTTCGATGGACTGACAAATGCAGTGAATTTGGCTGTAATGTGGAATTACTCTGCTGGCATTTCCAAAGGCCTGTAAAGATACCACATCTATGAATAGAGGATCTGAGCTTTTTTATTTTTTTTGTTGTTGCTGTTCTGTATATACTTTTGCACTTTGTACATTAAGCTTGCAAAAGGTTTACCACTTTAAAGCTGCTCAAGTAGACAAAAGCCATAGCCTAGTCATTCATCATAAAACAAGTTTAATTATGCTAGGACATATTGACACTGCATCAGATTATTTTAATCTTCAACATAATTTTATAACCATTGCTAACAGATGGGCTAATTACACTGAATTTGAGTTTTAAGTAATAGTTAAAAATTCTAAAATATGATTAAACTGGAAGTACCCATTGCATACATAATTTTCAAAAGACTTCTGAAAGAAGGAAAACCAGAGTGCAGTAAAACCTCTGTTTTGTTTCCTGAGGGACTAACTATATTGCGTATAAATGCAGAGTTATTAAAGTTCCTCAGATGACCAAGCTGTTTGTGCTATTGGCAGCTCCTGTTCTGTTCAATTCCAACAGATAAACCAGGACCTTATTCTTTCCATAGGTCTGCTGCTCTATTTCAGCATAAAAGGTGTGAATTTTTCTATTTCAGAATCTCTTTTATTGAAACATGTACTCCGCCCACTTTTTTTTTTTCCCATTGAAAATGAAAGCAAAGAGTCATTTAAATTAGCATGTTTCTGCTCTTCCATAACAATAAAAAAAGTAAAATTCTTATGAAACAGAGGGACAGCTTTGTGAGACTAATGGAAGTCAAATGTGAATTCTGAACAGAAGGTTTTTTTTTTTGTTACCTTGTTAAGGTTACTAAAGGAAAGATAAGCCAGACTTCCCTCTGCCTGCCATTGTTCATCATGTGCTGGACATGTGTTCCATATCACAAGGATGATAATGGGTCAGAGGTGATTGGTATCCTGAATTCTGGAATAGGGGAAATATAAAGATTAAATACTGTCTATTTAGATCTGAACTCTATACACTGCAGGGAAAAAAAAGGTGTTTAATATATATACACACATAGTCCTCTTACAACCTGGAACAGTCCTATGGCCAAGGAGATCAGTGTGTAAAATTCTGGCAAGGCTTATGATGACTCTGTTTCAGACAGGTCTCCCATCACCAGTATTAGCATTTCCAAAAGAAAGGACAGTCTGGTCACAGACTGGGCACCAGGCTAAGGGCAAGAAAAAGTATACTGAAATGAAAAATTTTGTTAAAACTCTACTGACAAAGTGATTCTAAGTAATTAATTAAGATGTCTGCTGGTTTTGGCTAGGGTGGAGTTTATTTTATTCACAGTGGCTGGTATGGGGCTGTTTCGGATTTGTGCTCAACACAGGGTTGATAATATAGAGATGTTTTTGTTTTTGCTGAGCAGGGCTCACGAAGAGCCAAGGCCGTCTCTGATTTTTGTACTGCCACACTGGGGAGGGGGCTGGGGGTCCTTGGGAGGTTGGGAGGAGACACAGCCAGGACAGGTGATCCAAACTGACCAAAGGAATATTCCAGACCATGTGAGATCATGCTCAGTACATAAAGTGGAGGGAAGAAGAAAGAGACATTTAGAGTGATGGCATTTGTCTTCCCATGTTACATGCTACACTGTTACCTGTGATGAGGCCCTGCTGTGCTGGGAATGGCTGAACACCTGCCTGCCCTTGGGAAGCAGTGAATTCCTTCCTTGCTTTATTTGCTTGCCATTGCTATGTCTGGCTTTTGCCTTCCCCATTAAACTGCCTTTGTCTCAACCAAGGAGTTTTACCCTTTTACCCTTTCAATTCTCTCCCTGATCCCACTGGTGGGGGAGCAGCTGTGTGAGGCTCGGCTGCTGGCTGGAGTTAAAACTATCACAACATTCAAAACAGCTTAATACCACCAACTTTTTTCATTATATAGATGGGTTTGAATGTTGAAATTTCTGTGAATTACGTACTCTAGCTACAATTTTATTTTCAGAATCTTTTCACCATCGGTTGCAGAATTTACAGTTGCAGGAAATGTCCATCTGTGCAAGCAGTGTTCTTTTTAACCAACGTACTGGGAAGCACCTTTGCCATCCTATAAGTAAAACATCCCTACAATGAGTAGCAATCTTCAACTGAGTGAGGTTGCCTAGAGCCTCATCTTACCTGACCTTCAGTGTTTCCAGGGACAGAGTGTCTGCCACCTCTTTGAGCAACCTGTTCCATTGTTTCGTCATCCTCATAAAAAAAAAATTATTCCACGTATCTAATCTGAATATACCCTTTTTTAAACCAAACCCTTAAATGTAAAATAAGGTAGAAAGGTTTAATTTAAATAATGTTTATTGTCTTAAGCAGCCTTTATACAGACAGCATATAATAAAACATAATATTTTTGTTTTAGCTTTTAGGTTTTTTCTATATTTCAGTTAAAATCAGCATTTTCTTCATTCTTCCTAACTGGTTTTGGACTGCTGTTTTGGTGTATGCTTGGTAGGTCACCATAAACTAACACTCTGCAAGTCTTCCTCTCATTAATATTACTGGAACTATCAGTCACGTCTGCAAATGTCCATACCACCCATCAGATCACCCATTTGGCAGTGGTTGATGACTACGATGCAAAATGCCTTATTTCTGTTTGCATTAATTTTGTGACAAAGAAGAATAATTTCCAAACTGTTTAAATTAGTTTCTCATGCACCAGGAGCTGCTATGCATTTACATAAAGTCCTGTTGTTTTTTCAGAAACTTCCAACCACTACAGATAGTATTAAATATGTCTTTAATAACCTACTAAACACATCATTAAATACTAATATTTGTTCTATTCTTTAAAATCACAGTTTTAACTTTCAGGAAGTAATACTACAGTCAGACAACTGTCTGGGATCTACTATGTAGTAGGACTCAAAATTCGAAGGCATCTCAATTTCTGTTGGAGAGAGGGGTGTTTTTAATTTTTTTTTTAAAAAAAGCTCTTCAGAAGCAGAATCCTCCTGGGATGAATAAAACTCCCAGGTATATAGGCTTATGAGAAGCTACAATGCAAGTTCAATAAGTCACATTCATAATGAAAAGAACCTCCATGTTCTGCACTCTTAAGTAGCCTAAAGAGGCTTTTAGTTACTGCATTATCTGAAGTACCGACAGCCGATTTAGGCAAGGAGATTATCTAGTTCAACTTGATAAGATTACTGTAACGAAAGGGAAGCTGCTCTGAACAAGACTTTAGGGATTTTTGTGGCACTATTAGACATAAAAATAATTTTTCCTTCCTGTTAACATTGTAAAATTAAAATGTGAATAACTTTACAAGTAAGAGCCTGCTCACTGGTGTTGCCATTAGTGGTAAATCCATTACAAAGTCCAGTAAGTAGTTTCAGAAATTTTCAGAAAGCTTCAGGGTTATTGAGGGAAGTGAAAAGTGTGGCTATCACAGCCATTAATGAAAGTTTCCTTAGCACTTAGGAAAAAAAAAATGTAGAAAAAGTTACAGAGCTAGATCCACCCTGGAAAGACCCATACACAGCAAAATATTTGAATGATCCAACTTTCCCAACAAACAGGAATAATTACTAGCCTATCATCAAATGATGAGTATTTTAATTAGCAGTCTGTCCTCTCTTTCCCTGCCACCTTTCACACCTATTCTAAGTGGATACTAATAATGTCATGACTAATTAAAAGACCATTGGGACCCCCGGAAATTACAGGTCAGTTTTAAGAACATAGCATTGAAAAGGAAGGGAACAGAAAATCTGAACCTGCCTTTTCTTGTATTACCCACAAAGAAAACAGAGAGGTTTTACAATGGAATATAAAATACTGAAATGTTTTAATACAGGTGGAAGTTAAAGACAGCTATTTACATTCTGTGCAATATAAACATATTAAAAAAAAAAGCTCTCTCTTAATACAAGCTTTATCACACTGGCACAACCCCTGGTGAATGCACTGCATTCAACAAGTTGAGTTGAGAGCACACATTTTTCCCATTCTACTAAAATAATAAATTAGAAATTACAAAATTATGATTTTCTTAAGAACAGACTGAGGAAGATTTTCAAAAGTACATTAAGAGGGACAGGTCTCATTCAATGTGAATTAAGTTATGAAATTCCTTGAAATCTTGTCTTGTACGTTGCAATATAGGCTCTGTTTATACAGATATCTGAATATGTAATAAATTAGCTTTCAATCTTTCTATTGCTATTCATCAGGATATGGAGTTAATCTTCAAATGCGTGACAATAATAAAATACCACAGATTTTTTTTTTTTTTAAATTAATACATAAATTGGGGGAAAAAACAACCACAAAATTGATACATGTATTTCCATTGTAAAGATAAAGAACTTGTCTAGCATGTCGTAGTCTGCAGTTTTAGGTACCAGCAATGTCATAATGTCCAAGAGGAAAGGATTAATCACCAGCACACTACTGATCTGCCTCATTTTCCAGTTTTTGTATCTCATTTTGTCCAGCCTCTGCAAGGTGAGATAAGAGTCTCTTATAGGCTTCTCTGTTGGGGGGAAAAAAAAAACAACCCAAAACATATGTTACTTTAACAATCTCACATATCCTAGGAGTAAAAGTGTGTAATTCCCGAACACATTGTTGACATATTGGGGTATTAAAACATGGTAACTTCCCCCCACCTATTCAATTGCTTTGTTTGCTGAGATTCTTTAGCATGGTCAGATCAGAGGACTGCACTGTTTATAGCTAGAAGTGTAGTGGAGCTGCTTTGAAGCCTACTTGTTTAGTAAACTTCTGTGAAATGCAAGTTCCTTATTTAAAAACACAGAGTTTCCAAGGCCTAGATGATATTAGCATTCAGATTTGATGATGCTTGGTCTCTCATTTCTGCCTAAGCAACCCCTGTGACTCTCAGCACAGTGACGTGAGCTCTTCATACTTGGGTACAGCCCAGCACTGACAGATTTAGACCATCATCCTCAACCAAGGACAATGACTGTTTTAAAACAAACCTGGAATTCAGAAGGGAACTGTCACTCAAGTAGATTTTCCAGAAGAGTGCATATGTGTTGATGAGACACTTCACCTTAAGTTCATTCTAATACTCTCCAACCCAGACAATGTAATTATTGTTAAAGTACTACCTCTGACATTTGGATCTTTTCTAATTACCTATTTTTGTCATGAAATACTAACTTGAGCAAACAAAACTTTGGTTTTCATACTAGTTTCTTGCAATAACAACACTGGACATCACCACTATAAACATTTAATGCAACTTCTGAACCTTAATTCTTTTATAGATATGGATTTGCACTTTAATGTCTACAGTAATTGCACTGAATATGTTAATACCATGTTATTTAGAGCCTGGGACTGAAGAGAGAAAATCAGGTGTTCTTGAAGAGAGAAAATCAGTGTTCTTACAATAAAATGCTCATGGATCACCTCAGGCTGCTGGGTAATGGAGCACATTCTAAATATAAATTACTAATAGAAAACATTGACAACATATTAGATAATATATACGGTTTAAGTGATGAGGATAAAGGAAATATAGCTCTTCAGTAATCTCCAAGCATGTATTTCAGGAAGCTGAAACAACCTGCATGCTTTCAGTATTTTGTAGATAATTGGATTAATGTTAACAGTATTTAACAAAAGAAAAACAAAAATTTTAGCTATGAAACACATTATCAAAGGATGAAAAGCAGGAAATCCTGCATATAATGGTACATCAGGCTGACCATGAGCCAGCCTTTCCTGGACACCCACAACTCTTCAAAATTTAGATTATGAGAGAGAGAGCTCTTGATACTAAGTTGGGGGTATTTATTTTCCAAGATTATATTGTAGTTTCACATATGAGCCATAAAATCCTCTAAAACAGGGACTAAGAGGAAAATTCTTTGGGTAAGGAATTCTTAATTCTGTTTTGCAACATACAGTGTAGAGACAAACTGGCTTCACATAAATTCTACTCTGGTCTGTGGACCCTATTATCCAAAAATCTCTGGAAATATTTAGCAAACATAGATGGCTTAAAACCATGAAAGGCTTGAGTTAAGGGAGATTTCTGGCTGAAAACATCTAAAAATCATTCATTTTTGAGTGTCTCTGCTGCTGTCTTAACACTGCTTTCTTTCAACAGAATAAACCTCTACTATTCATTGTCAGAAAATAACATGAAATGAAAATCAAACCTCTGTGCAGCATTTCTTCCAAGGCCTTGTTTGTGCTCAGAATCCTTCAGAGACTGCGTGATTGTGGGAATCAGGCTGGTAACAAAAGTCTGATCCAGGACTGCCACTGTTTCCAGTATGCTGAAAACACGGTGATCATAGACAGCAGTGTAGTCCTGGATAAACTGCCTGAGGGGGATACAGGGACATTTACTGCAGGGTCAAAACAGATGCACAGAACATGCCAACAATAACTGAAGAGTCTAATCAGAACAAGCAATCTGCTGCATAGCAATTTTCATATTGTTACACTGGAATACTCTACCTGGAATACTTTCTTTAAACAAAGCCATGGTTTTGAAGCCTAATGCTAAAAATTCCACACATTTCTTTTCAAGTAATTTGGCAGATTCTGCTGCTATTTCACCAGGACTGTCTTGTTCCAGAGCACTTTACTTTGTAATGTTTGTGAATGCAAAATTAAACCATGTATTTCTCATTTAATAAATAATAATTGTAATAAAAAGACTAACAAAACAAGAATTTTAGATTCAAATTTGCAGAAAAATCGTTGGCATTTCTTATAAAGCTCCCCTGGATCTTAAACAGGGCAGATCACTGGATGGAAGCACATCCATTTGCCGTCCTGAGGATCTGAGGCCTTTAAAGCTCACAGATTACATTAAAATCAAAATTGGCACCCTAGGGATGACACATGCCATGAAAGTGATGTATCACATACAGACTGCCATTCCCACAAACATCCATTCTTTTTCCAGTGAGTCTCTCTCAAAGCTTTCACCTAGACCTAGCCCAAAACAGCAGCAGTGCTTAAGGGTTGCAGAATGTCTCTGAGTGCCAGGTCATGCAGCTCTTCTACTGTATCCATATGAGATAAAGGATTCATTTTGCAGAGCTATGAAATAAGGATGATTTACATTATAATAATCTATTATTGTTACAAAATCAAATTAAAAAAACCTAAGCTTGTTATATGAAGACTATCTGCACTTCAAATTAGGCATGCACATCTTTCATAGCACCATGAGTATTCCCGAGGAGTTTTTCCCATCTCAGGAGCAACACACCTCCCTACTATATACCTCTCAAAACAGGACCTCATCCATGAGGAAGCAGGTATGTCTCTCACTTCTACTTTTCTGATCTGGCTTTTTGGCAAAGCTGTGTTCAAATCCAGTGCCAAAAGTACCATTACTAAAATACCATAAACAAGCAACAATGCAGCATGTTAGGATAATTAGTTATTTTAAGAAAACATGTTTGCTGTCAATTGGCTTGCAGCAGCTTTGCTGCCAGTTGGCATATTTTCTGGTTACCTAAACACAGAAGTCAGCTGGGTGGCATGTTCTCCTCTTGACCCTGCTTGGCAGCCTTCTACCATGTACTGTACAATGTCTGTAGATATTTTTTTAACTGCAAAAGAAAAATCACAAGATTCACACAGAGCTCTTGAACTGACCATCTGGAGAATGTCTTTCATGAAGACAAAACTTTTAAATGAGAAAAGAAAAAGGTTTCATCTTTCTTTGATGCAAGCGAAATGATTGAGAGAGCACTTAGATTGGCTATAAAAACCATAATGAGTCACAGGTTTATGCGAAGTCTTATTTTCACCACCATTATCTTTTAAACAGATTTTTAAATACACTATGGTCCTTTTAAAGCCAAGAGATACACATTTAGAGAAAATAGAGGTTTTATTTAAATGTAAGTTCTGTTTATATTCTTTAAGCATTCCTATTTGATTCAAAAGAAAGGTAGTCACAGCATTATATCCTGCTCAAAGCTATGTGGATCTATTCTGTACTCTCAGTGGTGATTATTCTGAAATGCACCTGAACTCTTTTTTTTTTTTTTTTAAGGGAAAAAAAACCTTAAAAAAACCCAACAACCTCCACCACTATTTTATCAATAATTGTTTCCAAATAAATACCCAAGTTGCAAGATACAGCTCTTCCTCTATAAAAGTGGAACTGGGCTGCAAGGACTTTTCTAGAAGCATGTGGCAGAGCCCTGTCCAGGCAGGCAGGGAGCTGGTGGCTACAGCTGGTGGACTTCCAGCTCATTTCCCAGCACATTGCAAGGTGGGTACTCAGTGTTTAGCAGGTATGGCTGTGATGGCAAGAGGGGGAAGAAAATTGGTGATGACTGAGCCAATTTCCTAAGCATATCTTGTCCTTGAAACTATTATAGACCAGAATCCAACAGTACTTTATTAGAGAAAATTCCCAGGAGAAGTCAGAGGTGAATCCAAATTTTGCTTAATGCCTCTCTAGCAGCAAGAAATGGAAATTTTGAGCTCAGGTACATTTGTTATACAATGGTGGGGTGAAAAGAGTGCTTCATTCTTTAAGTAGCTAAAAATAAAGATCTTCTTGCTACAAAACAAAGCATGCTAAAAGAAGAAAGAAGACTCAAAAATACCTTCAGAGACCAACATGCTACTTTTAATCCATTTATAATGCCTCTATGGGGAGAACATACACTAGTCTTATTTGGTCTCAAAATTTTAGGTGGAAAAAAAATTCCACACTTGCTAATGGAGGAGATTATATGGGAAGGATGGGGAAAAACAAAATGCCTTCAGATTCCTGAGAAGCTGATTAGCTCATCGGAATTAAATGAGGCAGGACTTCTCTGCCTGAGAGACAGAAGTCCCAGACCAGTTANAAAAAAAAAAAAAAAGCCTCATCCAGTTTAGCTGGCCAGATTGCTTTATTCACCTCATCTGAGAGTCTTAAATACTGGGATCAAAGATGCTCAACAGTGCAGAAATCTTGCAGGTGTGGAGAGATGTACTTAAAGCAAACAAACAGCTCACCTTGCAGCTCATTAACCAGTACCAAGCATTTCAACACAGCTGGGAGAACCAAGTCAATGTCATGCAGTTCAGTGCTCTGGGTTCTCTGAAGTACTTCAAGAATGAAAGTAAGAACAGAGGCCAAGCGGGGAGGTGGAGCATGCCCTTTGAACTGCAGGTAGTTTTCCCTGGGAAGACATGGCAAGCCAGAACAAAGTCTATGATTTGGGTTTTTTTTCCATGCAATGCAAGCACCATATACCTTAAAATAACTGGTATTTCAGCAGGAAGCCTATTACATAGATTTCTATCTTTATCTAGGCTCAAAAAATGGCTTCTATTTGTCTTAGTCATAGCAACGACTCCCATTTTGTCAGAGGACAGTGATATCTTCTAACTCTTCAGAGAGGAGTGGGAAATAAGAGCCATCATAATTACAGTTAAAAACCCAAGTGTGACTATTAAAAAATTAAATAGGTAGCTTCATAATATCGTTGAATTCACAAAGGAATCAAGATTCTAAAATCCTAAACCAACATGCATAATACAGCTGTTATTTAATTGCATTATTTAGCTTTATGGGCTTTTGCAAACTCACAATCATACTTGTGATAACAGCTCTGCTGTTACATTGGTACTGTTATTTGATTTTTGTCAACAGTATATTGTTGAAACAGGACAGCCAATGACTGATTTTGTTCTGTCAGAATTAACATAAACATCTCCAATATAAAATCTGGCACAAGGATAAAAGGTGACCTGTCAATCTGCAAAAAGAGCAAATTTTAACATCACACTCATGGAGTGTTCCAATTTTAACACCTTGATTTGTTAATTTTCCACAAAAGACTACAAGAATATGAACTACTATTGGTTTAGCACCACAAATTAATGGAATCTGAAGACAATAAGTTTTACAGATGAAAGAGAACACAGCATTCATTCATCAGTCAGCAAGAGCACTCCCAGAACCTTCAAAGAAACCTTTAAAGATATTTAATATTAGGTACTGGTATCTACTCAAACAAGGCATACATATTGACTGAGCAATGCATCAATTAAAAACCAACATCCTTATTAAAAACTCAGTAAAGTCTGCTTCTACAACTTTCAAATGCAACATGACTTTCAGAGCTCTGCATATTTCAGAGCACTGGTGTGACTTGGCAGATGAAAGCTGTGACACCCACAGTTCTTGTATCATGTGGTCTTACTCACTTTAATATTAGCAACTCTGAAATCCTGTGTCTCATTAATTACTCTGAAAATTTCCCACAATTTTTTTTGGTGTGCTCTTCCAGTACAACAGGTCTCTGGCCCAGATAATACAATCCTGATGGTGTGGCTCCCTTTCGTCTCTGCAGCAGCAATACATTCACTGCTTTCATACGGCAAAGTGATGAACAAACTGCACCTATTTGTGCACAGAACCCCTGACTGCCTCATGACCACCCAGCAGTTTGCAACCACAGTGCTGCACAGTACTAACACATTCTTCCCAGATCTCTAAGGAATGTTTCACATCTAAAAAATCACCAAGTGCCATTACACCTTCAGAACTTTCCACTCTCAATCCCCATGTTCACACATGCACGCACACATTTAAAAATAACTTTAATAAGATGACAAAGTTTGTCAGAACTAAGATTGTGAAATCTTACTTCACTCCATTAATATGTGATAATACAGGCTTTACCTACAGAATTGCCTATCATATTTACCCAATATCAGCACTGACATTCTTTTTCTGATCAACATGTATACCCACTCTTTATCAAATAAAGATCCAATTACCGTGGATATAAGCCTGTATTTGAGGGGGTTTAAATCCTTTCCCAATATGAACAAAAAGTACATTGTTCACTATTCTGCAGTACATAAAACAGAAAACCAAGTGCCAGCCTCTCAGCAGCAGGAACAGATTTGTAGCTGCTGTTGACATCGTGCAAGCAGTGACAGCGCAGTGAACAAATACTGTCCCCCTGCCTCTGTCCTCCTCTTCCCACACCTGCAGTTTCCCATGTCCCCAGGGCAGTTGGCACACCTGTGTATGCCCTGACACTTAGAGAGCAACGAGGCCCCACATGCACAGGTAACTGAGGCAGCTCTAAGCACATCTCTGTGCCCCTAAATACACCTGAGACATACACATGATGATGTCTATTGGAGCGTAATTTTTCTAAAAAATGACTTGCTTTCCATGTGACCTCCTGCAAAATTTTTTGTTGTGGCCTAGGACCTTTATCCTTAATTTCTCTCTCGCAAATCTTTCCAATTTTACTCTCCTGATATATGAACTCTGTTCTTCCTTTGCTCCATGCCCAGCAACTCCCAGGTTCTCCCAAGAGCCCTACCATCAGCTGGGAGGAAAGCAGAGGCCTGAGCTCATCAGCTATTTGTGAAATGTGAATCTGAAACCCGAGTACGTGATGTTTTATATTCCACTGGTCCTTACCTTATGACATGCAAAGTGGTCTTCCGGAGGTGGAGCAGCTGGGGGGCTGTGATGGAGCTGCCTAAAGCAGTGAGCAGAGGATGCTGCCCAGCACTGGGCACAGTCGGGGAGGAAGGGAGAAATCGGCCAAAATAATGTCGAACAATGCTCCCAAGGAGTTGATTTAAATAGGCACCTTGTGTTTGGGACTGACAGCATATGAAGGACAGACCCTGTCGAAGAAAAATTCAGAAAGGAATTGAATAATTTTTTACCAATACAGTTGAATAAATATTTAACAACTGTAGGCTAAATACTCACTACAGTGAGTAATGCTGTGTAAACTGCTGCACACAGAGTAACTATGCCTAAAAAATAAGCATCACTGATTTGCTGCATATATGATGATCTGCAAATGAAAACAGAGGCAGGCAAGTCTTGCAAAGGAGAGAAAAATCTTTCACTAGACTAATATATTGGAAGATAAGCTTTGGGACATGCAAGCTCCCCTTCAAATTCAAAATAATTGGCATTTCAGACCTGAGAAAGCTTCTGCACCTAAAAGCTTCTCATTTCTGTTTTCAATTCTGTACATGGTCTAACAAAGTATGTCAGTCAGGTAAGATTTAAGATGGGACAGAAAGAATAAATACCTCATCTGCTTCTAAAGGACCGTGTGAAATTTTTGTATAAATTATAAAAGAAGAATAATGAGCACTTAGAATTGAGCCCCAATAAGAAAAGATTTGCTCATAGTATGAACAAATTAGGGTAAATTAGGCACCATTTATAAGGGATTTAAATGAGGTTTTAAACTCTGTTTAAGATAAGGCTAAAACTGCTGTGATTTATCCAATATAAGCTATATTGATCCAGAGAAAAATCTATAATGAAAGTACTTGCCCAGAAAGTGCTTATCTGAACTCTGCCTGTAGTTATAGAACGTATATATGGTCCATCTCTGAAAAAAGAGTCGCATTCTTACAGGAATAGGTTCCCATAAGAGAAAGTTAAGATCTTGTTTCCTTCCCCCTCCTCTGATTACTGAGAGCAAGAAGAACAAATCACTAAGAAAAAAATAAAAAAAGGTCCCGTGATCGCCTGTCTCAAGGGTCACAGTCAGCAGCACAAACAGAAGCCTCTTGAGAACTCAGTTTTCACAATACTTTTGTCCAACAAGAATAATGGTGTAAAACAAGGTCAAGCACAGAGCTCCCTAGACAGCAATTTCAAAAGTACTACAAACTTCCATTAGCATTGCAATCCAGACTCCAGTTTCGGTAGGAGTATCTGTCTGAATATTTATGGTTGCTGAGGTAAACTAATGCCCCTAATATAGGAATGAACAGATCAAGTCAAGCTGCTTTTATTCCCCAGCTATAGAAAAGCTGTATTTCTGTTGCTTTTTGTATAGAGGTCCCTCCCCAAAAACATGTTCATCTATACCTGTCTGTGTGAATGTGACAGAACATTCAGGGAAAAAAAAGTGGGCTGAGGCATAGCTGAGGATCTTGAAATGCGGAGTTCCCACTTTTGGTTCCACAAGAAACAAATACAGGAAACATGAGATTTCAAGAAATGAGGTGACTGAAGACTTGCTGTTGGCAGCTCTCTTGAATGCAGATTTGGGTTAAGGATTTCACCTCTCATGCTTCTAAGGTTCCTTGATAATTCTGGCAAGTCTCAGTGATAAACACTTTCTGAACTGAGGCTTTGAGTAAAACTTAGGATTTTCTCCTTCTTTTGTAAAGAGTTAGAGAGTAAATATGTATGTAAAGAATAATAGAGTAAATTATTGTAGGAAAAAGCAGCTGCTGCTGTATCAGGATTCTTAAAAAAAGAAGTCTGCTACTTCTTGGCAAGTAGCAGACTCAGAGACTGTTAAAGATGACAGACTATTTAGTGTCTAAACTTAAATGTTTGATGTTTTCAGTAAGATATTGCAGCAGGCATAAAGAAGAGTTGCCTGTGCTTTCTGTAGTAAAGTTCATACAGAAAGACAGAATGTGTCCCATAATCCAAATACTGGAACTGGCGCTCTTAAGACTCTAAACTGTTTTAACACTAAAAGAACCCAAACATCTATGAAAAAGTGTATTTATTTATCTGATAAAAGGGACACAGAGAACATCACAACCTTACAGAGGATACCTGCAGGAATACATGAAGAACACAGCACCTCTGAAGAACTAGCAATGACAGTTGCTAAAATGAGACAGTTCTTCAAACCGAGGATCAACAAATGATACACAGTATCAAGAAAAGAACACATATGTTATTAACTAGTAAGAGTTATTGTTTTTAAGAATGATCCTAGGGTTATTAAATAGATGCAATAAAAATAAACTAATATTAGAATTTATATATTTGAAGGAATGCTGACTAATTTTTGCAGGTCTAATAATTTCACTTGAAAGTGAGCCAACAAACCTAGCCTGATCCTTCATAAAAGCATCTTCATCTTTTGGGTTGAAATAATATGATTTGGAAACAGCATCGCAAAAAATTAGAAAATAACTTGGATTTCTCTCTTGGACAAAAAGGACTACTGACTTCAGGCCAACACTGTGTTCTTTATTTTGGACTCATCCTTTTCCTTACAAAGCGCAGAGAGCAATAGACCTGCACAAGGTCTGACAATACCATATACCAAATGGCACAAGGCATAAATTACCAACCCTGCACAGTTAGCTGCAAATCTCCAGCTACAATGGCAAAACATCCTAGGTAGTGCTGGCCAAGGATGTGATTGCAAGGTAATCACCCAGAAATTTCTTCTTTTAAATCCTACCAGTAATTAAGAGAGATGAAGGAAGCTACCATTCAAAGGAGAGAGAAAAAAGAAAAACATGTGCAACTGGACTGTAATTCTGCACCAGAGATTTGAAATCAATCACATCAGACCCCCAGGACAATCCCTACAAAGCAGATGGACTTTAAAGGGCTGATAGAGCTGCTTTCTTCTCCTTGACTATGTTCTTTAGCCATCTTCTGAGGTTAAGATTTAAAAAAAGGACATTATAAGGAAAGCAGAGAAACATGACATCATCTACTCTTCATTTTAGCAAAAAGGCAACTGATTCCCGTGTGTGTTCACTGCAGGAGCCTTTTGTGGCCAGAGCTGCCTCTTCTGATTTATCTGTATATCTGTAAATCACCTGTGGAGAGCGAAGAACCGATTAGTGTGGATTACTGGAACTATTCACTGCAGAAATGCCAAGCTACCTAATGATGACTTACACTGTAAGTCCTGCTGTTGGAATAAATCTTCTGCTGTCCACCAATTAATGTTGTACAATTCCTATTAAATACATATTATTATTATTCACAAAATGTATTAATAAGCTTGCTCAAATATCAGACCACAGATGTGGCTCCAGGGAGGGCTTTTAAGGTCTCATCTCTGACAAATGCTGAGCCTGCACAGAGCCATTAAAATCACTGGGAAGTATACGTGCCAAGCACTACTCAGAAAGAAGCTCTCTTGCCATTCTCAGTATTTAGACAGAAATCAACAAATCTTCCATATTTGGACAGGATTAACACAGATAAATCAAGCAGGGTATCTTACCTTCGCTATCATTATGCATACAGTGGTTATTCCATGCACCCACACTGTATTCTGCAATATATATTTAAAGTAATACTTCTTCTCCAAAACAAGTTTCTTCCACTGCTTCAGTTCTTTCCCATATTACTGGTAAATGTGTACTAAAATTCCTCCAAATCATTCTCCAAGAAATCCATCAATATTGGTCTGAAACTTCCTATGGTTGATTTTAGCAATCCACTACCACACAAATCAACTCCTTTTTGCAGTAGTGAAATACCTACAGTTAAATTTTACATACCTCACTATCTCATAATTAGGAACAGTCCCATACAATTGTAAAATGGCTGTTCATTCACATTCTTCGTACTTTACTTTCCAAAGTCAGCCATTCAAACAATTCTGAGGGCAATTTTTACATTATATCTCAATAAAAATCTTTCTTAGGTCATCAGATATTATCAAAACAGATGTGCAGTGAAAGAAATAGACAGTAACCCTTTAGGCAAGGTTAATAAAAAAACCTGAAAAATTACTTTAAAAGTTGCTAGAGGTAAGCTATTTTGACAAGGCAGTATCAGTGACTGAGTTTGAAAGAAAACTTGATAAGCTCCCTGTACAGTCGAGACCAGACCAGCTGCCAAAAAATTGTCAAAAGGCAGGGGTATAGCTCAAAGTTCTATATAAGCACAAACATAACAAGTAAACACAGTCAGTCAGAACTGAGGAGAGAGAAGTGCAACATCCAGTCTTAATTAGTGCCTTTGACAACTATGTGTGCTTGTGTAAAATTAAACAAATAAATTTGTAGGTTTGGAGTGGTGAAGAACAGTGAGATACAGTCATTGGTTCTGACTAATTGTGTAGCAATAAACTACATTGTGTGGAGAGAAGGAGCTTCATATGTTGCCCTAAAAGATGAAAATATTCAGGAATTCTATAGGATTTCATAAAACTGCTGCATCAGTGGATATGTAAAATAAACTACTACTAGGACTGACTTCAAACCCCTTTAAAACCCACAAAAAGGATCAAGAAAACCAAATTAAGAGTAGCTGCTAAAAACTCTGCAAAGAGGGAAGTTTTTTCAGGTCATTGCTAGCAAAACTAAAATGTTTTCTGAGATCTGAAATAGTTTTTTTGAGCAAAGCAGGAGAAGCCCACACTGTAGGAACTGAAGAAGAAAAAAGATGGAGCATGGAACTTTTCAGAAGACTAAAGAAAAAAAATTAAAAAAGGAAAGGCTGCTGAGTAGAAATTCCACTCAAGAGCATTTATACTTTGACTATGAATAGACAACTCAGATGTATAAGATGCTTTGCATGGTCTCCAAATTCCTGTTTCTTTATTTTCATGTAACTGCCAAAGGATTAAGTTGTAAGCTGGAGTATTAACAGGGACAGATCTACAGAACAATGTTTGTCTAACATTAGGGTGAATTGAGGCTCCTGCACTAAAATACCAGCGCTCTACCTCCAGAAATGAGCACCAGGCATAGGGCAGCTACCCAAGAGGAGCATCATTTCACCTGCAGTTTAGGTTAGTCAAGGTGAGGTTATTCCCAAAGAATTCTGTTTCTCCATCTTCCTTCCCACATAAACTCTTTAATCACTTTTCTGATATGCCCATTTAGGTTTTTGGGTTTTGTTTGTTTTGAGAGGCTAGTTACTAATTGATTCAAGTCACAAATTGCTATTCATAGAATCATTAAAGCAAATTAAATGGGAATGCATATGGTGGTGGAAGGGAATTAATGTAGCCTTAAGCGAACGGTGAAACAATAACCTGAGATGCCAGAGAGTGCCTAGAATCTATTCAATCTCAAATGATCTCAGAAGAGATCATTTTTTTGTTGCTGTTGTTTCTAAACTGAACTTGAAATATTTTTGGTTTGACTTGATTCTAAATCAGAATTTTTCCACCTTTTCACATAAAAGAGAAGAAAGTATTTTTGAATAAATGAAGCATTTTGAAACACTTAAAAATACTGGAACCTTGTAAATACAAAAGTCTCATATCGAAACAGGAAAAATAACTCACAAATTTTCTTCTTTTCTCCCCAAAAGTGTTTATCAAATTAATGAATTACGTGTTTTCTAGAAGCAGTGTTTGTCTTAAAAAAAAATTTGGTCAAACAAGATCATCTAGTGTAGCTGGTAAGCACAAGGACAATGCAGCAGACTGGTGAATAGTACAAAAGTGAGGTCTGGAAGTCAGAATCTGGCAAATAAAACAGGAAACAAGAGTACGCAACACTCGACTTCAAAACCAACTCAACTGTTTTCATCTGAAGACTACATCCATCTGTGGAGGCTCCAGAGAAACTGGCTCTACAACTGACCTACCAAATTAACAAACATTCACTCACACTCCATGCTAATACCATTGTCCAGGTGGCCCTACATGTACACAGCTTCTGAAAATACCTACACAGAGCAATAAAGCAAAACATACTGCGCACAGCATTACATAACCATATTCATTTCCATATGACATGCCTTCGATCACAATGAACTGCTTTTGGAACTAACAAATTCAAGTGATGTTTACAATGTCACCACTGCATTGTTTCACAATACAACCCTGCAAAGTATTGAGTTAAGACTGCAATCAAAATGAAGACGAAGAGAGAAGGAAAAACAGTAAGCAAAAAAGACAAAAAGATTTACAAGGAAAACATGTCAACTTATTTATTTTCAAAATACAGTCTTTTCTCTTTCTCACCAGCAGAAATTAGTCTCTTTCTACAGCATCAACAAGCCTTATAGAGTTTGAGGAGTGACAGGATAACTGAGGGAAGAGTAGGAGGAATAATAGGAAGAAGGTTTTAGTCGTAATCATAAACAGCAGGAATCTGATTTAGCAAAACATATTCTCCAAGTATTAAGACAAACCAGTGGCATGATACACCAAGGATTTTCTTTTGTTCATAAGAGCAATAAAACAAAGGGCATCTCATCTATAACTATCTACAGTTAGCCAAGTCAAGGATGATTTAAAATATTTGTTTGCTCTGTCATCTTAACAATTTTCTCACTACATATTATGATTACTTGATGCACTGTTTGAGAAATCTGTTACATTGGAGACCAGTGTAACCAGCAGGTTGACTAAAGGTTTTCCATATGCAGTGATGAGACCAGAAGCTCTGGAATGTACTACAGCATAGTTGCCTGCAATGAGGAAAGCTAAAGGGGTGGCAATTTTCCTTCCACTTCTATAAGAAGAAAATAACTTTTCTTACTGCTTCGGTAAATTCAGTCAGTACTTGTTCCAACTAGGGAAAAAGAAAACATCCTCTGCAATATTAAATCTTCTTTTCCTGAAGATTCATTTGTGTGCTGATAATAGAGCTGAGACATTTACCTGGAGATAAAGAGGCAGGCTTTCCTGAATGGCAGACAGCAAAGCCACAGGCAGCTCCTTGTCCTGCTGGAGCACAGCGTGTGGCAGCAGTAAGCAATCCACAATGCGAAACAAGAGTTGCTGTGCCTTGGAAGTAGCCAGTATTGGTGCACAGAACTTTACTAGACATCCTGTTGAAAAAAAATCAAAAATTCCAAACCAATTTACAGTTAGGAAAAAAATTAAGACAGCCTAAAGAAGTAATTATGTTAAATTAGATAATCTGAGGGTAACAAGAGCAACTGAATTCTCACTCCTATGTACTCATTCTATGGCATCCCATTAAAAAATCCCAGTCAAAACAACTCAAAAGTCCATTTACAGTTCATCAAAATAAAATACTAAGTTGATTCAACACATTACAGTTAGAAATTTTTAGGCAAGTGAAAATGCTTTAGGAAAAGGATAGCAATGCTTAAGAAAGGATGAGTCACTTAGATCCCTGCAGAAAACTTAACTAAACTTGATCCATAACCCTACTGCAATCAGCACACATGCACTTAAACATTTACCTTGCTCTGTGCATTCATCCCTTTTGCAGAGAAATGCTGCCTTTGCCTTCCCTTCACATTTGTCTAACACCACTGTGGCAATACCACCATCAGCAACTACTCACACAGCAATTTAATGTTAGCAAAACATTAAATATCCTTCAAATTGCAATTAATTTCAGCAGATTAAGAAGAACAAGGGGCAGCCAGCTCCATTAAACCAGCACAGTCTTGCCAGGTCTTTGTGGGCTCTCAGTTCACAAACTGAGAGCCTCAGAGAACATCTTTCTTGTTTTCAGCACAATATTCTATCACTTGCTCAGCTTTGAGCCAGTTTTAAGATTGTTCTTTTGACTTGCAAAAAAAAAAAAAAAAGTAAAAAGATGTTGATGTGTAAATACCCCAGCTTTGAGAAACATCTTTATTGCAGGTGAGGTGTAATTTTTCTTGAAAAACTCCATATTCAGAAGTGTTAATACTCAAAACACACATTAAAAAAAACAAGATTCATATGCAGACATTTTCAACTTTACATTTTATTAGATGCAAAAAAAAGTTTGCTGGGTTGAAAATACAGGAATATCCCAAGGAAACATGTTTAAGACTTTGAAAATAATGGAAAATCAAAAGTAGGCTGTTACAAGATATTATTAATCTATAAAACTCATTCATTATCATCTCTAAAAGCAACGCAAAACAACATTAATCTTGTGGCGTGAAAGAAAACACAATGATCAATCATAGAGAAAGAGAACGATCACCTAACAATAGTTCTAATAATGTTGTCTAAGCTTCCTGCTTTGAAAGAAACATGGTCATTCCAGCTAAAAGTACTCCTTCTATTATCACTGCTGTGATGTATGGGACAGTACAAGACACAATCTGACTACAGACAGGAGGTGTTTAGATTTGTTAATTTTTGTGCTTTGTCCTTATAATTTAACAAGTCCACAGAATGTGAAGCAGTGATCGAAATACACTTGATTTTTTTTTTCTTTTAAACCTTTTTTATGTTTTCTTAAATAAAAAGAAAGGACATTTTCTTGCACACAACAGGATGACTGAAGATTAATCGTTTCCTACTGCAAAGAACAAAAAGGACAATACCAATCTAAAAAGGAAAATACCAATCTAAAATTACTTTCCAAGGCTCCAACCCACATCTGGGTATCTGAAAATGTTTAATTTTATACACATCTTGTGTATCAAAGTATGCTGATCTCACAATATAAAAAATAAGTATTTTACAAAACTCTAATTCCAGTACATTTGATGCACCATCTGCATCTTGGTGCAGGCTTTCCCTGTGCTCCTTAGAATCATGATGTAAACTCTGTGTGCATGCAAATCATTATCTCTGTTTTAAGAGTAATAAGGTATTATAATAAGAGATACATAAGGTTTTTAAGGTAAGTGGGTCAGACTGGCACATTCATTGATAATTAAAGCACTCTTCTTTTTCAACCCTATCAGTGGTTCCACACTTAATGAATAAATGCTAGAATTGCATTTTAGTGAAGTACAGAGTGCATGCCAGGAAGCAGTTCCAAAAAAGAAGTGAAGTACATACCTAAGCCAATTTGGCCACTAACGTAACTTCACTACATACCATGTAGCCTGACCTAATACTGCTTATCACAGAATATCCTCAGTTGAAAGGGACCCACAAGGATCACCAAGTCCAACTCCCAGCCCTGCACAGGACATCCACCAAAAGTCACATGTGCCGGAGAGCATCCTCCAAATCCTTCTTGAACTCTGTCAGGCTGGTGCTGTGACCACTTCTCTGGGGAGCCTGGTCCAGTACCCAATCCCCTCTGGGTGAAAAACATTTTCCCAAACTCTCTAAAGCCATAGTTTTAAACTCCACCTTATCCCTCCACATTGGCCCTAACAAAATCTGCCTACAGTTTGCTGAATTTTCTGACTTCTTGGCTGCACTTTCACTTCTACCTTAACTATACAATGATTGGGAAAAAAAATTCAAATTATCGATTACTTTATAATAAGTGTTTTCTTTGGTGAGTCAGGCTATATCCCATAGCATGGATATTTAACACTGAACTGCATGTTGTCTCAAGCCACTTGGTTCAAAACTTGGAATTCTTTCAGAAGGGTGTACACCTACCTTTATGTTCTACAGGAAGAACTCAGAGCTCATCACTTCTGTTTAAAATGAGTGGGCACAGGAAGGAAACAACAAAAGACCTCATACAAAAGGATGTCATAGCCCTCTATGGGAAGAGCAGATCCACTGTGGGTATAAATTGCTGTAACTTCAGGAACTGCTATGACTTATGGTAATCCTCACTACAGCTAAATAGCCAGAAACCAGCTCTTGTCACTATTTCTGGGTTTGTTTAGGTAAAACAGACGGTTTTCAGTACTGGAAGATTCGAAAACATCTTACTTTTGAAAATACTGATTTGCAGGGATAATAAAAAACCATTAAAAAAAACACAAGGAGGTTAGACATTAGGATCTAAAGAAAATCTGGGGGGGAAAAAAAAAAATCTAACTGTAGCATCTTGGTGACTTTCTTTTTTCAAACATTAAATAGTATATAGAAAATATATATGGATAGTATAGAGGTGGAAAAAAGTATTATAAGTTTATTTTACTGATTCTTTAAAACTATTTCCTAAAATAAAATAGGTGTAAAATAATTACCTATGATCCAATATGTAAGCTGCAGACCTTCTGGAGGTCCTTTCGCCTTCAGATAGGGTTTTACATACTTTAACACATCACCCAAATACTCCAGAGTCTTTGCTACCATGGCAGATTTCTCTGGGAGTGTCTGAAGACCACTGTAAGCTCCACCAACAGCCTAGAAAAGAAGACCACTGAAATAAATATAAATCATCTTACTAAATCTCTCATGAGACTTTTGTAATTTCTTTTTCAGCACTCTAAATCTGATAGCCTCTTTCACTAAAATTGTCCTATGAAACTAACACGAGGTCGTTGTACAGTACCTTAATGAACTGGACAAGAGCACTTTTTGGGTCTTGCTTGAAAACTGACTGTCCAACATTAGCCTTTAAAAGAATGTTTTCTACTTCTGAGAGTTTAAAAATCAGTCTTGTCATTTCAGTTAACTGCTCCATGTAGGCTTTTCCTGATGGTTACAAGAGAGTACATCAGTAAATACAGTATACAGTTATGCTTTTAGATTTAAATTAGTCCCAAATTGATGATGTGAAACATTATTTTAAAATATCTAAAACACAAGTATTTGGCAACCAACTGCATCTCTCTAGACAAATAAAAGAAGTCCAAACCAGTTATTTTTCTAATAAAATTTATAAGAGAATAAAGAGTTTTAAGCATGGATAACCAAACTGATGGATTTATTTTTTTCTTGAAATCTGCAAAACACGTATGAGAAACAGTGACTGGAAGACATGTTCTACAGATAATGAGAACTGCAGTGGTTTTAGAAGAAGGGATGAAGTATTGCTCTAAGAAAGCAAAATATTCAGTGTAAAAAAGGGGAAAATTAATTGCAGCTAGATTCCCCCACCCCTCCCTCTTTTTTTTTTTTTTCTTTTAGGCCATTCACAGCATGATTTCTGACTATTTACTTCAGATTTTCACTTTTTTTAGATCAGTTTCTCCATGGGGGAAAAATAACTTGTCTCCTTGGGAGCAAGTTTTTATTCTTTGCTTCCAAGGAAACAAGCTCTTTTATCTTTGTTTGTGATAAATTTGTCATATGCAGAGCAGGCAAACTATCAATAAATAGCACAAGCAGTGTAAAGAAACGCATTTTGTAATTAGGTAAAAGTAAAGGAATACAAACAAAAATACATTTTGTAATTAGCTGAAAATGTTTGCCAGCTTTGCAATATAGCCCCGTTACTGCAAACATGAGGGAAATGTGAGCACTTACCAACTGTTCTCTCAGCATCTGTCTTGGCCAAGGCGCCACTTGGTTGATCGAGGAACATTTGCAAAACGCAGCGAAACCATGAGCGTACTGTCAAAGCTTCATACGATGTATAGCCCATGCTAGAAAATGCTTCACACAGTGAACTGCATAGGTGGAAGAGGAAGAAGAAAGGTAGCAAGATCTAATAAAAGTAGGCAGAAAGGTGACAGATTGTCTCATTTGGCTGTGGATGCACATATACATGTATACATATGTTTTGGCTATAAAAAACAGAGGGAGGAAAATTGACACAATAGGAAATGCCTTAGTGTAACAATGGATGATTTGACTGTATTATCTAAACTGGCAATGTACAATGCTGGAAATAATTTATCTGAATCAGCTGGGAACATCATACTGACACTGCTCATGCTGCTCCAGCCTTTCATATAAAGCCAGCCCAGGTGTTCCACACTACTCTGAAGTCTGCTTAGATCTAACTACATTAACAATGGAAAAGAGAAGGTCTGCTTTAGCAAATAAAGATATGCCATGTTCAAAACAGATCCAAAAGGGAAACATAAAAGGGCATCTTAGAGATGAGAAACTGCTGTACTTGGCAGTACACTTATAGATATATTCATTTAGGTACGCATACACACACAAGTATATCCATTCCCACACAAACTTGTTAGGTATACTTTCAAACACTTGCTACCGTTCTACCAGTCAGGTGCCAGACCACTCAATGCATAGTCCCTGTACTGTACTGCTCTGTATTCCCAAAGTTTTATTTGCCTCACTAGCATGAGTAGCTGCTGTAGTCGTTTTTCCCAAGCATATCAACCTTGCATCACTGATTCTTGCAATTCATTAAACACCTTGCTAAAAGACAGCAGGTGTGTGCTGCACTCTGTTCCCAATTACTATCAAATGAGGTGCATGTGTGCTTCAGGTCAGAGATATTTACTGAAAATAGTTGCACCTTTTATTTGAGAGACTTCCTCCCTGGTCAGTCCTAGACATTCCAACTTTAATGAAAAACGCCTGCACTTTCTTGGTATGTGTTCATGTAAATTTACTTATTTTCTACTGATCTTTTACTCACGCTTGCAATAGAATGTCAACAAAGACCCAGATGGAAACCAAACTGGATTATACTTCTCACTAAACAACATTCATGAAGTTGAAGGGTTTTCCTGTTCATTTACTTAAAACCAGTGATACCTGCATACTTTGTCTGAACATCCCTGCTGAAGTACTATTGACAAAAAAAGTCAGGAGACCAAATGAAAGCAAGTAAAATTTTTAAAAATTAACACTGAATTCCAGAACCACAAGAGAACAAATAGGTTTCCTACAGACTTAATGCTCCTTGCAGTAACATGTAAAGAAGTTCAGTCTCATGCAATTTTGATGTACACAGCTAGTCTACCTGGCTCACAAAACACCTTTCTGCTGTAGTCTCACTTTTGTTTCTCTTGCTTGCTGGTACGTAGGCCACCTAGGCATCTTCCTAGAACTGGAAAGGCATAAGCTCCTAATCCTTAAAAAGGAAGGAACAATAACTACCTGCTAGAAGGATGGCAAGTGGTCCTTTTAAAACAGTGAGCTTATTCACATGCTCAGAGTTAGTTTAGACAAGTTACAACAATATCATGCACTACACAACATGGATCTGGAGAGGAAAGTTTAGGCTCTACTGCAGAAGCAATTCCAAAGCTCCTGCGTATGTTGCCAGAGCTTGCAGGGTATAACAGTACTGAAAACAAAATAATCTTTTTACTTTTTAACTAAGAATGTTTGAGTGAAAATTATCAGAGCACAGTAACCATGAAGTCTTAAGATCCCAGCATTTAGACACCTTGATAACTTTTGCTATAAAACTGTGTAAGGTAAATAAGTACATGAATCATGCTACAAAAAAAGTGCTTTCAAAACAACAGTAATACCTCTATCTTCTACTAAAAATATCTCACCTTAGGTACTCACTGTCCTTTCACAAGGAAGATGAGCTAGGATAACAATTTATCTACGTATACAGTGTAAGCAATATGTCAGGCGTCTAATGAATATTGGTAATAAATACTTAAGTAACTGCTTTCTAACACCTACTTGAGTGAAGAGTATTGGTAATTAACCTTAAGACCTAAATAATACCAAAATTCAAGTTTTGTAATCAAATTTTTTTTCTTGATCTCACGCAAAAAGCAACAAAATTCAAAATCATAAAATTCAAATTACAAAAGGAATTTATGTGCCTCTTACTTCATTCAGTACATGCTAGGTATCTGCAACCTTGAATGAAACTCACCCTATAAAAATCATAAAAGAGAAATATAGCAGAGGACTGAACACTCCCAAGTTCCAAACTCACACACAAGGAACTAAATTCAACCTTTTCTAACACCTCCCTGCAAGAAGGCCATAGCCTCATCTTTGTCAATCACACTTAAATAATCTTTACCATATCCTGATTTACAGTTACTGTCCTTAGTACACTATGTACCCTAAAAATGTGCAACATTTTTCACTTTCAAATACAGTCCAACACAGAAATATTCCCTCTTTCTCTCTCATTTCTCACCTCCCCTGCTTCCAAAACCTGATTCAGAAGCGGGCAAAAAAAAGCACACAACAAAAACAACCACCACCCATCCATCTTAGGTTCACAGAGGCTTACTTGTGAAAATAAAATTTCTCAGGTATATATAAATTTGACTGGATTGTCCTGGGCAATCTGTGCTAGCTGACCCTCTTTGAGAAGATGTAAAGAATCTGGACCATTTTAATGAAACATTACAATCTGAAGCAAGATTTTCCTCAAGTCTAATGAAGGATGAAAAGGTAACTGGAAGACCAAATAGTCTCTATTTTTCACCTGTTTTGAATTAGATGACTTAGATATCTTGACACCAGCTGAGGCCACACCATGTCATCCCATCCAAACAGCCGCATCATTGACAGAACAGGCTGTGGCTGGAGATCTGATAGGGCTTTGCTGGGTATATCCAAAGCTAAGAGAGTAAAACCTGTTTTTAAAGAGAGAAAAACATGGCACAATTTAAATAATTTCTCAGTATAATCCCCACTCCACAAAAAGTACTGCAAATTAATTACAATTACTTATGTGCAGTCTGGAAGTACAAGAAATCTCAATTAAAACTGGGCAACTATTCTAACAGTGATTGTTTGTACCCATGTTAAAAATGTAGTCTCTATCTCAAGCAGTTTGTAAATCATCAAGACACATGGGCAACAAAGGAGGAAAAATGGATCCTAACATATGCAATTTAAAATGGATTCACAAAACCACAGTTTATAAATGACGCAGGTATAGTTTTACCACCTCTGCAATGTCTTAAAACCTGCTTTTTTTGTCTTCTTGACTTCCCTTTCTTACCTCCATCCACTATATCTTGCCCTGTACACTTAAGTATTACTGTGCTTTACAGGGTTGAGTTTTATTTATTTATTCTGTTGTTTTAACACACTTCTCACAGTGAAAAACTGCGTCTGGAAAGAATTCACTCAGTAAAAGCTGGTACCTCTCTATTTTTAGAAGACTTTCATGTATCAAAAGTTACCATATAAATAAAGCACTACAGAAAAAATATATTCTTGAAAAGCATCTCCATAGAACTGCTGCAGATCTAGAAACTGAGGCAGTACTTTGTGCAGAATTTTGTTAATGAAGCATAACCTTTTGCTGTTTTTGTTAAGTCTACTGGAGAATCTGTATCCAATGCTACCAGAATAAAACATATAATGCATTCTTAATACTGCAAATGACAAGTGCATTAAAACTCAGAAATTAGATGAAATCTTAAATGCTGAGCAGTTATTGGATTATAGGAAATGAGAAGCATCACATGAGTCAGGAAAACTGACTTTGGAGGGCAATGAAAAAGGGGCTCATTAGTTCCCAAATTCTCCAATTCAAACAAATATAAACCTGCATGCATTGATAAACTGATTTTGAATTAGACAGAAAAGGCTAGTTTTTAGAAACAACAATAATATTGTTTTAATTAACAGTACAGGGACAGACAATCTTAAGCTGTGAAGGACTTCGCATTTTCTTATGTGTCTCAGAATAAACAATAAGGTCATGCAGAGTCCCCACTCTGCCTTAGGTGAGGAAACAATTTGTGCCAGCCTTCTTCCAGATTATCACCTCGTTTCTGCAGCATCAGCCACAAGAGAGGTTGGGGAGAACTGGGAGGCAGAACAGTGCAGTGAGGCCCAGGCTGTTTGCCTGGCAGGGGGAGCAGGAGAGCTGTGACAGCTGCTCTCTCTCCTCTGGGCTGCAACTTTAAGGCAAGAAGCTCAAACAGCGTGAGAAAGATTTGCCTGTCTCTGTAGTGCTACCTAACATATCTCTGTAAAGCAGGTCACAACTGCACTCCCCTCCTTCTCAGAGGAGTTTATAATAGCTTGCTGCTCTTGCTATTTCACTGTGCTAATATAAAATAAAAAAAACCCTGTCACTGTAGGAAATGAATGAAAGTTTTGACATTAACAACCTCCTCCTTTGATTTGTATTGCTGTTTCTCACACGCTTCAGCAGTGTGAGACCACTACTGTTGCACACTGCCTCTTTCGTTAATACTGCCTCCTAACTACCACAGAGCTGCTTCAAATGAAGGGTCTTTTAGCTTTTCTATTACCAACTCAGCACTCCTGAGCTTGTAACTTTATCTAATTCACATCATGATGGGAAAAAATATTTTATGTTTCACTCCTCTGAATTTTAGTTAACTGGATACAAGATTTCATTGTAACTACAGAATACCATGTTAGCTACTGATGTGAAAGATCAAACTGGGATATCTTTCCATTCACTGCCAAGCTGACTCGTTGCATGTAGAGTTCACACACATATGGAATGTTGTACTTCAAGATGAAAAGCCTTCAGTGTAAAGCAGGACAAATAACTAGAATGAATTATGAAATAGTTTTATGACCATGGACATATGGCTTTGGCAAAAAGCAACAGTAAAGTAAGCAATCTTTTAAAAATTGCTTTGAAATGAAAAATATTTTTACAAGTTTAGTTTGAATCTCAACCATTACGAACTGTTCAACACAACTTCTACAAAAACAAACTCTAAATATCATAAAAAACAGTATTCTTATTTATATTGTATAGCACTTGCATGTTGATTATAATCTGTGGCTAGTAGTGAAAAGAAGTCAGGTTTGTATAGCTTCAAACCCCTTTGTCGTTCTCAATGTTCTTTAACAAATTAAAGAATTTAACACTACAATATTTCTTTGTGTCAAAACATTTAGCACAGATTCTACTTTTTTCATTTATACACACTTAAGTTACTACATGGAAGTAGAAATATCACAAAGTACAAACTCCTTGAAAGTTTGTGACCCAAAGAATAGCACCAAATCCAGTAGGTCGCAGGCAGGGTCAGTGCTAACCTGCAGCTGTATCAGCAAGCTGTGGGGAAGGCAGCGTCTGTGACATTCTCTGGCTCTTCAAGTAGGGAAAGAAATTTCTCCAGAGAGCACTGGCGACAGCAAGGTGGTGCTCTTTAGCCACTAATGGAAGCTGTGCGTCTGGGGCTGTGTTTCCCAGTTGAAGTCCTCGGCTTGCACGTTCGTGCACGCTCCTGGGGAGAAACAAAAACAATGTTTACGTTCAATAAATGAAAAATTCACATCTTTTTAAAACGCATTCACAACTACTTTAAACTGCAGGGTCTGAGAACTGAAGGATCATTTTGAGCAATTAAAACCTTTATGCAAAGACATTATGCATACCAGTTATTTGATGGATGAATGATGGCATATTAAGCACCATAAAGTTAATGTTAATTACTAATGTCAACCATTAATTATATGCTTTTTAATATCTCAGATCAAAATGAGAAATTGGCAGCTTTAAAATTAATATCTGCATTTTGAAACTGTTAGCATGACAAGCAAGTCTGCTTCCAATCCAAAGCCAGGTGGTTCGTTAAAATTTTTGTCACTAGGATTTTTAGGATAGAGTTGTGTACAGCGAATAATGGCAAATGATTTTGATCAATTGTAAAGCTTCCTTCTGAAATCTGCCTCTCACTTGTAAAATCTCACTAGGTACGAGTTTAGATAAAAGATTTATTTTATCCTGATGCACTGCAGACAATTAGGTTTGACAGCAATGCCCACAGCTTTGTTAGTACAGTAAAGACAAAAGTTACCACTACACATAACTCCCATCTCTTCCTCAGACAACGTGGCATGAATTCAATAACACACTCAATTTTCTTTGATTCTTCTAGTACCGTTCCTGCTACTTAATCTAATTTGGAAGTTGTGACTTTCTAGAGGTTTAATAGAGATATGTCTGCAGGGAATCAATGTTCATCGAGAAATGGGGAGGGGGGGACATTAATAAATTTGTCTGGTAGAGCAGGATAGGAGGCATTACAGTACCGGGCTGATCAACTAAATAACATGCTTATTAAAAACAATCTGTAGGAACGCACTATCATTCCTGTTCCTATTTATCTTCTGGTCAACCCAATTGAGATTGTGCATTAAAGCACAGGCAGCATTATTACATTTGCTTTATTAAATTCTATAAACAGCACTGCAAAGTCAGAGTCAAGATATTTATAAGATAATGGCAAACCGCAGAGGCATCAAGAACTGCTGTAACACTAACATTTCTAGACTGCAATGTTTTTTTCTTAACTGCCACTCTCACAATAGCAACTGTTTCACAAAAATCTTCCCCTAGATCTTTATTCTATGCTTACCCTAATTTGAAATACACCAAAACAAAAATAGAAAAAACTCCAGCTCCTAGTTCCCTTCTGGGAATGGAGGAAAATTATGAAAGAATTACACAACTCACAGCACTCATTAGGACATCTGAAATGGAATAATTTTAAATAAAGAGTAGGTTGGCTGCAAGGCCTTCCCGTACTATGGTTGATATTAGAAGCGCATCTCATTATATCAAATTAGTATCCAAAAATTCTGCCCAACACATAATTTAAAACATAAAACATACTGGCTGTCAAAGGTAACGATACCTTATGCCTGCCTGCAGGCATTCATTAGTTTCAATAGGACAGACAGAGAGAATTGAGTACCAGCTACTTTTCGAATGGCTACATTTAACAGACAAGGAAAGGTATGCAGCATTAGGAGGAATCAAGGATTTCTTTGAGAGATGGCATGAGTCCAAACACAGGAATAGAAGCCAGGAATTCTAAACCCAACATTTATTCCCTCTGTGGCTTCACATAAATCATACAGCCTTTGTTAGCCTCAGTTTCCCAGCCATGATATTTGGATAGTGAGACAGCTTACCCTTTAAGGATGCTGTGAAAACAATCAATGCTTAGAAACTGAGGATTATATTCAGTATGTCAGTTGGTATTCCTATTTACAAGGCATATTCTCCAAGTCAACATGAACTGAAATAGAAGCAAGATTAGCATAAAAAGTCAAGCAACACTTCTCTGGGAGCATCCCCTTAAGAAAAAAAAAAAAAAGACAAAGAAAAGGGTGTAGAAACAGCAAGGTCTAGGGGTCAAATGATGAAAAGGTAAAAGCAAGGCTAAAGACAAAATTAAAAAATTATTTTTGCCTATTTTCTCCTATTACAAGAAGAAAAAGTTTAACAGTAAAAACAAAGAGCTTTTCTGTTCTATTTTGTTAGGGAAGGAAAGCATGATGCTCCATAATGCAGAGAATAAAACTACTGGGACCAAATTCTGCCCTACTTACACCCAGACTACGCTGTAAAATTGCACAAAGACCTTTTTCTCTCCTCTAAATTGCCTCTCCAAAGACGGGTGCCTTGCATCTCCTTTAGCCATCTATGCAAAGTAGAAGGGTGTACAGACTTCCAAAGTAAGGTAATATATCTCTGTGTCAGTGGAAGGGCAGCACGTACAAATCAGTGTTTATGTTTATTCATAGTAACCCACACAAATGCTGGCAATAAGGTAAATGCTTGGAATCGATGGGGCATCAATATATGCTGCAGCTGATGTAGCCAGCTACTTCTACCACCTAGCACATTTTTTAACTAAAAAAATATGAATAAATGCAATTTTACTTTTTATTCAGGTTTATACTTTTTTTCTAACACTAGATAACCATATCAAACATCACTCAATTTTTAAAACTTTATACATTTAATTTTCTATTCTGTTAAGACATCTGGAACCACCAGATGACTTATTATATCGGCAATAACTTGGTGTGGTTTTTACTTCTTTTAAACAATGAATTTCCTATTTCTTTAAAAAAGATGTGCTTTTTTCAAAGTTTTGCCATCAGATCAAATAAACCCAGAGTTTATTAAAGAAAGGAAGCTTGTGCTACCTGAATGAGGAGTGTGCTGGATGTGTAGGTATAATAGTAGTATACAGGATTATTTTCTGTATCCTACACCTAGGGTAAGGAATTGCAGCCATTTATCTGGATGTAGATAGTGTAATCATAAAACATGCCCTTGCAAGCCTGCATTACTAAAACAGAGCTAAACTTTACGTAAACCAGAAGAGTAAAACATAAAACTCATCAGCCTACCTATGTAATGGAAACTTTCAAGTCACTACTAGTCTATAATCTGTATTGGATGCATAATAGCATCCAGACTTAATGCAATGTCATTTAATTTGATCTACAAGGGTTCAGAACTCCCCAACATTAGAGAAGACCTCTCTCTTACCAGCATTGCCAGGGGCTACCACCCTCAGGGTCTCACAGGCTATGAATACAGACACTGGTTTCTTCACAGACAGTATTCCCAGCTCCTCAATTCCCAGTCCAAGGCAGGCTAGCCACAGCATCTACACATCTCAGCTGCCCAGTACAGCCAAGATTAAGCTCAAGAAAGACTTTTTAAAGGACCTGAATGACCTTTTGATGTTGAAACAAATAAATAATTAAAAACCACCACCTGAAGGACCAACATGCCTGCATAAAACTAGGGAGATTGTGAAGAGATATATGAGTATTTCCAAAATGGTAAATGGTTTTGATGCATAGAATTTCAACTATAGTCATCAGTTATTTACAGAAAAACTCAGGCAAAGTGAAAGGAAGCAAAGCACCATCACAATCAGATTCAAGGAGATGTAATAAGTGCTTTGTGCCCTCCACAAATAAACAGAACTTGCACAGTATTTAGATTTTGAGATTTCCCTTACAAACATCCTCCCTCTCTTATAATATTAAGATTATCAATACAGGTCATGGAATCATAGAATTGTTTCATTTGGCAGGGACATTAAAGATGACCTATTTCCCACATCCCTCCAAGGACAGGGACATCTCCCACTAGACCAGGTTGCTCAAAGCCCCATCTGACTTGGCCTTGAATACTTGTAGGGCATCCACAACTTTTCTGGGCAACCTTTGCCAGTATGTCACCACCCTCACAGTAAAGAATTTCTTCCTAGCAGGTAACCGAATGTTCCTCACTTTCAGTTTGTACCCATTCCTCCTTGTCCTATCACAACAGCTCTGGATGCAGAATCTCTCCCCAGCTTCCCTGTTGGCCCCTTCAGATACTGGAAGGTTGCCATGAGGTCTCCATGCAACCTTCTCTTCTCCAGGTAAACAGCCACAATTTTTTCAGCCTATGTAGGGGAGGTGTTCCAGTCCGCTTGTCAACTTTGTGGCCTCCTTTGCCCTTGCTCCAACAGGTCCATATCTATCCTCCACTCAGGTCCCCAGATGATGCCATGACTGACAGCTCAACCTGGGCTTGGGGAGGTCCTGGGGGTGGAACAGTGCACTGCCTCACCTTTAGCAAAGCCTGGCCCTGCCCGTCTCACCAGATACAGACACTGGGATTTCCAAGGTGTTTCAAGACATGAAACATCCAGTCTCTGACAAGCAGTACACTCAGCTTTTAGCAACCGAACAATATATAGCAAACAGCACTGCAGCATTACTTACAAACTACTCATTCAATTTCACTTTCTTCAAGTGCCATAAAAACACCAATACTTCTTTAATACCTCTACCAATTTCTTCCTGTCATACCACCAGAACTGCTGTTTATGGTGACCAGAACTGCAAGCAAGGTTTCAGCAGAAGCCACACACATTTCCAGTAACTAAATCTATCCAAGACTCAGCTGAAAAAGTTCCTTCTTTGCCCTCCATAAGCCTTTGAAAATCCAGTATGAGTATTCAACTAGCTGACTATTATGTCACTTAATTGCACGTTATAGAAAATTGCAACTATAGCACTTATTTCATTGATGCCTATCGATACCAACTCCCATGTTGACAAATTCACTGCTCAACTTTTACTTAGTAATTTGTTCAGAGCCATTTATTTATTTTTTGTCTGTGCTTCAAATAGGCAGTTAACACTAAATACAGGTAACATTTCTGAATCACAACCACTTCTAATACCATAAAATGTCACACAAAGTGTAATGGAAAACACACTTTTAGAGTGAGTTAAATATCTTCATACAGGATTTTTAAAAACATTAAAAAAAGAAAAGCTAGTTTCAGTCTGAACTGTAGTACTGGCACTCACAAATGTAAAACCAAAATGGTTGCATCTAGGTTCAAGTCTGCTTTCAATGGAGTATCATAGCACTGGGCCAAGATAGAAGTAGCAAACTGTATGATCCTACCTCTTACAAATGCGTATTCATACAAAAGAAATGGACCTGGATTCACAGAAAAGGCACACTAACTGCATGGTGATGCAGCCTAGAGAGTGGTGGCAAGTCACCACATGTGGGTTTCAGGCATCTCATGACAAAGGCTTTTGGCTTTCTTTGCACTGGTGAATGATTGTGACCATCTGAGTAATGTGTGAGAAGGTGAACCTCCTTTCTCTTGGCCCCAGGTATGAATGCAGATGTGCCAAGTGGCAGAGCTCCACACTGAACTCCTGGTTATCAGCATGTTTAGTAAGGGCTCTGACAGCATGCTTACAAGAATTTTAAGTGCTAGAACATCTACTTCATGGCCTCCAAGTGCCTAAGCTGGATGCTAAACAGCTAAGGTCTATGAAAACAGCCTTAATGTCTCTGGGCACATGTTTTTGTACCTAGGGAAGTTGGGTGCTTAAAACAGAGTCACCTACACACCATCAGACACTTCCACATTCAGTCTGTTTCAGTGAGACATGCATGAAGGAAGGTGACTAAATTCTACCCAAGTCTGATTCAAACATCCAAGCCTTCTTTTCAATCTGTTTCTAAGATCTCTGGGATACAATTTCTTTTTTATATCCCTTTATATAGCACCCAGTATATTGAGACTAGTATGACTGCAGCAGGAACTCTCCAAGTGCACAGAATTTTCACCCACCTTTGTGGAATTAAAAACTACATTTCAAAAAGCTAAGCAAGATGAGAAATTTAAGACCAAAATTAAGTTTTCCCATCCATTAAAAGAAACATTTTGAAAAAGATCCCACAGTTTATAATGTTCAGCACTGTGTAAACCATAACCATAGCACCACCACAGAGCTGTACTCCTGTACAGCAGTGTATAAGGAGAAGAATCATGCCACAATATTATCAAACATCAACTTACCCTTATCAGTACAGCATTTATTAAATGATGTTTTAGTGTTATCCCTTCATTTTAATTTGCTTCAATAAACCATTTGTTTAAATGTTTACTCAGAAAAGGAAGTCCAAATAACATGCCTGGTTATGAATGTGTATGATGATTACTGACTTAGGCAATGGAGTAGGGAGGGCTAACAAGGGAAGAGGGATGTTTCTCAGAACTCTAATATATAGGATTTTTATCAAATGCTTAAATTCACCCATGGTGCTGAAGTTCTTTATAGTGGACTTGCCCAACCCATTAGTATCAGTGTTACAGTATGCCTTCATCAGGAACAACATGAAGCATACGCTAAGTGATGTCTCTTAGATGTTGGATGAGATCCAAAGGGATACAAGGATGTTATGGTTAAAAAGCATGGCACAAACAGATACCAGACTCCTGAATAATAATTCTCAAACTGCTTATTTAGTCAGATCACCCTCTTTTGACCAGAAAGTTCCCTAGATGCCTGTAACTAATCTACACAAAAGCCTTGACCTGAGCATCTGATTCACAATCTCTGTCTACTGGGGTCCAGAAATTCAATCATTACTAACCCACACACAAAAAAAAAAGCAAATTGCATAAGGTGCAGCAGTAGCTACTTGCACTTTCAAACACAGAATACATTTTTCTTTATGTAACAACCAATGAATCACAGCATCAGGATGGAGGGAGCTGGGTCCAGTTTTGATACTATTTTGGGCTCTGTTCTTGATTGTGAGTTCTACATTAAGTCAGTTACTCGATAAAAATGTGAAATCCCAGAACAAGGAATGGACCCCATGACACTATTCTCTCCCAATATTACATACTAACCATGAGCAAGCAGATATTTAATCATTCCAGCTGCTGCCTGTGATTTAAATGACAAACGAACAACAAAACAAAACCCCAAGACCCTTAAGCACACATCTTCAGCAGATTTCTGTTTTCATGACATGTCTCTGGGGCCACCAGACACACGCTGGATTCAATCCTTTACATTTTCTGTAAGTTAACAGGAGACAAAATCCTAGAGAGGAGGAAAGAGCGGTTTGTTGTACAAGACACATATGCTGAACGTGTCAACAAGCTGCTGGTGAGCTGGACCTGTTACTGTAGGTCATCAGACCATTGTATCTTGGAAGACTCCTGCACCATCTGAGAGCAGGGTTCTTCCAAGTGCTGCTAACCTTTAAGCTCACCTGAACAGAGCTGTCAGGCAGAGAAATACCCAGGAATAAAAAGTCAGAAGAATCCAATATCACCACAACACTGTAAACGCTGTAGAAAGAAACTGATGTATAGGAAGTTCCACCTGAGCATAAGGAAGAACTTCCTTACTGTATGGGTGACTGAGCATTGGATCAGGTTGCCCAGAGAGGTTGTGGAGACTCCTTCACTGGGAATATTCAAGAACTGTCTGCACACAGCCCTGTGACATAGGCTCTATGATCATAGGCTCTGCTTGAGCAGGGAGGTTGGACCAGATGGCCCCCTTGTGGTCCCTTCCAACCTGACCAATTTTATTATTTTAATTACTACAGCTTCTCTGTAAAACCCTAGCTAACCATTGCTAAAAGACACTCTACCTTCCTCCACCCAAAACTCCTACTCAGACTGTGTTTGTTTGGTTTTTTGCTACATGCACATTAGGAATATATCACCCCCCAAACATCTTAAAACATATTTTGCATTGCGTTGCCTTAATTGAAAAAATGCCTTAAAAAAAATAAAAAAGGCTACAGATTCCTCTCAATTTACCATGCATCAATCGTTGCCTGGGTAGAAGCAGATCACATAGTCTTTCCTACTGAAGATACAGTAGGTTTAAATAGAGCCATTCCAGTTCTTTCATTGGTGGTATAAATCTTCAAATCTCAGTGGAAGAGCCTAGTATATTCCTATTGTTAGTGAATCATTGACAGAACAGACTCAACAGTTAAGAAGATTCTAATGTGACAATTTATATAAGCAGAGTAATTAAAGTATATTAGAAATCCAGATAATCTCTCCCAATCAAGCCAATGAAGGGCAGCCCATGGGCATTCAAATTACACATTGCAATTTAGCTCAGGGTCACCTTCTCAAGTTAAATAACACCAACAGAAAATGCCTTCAACAAAATGATCCTTACTCATAACTAAACCTATTCAGGAAATTACATAAAGCTCTTTGAAGATATACATGTTTTAAGAAGTTAACCACTTTAAACCACTACTTTTTTCCTTCTACTGATTTGAAGACCAGGGCCAAACTTAATTTCTCAGACATTACTTGAAATATTCACTAAAACATAGGAAAGAGAAGAGAAAATGTTTCAGATCGCTTTAAATGTTATAGTGAAGTATGGCAGCAATATTTTCTCAAATTACCTGAGAGGGTGTTAAAACAGATGATGCAAGAGGTAGTAATTAAAGAATTATACTACCAACAGATAGGGAATCTAGTGCTTATGATTTTTTTAATATTCTCATAAGCAATTTTTTTACTGCTTTTGTTTAAATTGTTTTGATTGTTTCACGCATCTTCTGTAAATCAGTCTCTGGACTTCACAATTAAAAGCAATTCATTACATTTGGACATAAAATTAAAAGTAAATCAAAACCAGTATATATAGTCTTTCAGCTTTAAGGTTATATTAAAAACAAAACAAAGCAGACAAAAAACTCCTCCAAAAAACAACCATTGCAATTGATCCCGTAATACACAAAAATGGCAAATGTACACTATTCAAATTTTAAATCCAAGTTCCAAAATTTTTTAATTTATTACTTAACAACCGCTACTTCTTTTCAGAAATACAATTCAAGAAATAGGGCTCTTTGTCTGAAACTAACACAAAGGAATTTCCTAGATTTATATTCTTCACTGAATTATTTAGATTTGAATGTAAGAGAGCAAACAGGATGTACCACAGAAAAAAACTGAAGTGAAAGTCTCAGGCTTTTAAGATAGCCATTTTTCCCACAGCAATATGGAAACAATAATGCATCTATGATATATAACCAGCAAAGTTCTCACTGATTAAATGATTTTCCCAATCAAGGAATCACTAAAACTGGCAAAAGCAGCCATGACCTAATCCTCTTCAAAGTTTTCAAACCAAGCATTCAGAGTAAGGGATGTTAGTTTGTCAAGCTGCAACATTTCTGAACATAGCTATGCCTTGAAACTTTAAATATTCTTTGAGAATTCACCTTCTGGACATTTAGAAGGCAATCGCACATTGTTGTGACAAAGACTCAAAATCTAGGTGTAATTCATATATACTCTTCACTTTTTTTTAGTACTGGATGGCAGATGTTGCACAAAGGCCAAAGTGGTACTAGCATGAGCATTCCTGCCCTTCACTGAAGAGCAGAGAAAATTCCCAAGATATCACCTACAGACTTGGCAGAGACAAGAGAATAAAAAAAGAGAGTGTTTTAAAACTCATGAAATTGAAGGAAGAAATGTGGATATCCTTCAAAGAGGAAAATGGGCACACAGCAAATTCTGTAGAATTTAACTAAGAAAGGAAAAAACAAAACAAAACACACAAATGAAGTGTCAAGCAGAGCCAGTTATCCCTACTATATTATACCACTTCTTTTACCCCATTCCTCCTGCAGTGACCCCCCCATGCACTTACAACAGAAGAGAGACTTGGATCCTCAGTGAGACTTGCAATGATGCAGGCCAAAGAGATGATATAATCATGAGATCTAAATGAGCGCTCCATACAAACACTTACAAGAACTTTCCACTGATTGCTTGATGAAAGTCTTACATAAATAGAGAAATAGGTCAGCAGTCTACCTGAAGCAACTCCTACTAAATTACAAGAAACAGCAAGGATTTGTAAAAGAACTAGCATATAATATAATCATGGACAAAGTAAGGGAAATCAAACTTTGAATTCTTTTCTACTGACTGGATTCTCTTTACTTTAAAGAGAAATGTCCAAGTATCACCAAAATTCTGATTTTATAATGTGCAATATTGAAGATGGGGCAATAAGTTCCAATGACTTTTCTATGCATTTATCAGATTTTAGAGGAAAGCTGTTTATTACTAGGTCAGAAAATGTCAACAAATCTTATGTTGCTCCTTCAGTCCACTGATTCACATATAATTTGTGGATGGGGAACATTAGGAAACTTTTTTCTTAATTGCTACAAAATGTTCTTGTGTATTTCTTTCAGAACACATATATTTTCCAAAATCATTCACTATTTTGTAAACAATTAAACAGCAGAAGGGCCTCTTAGTTAACCACTAATTAATTCATCAATAAATTGTTCTACCCATTTTTAAATGGCTATGCTTGATGATTATTCCCTCTATATGCCTAAATGAAGAAATGTCTGAGGCAACAGTTGCAAGACCACACTAATGAATACATTTTAAAAAATTAGGAAAATTATCTACCCATCGATGGGCTCATCTCCTGAAACCAAAGATTCTAATCTTCACTGGGATGGAAAGTGTTAATGCTGTGAATAAAATATTTTCAACTGCAATTGAATCATGTGAAGATTATCAATATAGCAGCAATGTACAGAGGTGCTCCAGCAAGGTTACAGAGTTTAATATAATCCTCTCTATAGCTAAGCACAGTAATAGAGAACCCTGCGTTCCCTGTGACAGCATGTTGTGTGCGCTTAGTAATACTTTTAAGATACATGGGGAGAACAAGAAATCCCCAACATCCTTACCATTCTCAAAGACAAAGTAAAGATATTAACAAGAACAGACACACAACCCTAAAACACAAAGGTATGGAAAAGCCAAACATTCAAAGCTGCAGAATATTACTTAGCACATTCTCCTTAACCGTTCTCAGTGCGTTTAACTGCATCACTGAAAAGACAAGTTGTTATGACCGTAATTTAAATGCAAGCAGCAGAGCTTGAGCTTGCTTTGTCTAGGTCTGCTGTGGGGGAATATTACATCTGCCACAGCCACCCTAGCAAATTTGTGTTAGAGAGCTGTTTTCTTTTCCTAATCACATTTAGAGAAGATAAGGTTGCAAGAGCAGCAAAGACAACACAAGCTGAGTTAATTCAGTGCAACTAGTTCACATTTCAGTTTGTGGAAAACTGCTGGGAAAAACAGACACTTGATTTGAGCCCAACTGCAATTTTCCTTCATTACTTCCATTGGTGTTCAGCCATGCTAGCTTCTCCCCTGTACTATGCAGGCGTATGCTAAGATTGCAGTTTCCTTTGTATCCATAATGCAAAATACAAAGTGGAAGGCACAAACACACAAAGCGACCCTTTGCTGTCCCAAAATCAGAAGTCCTAGGAGAGTGTCCAGGTACTCATTTAAGCACAAGGGCTCAGCCATTCACAGATCTCAGCCAAGTAGCCTCTCCTAGATTCTGCACTACTCAAGGCACTAGGACTCATCTTGTTGCCTTGAACAGGTGGCTGCTCAGTTCTTTTGAAGAAACAACAGAAAAAGTAAAGAGATAAAGAGACATTTGGTTTCCCTAACAAAACTTTCAGTATAGGTCAGATACAGAATTTTTTAACCCATTGAAAGAACAAAGAGAAAAATACAGAAAAAAATTAACAAGCTGCATTGAAATTGATACTATTCTAGGCTGCTGTATTCCCAATTTTTAGTTCATATATATGCAAAAATCCCCACCTAAACCAAATTTAATATTTATAAGCCACGACCATATCACAGAACTGAAAAGAGCTGCATTTCAATTTTTAAAAGCCTTATTTTGATTATAAATCTTTTGCAACATTATAATTAGTTTTGATCAAATTAAGACAAAATTCCCCAATAAATTCCCTGTCACTTCGCAAAATTACAGTTTAAAAGGAAAATACAAAACATACTCATTCACCACTGATGGGAAGGCAGAGGCTTATAGAAATCATTGGAAGTTCTGTGATCTGCCCTGAGCATGAGACACTTCAGCCTTTGGTTTTGAATATTTTATTAATTTGTTTGTTTTTAAAAACACTAGTAATCTTTTATCTAAAATATTTCTTAGAGAACTGAGAAGCTGTCATTACACTTCTGTAACTTTAAGTTATCAGGGACCAAAGTTTTTTTTTTTTTAAATGAAATATTTTGCTTCCAAACTTTTTCGTATTTGAAAGAACAGGGAGGCCAGATCACTTTGGGTTATATTTATTCAAGTTCAGACTTTATTAGGAACATAAATGCTAACATCTGCCACATAGGAAACAGAAAGTATCAACTGTTAGGTATTTATATGAAAACAACACATCACTGCTAGTACCATGATTCTTCCTTCTTGCCATGAGAGCAGAACAGTTACAACCAAAGACTCAGGGACACAGTTAATAAGTTAAGCACCATTTGTTCCCTATTAAAGAGTATCTTCCTTCAAAATAATCAAAAGAGAGATCCACTCAACCCCATCAAGACTTTCTGAGTGAACTCCTTGCTTGCAAAAGCTGACTGCCCACAACCACGTCCAGGCTTTTGAATAGTCCCAAGTATGGAGACTCCACAATGTCCCTAGAAAACCTGTACCAGTGTTAGGTCACCCTCACAATGAAAATAAAAGTATTTGCTGATGTTCAGAGGGACTCACCTGTGCCTCTAGTCTTGACACTGGGAACCAGTAACAGCCTGGCTCTGTCCTCTTCATACCCTTTCCTCAAATAGTTCTATCTATGGATAAAATCCCCCGTCTCCAGTCCAGGCTGAACAGTCCTGACTCTCTCAGCCTTTCCTCACAAAACAGATGCTCCAGTCCCAAAATCATCTCTGTACCCTATCCAATAAGTCCATGTCTCTCTTGCATTGAGTAGCCCATAACTGGACACAGCACCCCGAGCTGCAGCCTCACCATAAGCAGAGGGGAAGGATTCCCACCTTGAACCAGCCGGTAATTCTCTGCCTACTGCAGCACACGATGCCATCAGGATTCTTGGTGGCAAGGGCACATTCCTTGCTGAAATCCCTGATGAAGGTATATGTAAACCTTCCCATCACTAAAAAATGGCTCATACCTGAATATAATTTATAGTGAGAATCAGAATGCCAGATTATCTGAGAAATTGAATTGCTGAAGTGAGGAGCAAGTGCTTTTATAAGTAACGTTACTTAATAAACAGACAAACTGCAGATTGTACATAGGTATCTTCCATAAAACTCTTCCATTTGAGCAGAACTCTTAAAATTCATCATACTCGAGACATTATGTGTTAAACAGGATTTCCACTTGTATTTGGTTTGTCACTTGTTGGTTTTTTATTAAATGCTAAAGTAATAGAAAAAACCCTTTTTGGAAGGGACCCACAGACACACAACCCTTAGCTCAAAGCATTGCCAATCTTCAATAAACTAAGGCTGAATATTCTACAACCTATCCTAGAAATTTGTTCCGATGCTTGTGAAAATTTTATCCTTATTTCTAATAAAAACTTATTTCCTCACAATCTCAGTCCATTGATTCCTACAACCTTTGCAATGAGTGTGATTCTATCTTATCTATAAGCTTCGTCCAGTTAGACTCCTCTACAAATCGATAAAACGCCTTCCAGCCACCACCTCCCATCCAAACTCTTCTCCTAAGGATGAAAACCTCATCTTTCTCTGTCTCTCCTTGTAAGAGCATTTGCTCCTGCTCCCTAATCATCTTGTTCATCCTCTGCTCAACTTAAATCGGTATTTCAATGCTTTTCTTTTACCGGGAACCCAATACACTGCTTACTTCTACAACATAATTTATTTGAACCATATTCTTGTAGACACCAATGAAATGTAGCTGTCTATAGCTACACAATAGCCCAGACTCAGATACAACAAATTTTCTGAATTTTGGTAAGTCTTTTTTACCAATTCCTCACTGTCTTTTTTTCTCAGAAAAAAATTTTATGAGAAACAAGAACTATATAGTGTGACTGGAATGCCAAGTAACAGTTCTGAAAGGCCAGCACTGAAATCCCGTTTTAGGTATAGTAATTTCAAATTTTCCTGCCTTTAGCTCTTTTGTGGGACTCTGAGATCACGATAACAGCAGCTGACAGAGAAATATAATGATGAGACACGCAAGTCATTTTTCAGGCAGGAAGCCTGAAAAATACTTTAAAAATACTCTTAATTTAAACCAAGACTCTAACAGAGGGACATACTGTAGTTTAATAAAGTTTTTCTTTTCTAAAATGAAACTCTCTTGCTCCAGTTTCTCTAGCTGTCTTTGCAGAAAACCAAAACCTACATGCATATGGATACTCTCTAGCAAGCTGCTTGGGGTCATATACTGTAAGTGGTTTAGGAAAATCTTTCTCTCAAGAGAGAAAATAAATTGTGGAAGGCAGGCAAACTTGTACTCAAGATAATGAACTAACTTGTTTCCAAATTCCAAAACAAAGTATTTCATTCTCTTCCTGCAAAATCAATTTTGTTCCTAATGGAGTATCTGTTGCAGGAAAGGATGCTGTTTGTGTAATATATATTTTTAGTGAAGGTGATTACTTTGGGTACAAAACATCCCACACTAACATTGTTCCCAACTCTGGGTAATACAGACAGTAGAGCTAATCTTCTGTCATCCAGGAAGAATGGCAGGCTTGCTAAAGTTAAATCATCATCCTCTCTGAAACACAGTAAAAATCACTGTTAGAACTGATAGTTTATTAGATCAAAGGTACCATCAACAATATCAATTCTGCCTGGTAGTGTTAACAGGAAAATGTTTTACAAGTTCTACCACCGGGCATCCATTTAACTTCCAGCACCAGCTACGCTATTAAACTGTGCACATAATTTATCTTGCGACCTATGTGTGTGGGAAGCATTATCCAGGCAAAACTTCTCACAGTCTGACAAAACGCTGTGATTTGCACTGTTCAGATGATTGAACAAACAGACTTCAAGCAATCATTGACAATAGTTTTTATCTTCAGACATGCTAAAGTGCAACATTACATGAGAGCAACCTATTGCTTTAAGACCAGATTTGACAGAATACAAGTAAATGAACAATTACTACATTTTAAACTTGCCCATATTTTATCCATTAGGCTTAAGTATTATTGAAGTTCACATTTATCTTTCACATTTTTAGCAATTTCTCCACAAAACACTCCTAATGTTTCCATGGTGTCCATGGTAATGTCATTGCTTACATATAGCTTAAATAGACATTCATTCCAATTAGGTGAAGTAAACAGAAAACAGCCATTCATAATTCCTCAAGTTACTGTCATCTTTTCTTTTACTGAGCAATCAACAGCCTTCAAACAGTTTCCAGTTTAAGTCTGTCGCATGCAGTTGATGACAGATAGGTGTGCCAACAAACTCTTTTCTGCATCATGGCAAAACCAATTTAATTACTCCCAATAATATGTAAAATATACAAAAGAGGTATTTAATAATAATTCCAACAATGTAGATTCGATAACTTACTGTGTTTCTTTTCAGTGTAAATGTATTGCTACTGCTCTGCAAGGCTTCCTAAAGTTTAATCTAATATTTTTCTATGCTATAAAAAACATTTGATTATAATGACACACGTTGTAATGCCTTCCAAAAGACTCACCTCAGACAGAAAATATGCTCAATAAAATGGGATTGTATGAAATTGTGCTGGTTTTGCAATATTGTATTGTATTTAATATCAAAACAGAAAGGGATATTTGTTTAAAAACTTGCAGCACATATTTTTTAAAACATTCTGATTTTATGTGCCTGTTTGTTACTTAATTTCTTAAGAGACACTTGCCTAGCTTGCAATATTTGTTTTTTCACAGAGAAAGTAGCTGATGAAGGTGTTTTCTGATGCTTTTTACATAAAAACCACTATAATGAAAAACCAGCATGAGCCTTGTGACACCTACCAGCTCCTACTACTCTGCCTATGTTCAGCATGTCATGTCCTTGCCATATAGCATCACCTACCACAGGTAGACAATACATTGTTAATAATGTCACAAATAACTTTTAAAGTTTTCTATGCAGCTGCTGAAAGAATTCAGAGACAACTTCAAGTCACAGAGTTAAATGTTGAAGCCATTTTTCCTATTTTGCTCTCCAAATCCCTTGAGTGAAAAGTCAGAGAAAGGCTACCATCCCTTCTAGGGTTAAAAGATGCTTTTGTAAGATTTTTAGGTCAGATTAACCTTTTGCTCACAATAGGGCTGGCTATTGGTTTTATTTTTTACTGTCTTTAACACAGGTAAAAAAATCAATATGAAGCGAGACAAAGGGCTCTGGAGGCCCTGGCTGCACCAGCTTTTGGTTTGGCTCATACACAATCCTACAACATGCTGAGGCTGGGAAGGATTAGCCTGCTTGTGTTGAGTAAACCGATGATACTCAATAAACAGTTTCTGTTGTAAACCCCTTAGGACGTGCAAAGCCACACTAGTTGGCATTAGACCAGATAAGCTGCCGAACCAGCTGTAATCTCATTTAGACCTGAGCTGATCCTCCTGTCCTTTCATTCCACAGGATCAAAGCAAACCACTGAGGAGGCAGCTGTATTATAGCAGCAGTGCTTGCTGGATGCGGCAAACATTTCATAAATTCCTCTCCTTGAAGCAAGCCTGCACATAATCTACCCAGAGCCAGTTCAATCAATGGATTTCTGAATTCATTAGTCTTATTATTACAGGATAACTGTTTTCTCCATATAACGTTGTAGCTGTTGCAAGCCAACTTTGCAAAACAGCTCTTATTGCTGACCATTTCTTTCTGGTAATGTGCCTCTGCATTTTTGCAGTGCCACATGAAAATGATTTAAATCACTTCAATGCAGTATTTTTTTAAAGACTAGAAATAAAACCAATTCAGGAATATTCAAGTAGGAAGCCTTGAAATATAGTACACTCTTCCAAGCATAATTACTGGCTACCTGTTTGAATGCTTCCATGCATCAGTAATAATGACCAATGTTTTCTGAGCTCAAATTATAACAGCAAAAGTAGAGATTATATCATTGTAGCAGCATACATACAGACAAAAAAATACAGATGTGAAAGAAGTAATTCTAAGAAATAGATTTCTATTTGCCTTTTACTCTTTGTGTTCTCTGGAATTAAAAAGAAGAAATATTTTCATTGTTGATGAAATTAATAGCACAACTTAGGAAAACTGGAAAACCACATAAGCAACAAGTCTTTTTAAACTAAGCAAAAATGAAAACCAAGGCACTGGATCAAATAAGACTAGAGGGTGTAACATTCAATTTCTGTATCACATTTGGAGTTTTCACTCCAGTTGCAATTATAGGTAAAAAGATATTATAGTACAATCCTAGAGATTTAGAAGAACAGAATGTGTAATTCAGAAAATGCATCAACTGATCCATTTCCCACCAGTGAACTCTGCAATACAGCACATATTCACAGATAAACAAAGTAAAATTTGATTTTTTTACTTACAATGGAATAAGGAAAATATTATTAAAAATATCTTCCAGTCCTTTTAATTGCTAATTATATTAATCATTAGTGTAAAGACTTAAGTTTTCTGATACAGCTGCATTGGAAAAATAGAAAAAAAAAAAGAAAATGGATGTAATAAGAATTATGCAACACAGCAGCAATTTTTTTAGGTCATATACAAGTACCATTACTGATTCCTGGATCACTCCTTGAGGAATGAGTAGTATCCAGAGAAAAAAGTTTGGTCTGAAAAATAAGGAAGGCCAGGTAACCCTTACAGTTAAGGTAAAAATAGCAGTGTTTCCGACTTACTTTATTTGCAGCCAGTATTAATATGCAGCACATTGATGCACAAACTGAAAAGTCAGGAAGATCCCTCAGAGAACTGCTCTGAGTTTACAGAGCACAAGAGAAAGATCTGTATCATCTTTGCAGGAACACCCTACCCCACACTGCACAGAGCTATTGAACATCTGTATCTGGCTGCTCATGTTTTTACAAGAGTATTAAAAAAAAAATCTTGCAGTAAAAAGATTCAATGAAGTACAATAAAATCAAAGTTTAACACATGCAAATGATTTTTAACAGATTACAGATAGATGTTTAGTATGAAACTTTTTCAAGCACTACAGCACAGATGTGCTAGAGCACGTCATAGGCAGCTGGCAAAGATGAACAAAAGGTATTTGTACCTATCATCTACAGATGTGTAAAAAACTCACCACACATCTCTTCCTCAATCACTCAGAAACCATCTGATATGCTAGTTAATGATTCCCCTCTCTCCACTTCATTCTTCAGACATAAAGGGGTCCCATTTAACATAATCACTTAATAACAGCAAAGTGATGGGTATCAGAACTCTAATTCTTCTAATATTTGCAAAATCCAGCTCTTTGTAATAATAATAACACCATGATAGCAAACTGTAAAACTGTGTAATTATACTTTAATTGTATTGTGAGGCATGCATTAATCACAAAGTTTAAGTACCAAGGATGGAATTATAATAATTCGGTAAAACAAATTTAAGCTAGCTAAGTAGGTCAGAACCACTAGCATGCAACAGGAGACCTCTGGGAATTTATCAGTTAATGGCTATTTATGTGCAAATGAGTGCCCTCCAACCCTCCCAAATCCTGTGTAGCTGAAGGGTATTTCTGTTAACCAGGAGCATGCTTAACTGCTGAGGCATAAATTAAACCATTTATTGGAATGATTTTAATTCTTCTCTCCCCCCACCCATTCTTACTACTTCCCTCCACCATCACTAGCAGCACAATTTACAGTATTAATTTACATGGAGATAGGATTGCTGAAGAGTTTTCAGAAATTACTGTGTTTCAAGAAAGAACAGGGAAAAGAACAGGGAAAAGAACAGGAAAAAAAAAGAGCAAGAGACAAACTTTTAGTAAGAGACAGTAGCAATGCTACACTTAATCTTCAAATCTTGGCAGGTTGAGCCATTAGAGATTCCAGAGGTTCAGTATCACAGCAGTGCAGTGGAAACACTTTCATAAGGAACTTTAATGAAATGCAATTCTGTTTTACATCCTCACAGAATCACAGAACCTTTTACGTTGGAAAAGGCCTTTAAGATCATCCAGTCCAAACATTAACCCAGCACTGCCAAGTCCACCACTAAACCATGTCCCCAGGTGCCACATCTCCTCATTTTTAAATACCTCCCGGGCAGCCTTTTCCAGTGCTTGACAACCCTTTCCATGAAGAATTTTTTCCTCATATCCAATCAAAACTTCCCCTAGTGCAACTTGATGCCACCTTCTTATCTCACATTCTAAATTTGGAGAAGACAATGAAGCTCAAGGGGGACTGCATCCACTGTATTTTCTGTCGTAATGTTCAGACTGTACACATATCAAAGGTTTTCTTTCAGAAAAGAAAACAAAAATTTCTTGGTTGCAAGACAAGAACACCTTCAATTTTTAAGTTTGACTTGGAAAAAGCTAGTCATTTTTCATGTCTTAGGAAAACAGATATCTTTACAAACTACTCTGAATCAAGATGTATTGAATTTCCTCTGTGACGTAAAATAGGGATGATTTACAGACAATATAAATGATTTCTCAATACTTATAATCATAGCAGTAATTCAGTACAGCATGGCAAGATAATATAAGCATATTTAGATTTGCTTTTAGGCTTCTAATTTCATATGCTTGGGGTTTCTTTTTTTTCTAAGTGCACTCGCACATATTCTTGCAAAGCCTAGGGTCCCAGAACAATAAAACAGCAAAAATCTGATTATCCTAGCATCAATTAACCACAGCTCCCCGTTACCCTAAACAGGGTCACATCTCCCTGGTGCCAAACAATTATATTGTAAAATCCCTTGATTGCCTGAATGTATTCACACTCTCTCTATGATGTTTGTATGATCATGGTTGTGTTACAGTTAATTATTATTTAAGAGATGGTCACAGTACATTACTCCTTCTGATGTCATCTTTGCACTTAATACGAAAGTCCACATAAATATAACACATTGGATAAATACACACAGTTTTTTCTGACCAATTCAAGTTGTTGCAGAATACCGCTTAATATAAATAGATGTGATGTGAATCAGAGGAATTCCCTGGGAGCAAATCCTTAGCAGCTCTAAAATGTTTTTAATAGATACGTGGAACACTTACTAAAGTATTTCCAAAGGCACATCTCCAATGGCTAAACAATATATTACTGTCCAGAAAAACAAAAGAATATAAATGAAAATATTCTGTTTTATTCTCGTGGTTGACTTTTTGTAAGGAAAACAAGACTGCAAAATGCAGTAGAAGGAAACCTCATTGTCCTGGCAAGCACATCTGTACTTGCCTGTTCTTCCCTTCTCCTGCCCCTCAGTAAAGGTTGACACATCCCTGGCAGCAGGACGCTCCTGCTGCGTGCATAATGGCTGCTGTGGCTGCCTGTGCAGCCCCTGCATTACCACAGAGAGAACCAGGAGCTTTCTGCCTCTTAACACAGATTCGCAAGCACGCACGTTAAACCAGACACTTCATACAACTTCTTTGATAACAGCCAGAAATTAATGAACAGAACTATCTGACCAAAAATAAGTTCACTCCTGTATTTTCAGAAGCATTAGCACATCTGCATTATCAGAGCCTGTGACAAGCCCACAGTTACCTCCCCCTTCCCTACAGTGAGGGGCTGCAGTCTGGATTATGTCTGTACCTTACAGCCATTGGCAGGGGCTCAGTACTGCCCTCAGGTTATAATTAACCCCAATTAGAGATAAACAGGGCCTTCTGGCTGTGAAAGAGGAAATAGACAGTACCTTCAGCTCATCAGACAACTGAGTCGACCACAAACTGCTTTCACCTTTCACTACTCGCTCCTCCCAAAAGAAGAAATGCTAGGAAGAGGCCCCCACAAGACCCTGAGATGATGCACAATGAACACGTTTCAGAGCATGCTTTCCTCTTTCCAGTTTGTTTTTAGGGAGGATATATATGGTGGCCTACTATTTTGGGCTCATTTCCCATTAGACACATTTTCACTGTCCCTGTTTTAGTGCCTTTGTAAAGAAAGCTGGAGCATTTAGCCACTGGCAATTAGTGACACTTGGACTTGCTCCAAGCCGAATAAAACATAGCAATGCACATCTACATGCCCTGTATCAACGCCTAAAAAAGCATTTGCAAAGTGATTTTCTAGACAGATTTCAAGCCTCAAACAGAACCACCAAAAACTCATCACCCTTTCTGGCAGGGCCATTGTCCATTGCATACAGCAGAAGCCATCTTTACACTCCCACCCCAGAAATTCCAAGAAAAAATAGGCTACAGCAGTACTAAACAGATTCAATTTTTCTCCCCCAACAGAACCGGAAAATTTTAAAAAATAAATTAAGTTTGATTCCACAAGTCTCTCTTGAAGCCTGCAAGAGTGCTACATTTGCAGCCTCTTCTAAATAACCACTTTAAACTTCTGTCCAAAATTAACCAATTAACCACTAGCATGAAAAACAGCAGAAAACCTGTAACATCTTTTTACATACTGGGCAACTCCTCCTGGCTGAAATCATTTCCATCAAACTTATACAAACTGCCTACTCTAGTCTCATTTCTGTGACTCTCTCCAATTTTTAATTTATTCATAAATATTTTGTAAAATAACATATCCAGAACTGCAGACAGAACACTGCAGCTAAAGACAGAATAAGCAGCTCTTCTCACTTGCAGAAGTTTTATTAACACACTTTACAACAATTTTTTTTGTTGTTTTTTCCTAAAGCAGAGTCACATTAGGTCCTGCTTTGTAATATCATACAGGTCGTGTGCATAAAAAAGGCACTGTTAAAGTTAGCCAACAGATTTCAGTCAAATTTCAGATTTTCTTGCAGATGACCATGGTCTTAGAAACTCATATAAATAAACATCCTGCATAAACATAAACAGAGGTGAAAGCTTAAGTACCAGGTTCACTTCCCACTCCTCGCAAGTTACATGGGAATCCAATCCACAAACAATTCGTTTTTTCCCCTGCATTATGTGGCAACTGTGATAGTGAAGGGACAACACTGGACCTTGCAGGAATCTGTGCTGAGCAAGCAGCAAAGTCTACAAGAGAGGGCAGAAATGGGGTAACAGCAATGGCAGTTACCTCACTTCAACCAACCCCAGATGTGGAGATCCTCTGTTTCTCTCACCTCTCCATACTTTGACAATATGGCTGCAACTCAAGCATTTCATGTTATATTTCTATGTGTTCTTCCTAACTTCAGTACTTGGCCTTTACTAGTTCCTCTTGTTGATGGTAATTTATTTGAAAATATCAAAGTAATTTTAAATTCTGGTTTTGTTTTCCATTTGAACACAGAGAAACACCCTCTAATTTCTGGCTACATACAAACTCAACCCATAATTTTTTTTCATCTAGTACAACTACTTGTGCTAAACAGTTCCTCATTTTCAGTGATCTGAACAAATGCCATTAAACAATGATAATACTAAGATTACATAAGTAATACTGAAGCCTTACACTTCTGATGATTTTTATGAAAATTTTCTCTCTCATTCCCATAGACTTTATTTCACAGAGACATCATTTCACAGAAAAACTGCACTTTTAAGGCTGCTATTTTCTTTTTTTGGACTTTTTTTTTGTTAGGATACCCAGGAATGAGTATGATACATAAACACTAGAAGTTGTTTATGTCCAAGAAGAAATTTCATCATAAGCAAAAGCATCCTAGGGGATGAAGAATCAAACAGTATATACCCAAAACCAGAAAAACACTAAAGAATAAACAGAAAACACAATGTATTGAGATTCATCCCTTTTCTTCACTTGGTCACTGCTTTTAAGAGAACACACCAAATTGTTTTTGCTGATTAGACAGCCCCAGAAGTTGGTAGCAAGAGTTGATGCTGGTAGGTTACAGCTGTCAGTAACAGAATATGAAACAAATTTGGAAAAAATTAAGCAAGTGGCTATTTCTCATCACTGTAGCTATTATCCAGTTTCTGAAGTATGAGTGTGGTGGGGGGGGGAAAAACCCAAAAGCTTGTTCTACAGAACCACTGAACTGAATCTTTCAGAACTGCACAAAGTGCTTCAATCTGTGTTGTGTCCAGCATCCAGCAGGTGCTTTCCTTGCTTTTCATTTTCCTCCATTAAGACAAGCACATTCATCTGTTTGGTTAGCATAAGGATTTTCCTTGGAGTTGGTTCAGATTTTTTCCTCCACTTTAAAGGTCAACTTCCTTTAAAACACATAGGCACAAATTAATTCTCCTCTCCAGAGATATCAACTCCCATCTCAGAGGCTGGCAATGGAGACAAGAGCGCAAAGGGAAATATTCTGGGTGAAGCAGAGCCAGATGTGTCTGGTTCAGTGCACATAATTGACTCGTCTAAACATTCTTGACACATCCAAGACAGCGGCTTGCCATTGTCCCAAGATGTACACTTGCTATTTAATCAGTCAGGTTTCTGATTCTCTGCTGAGAGCCCAGAAACCCCGGGCACAGCTGGGCACTTGGGCAGGCAGAGCTCCCCGTGGCTCCCCCATCCTCCCGCGCAGGCTGTCAGTAGGAGGCAGCATTGGCTCTGCCAGCAGCAGCTCCACACTGCAAAGTACTTGGGAGCGGGCTTCATTCTTCTGTCATTATATAAGCAAGATGACACTGTTCTCTAATCCAGCCAAAGCTGATAAGTACCATCAACCTGTCACTTCCTACATTTCAAATTCTAACATTGCAGCATCAAAGAGTTTTTACATTTCGATTTCTTTTGCTGGCAGCGGTCGGTAGCCTCTCATTCTCCCACGGTGTTCTAATGCAGCATTTGCACACCGGGGTTACTCCCAGCCTGAATAGCAGGTCATCCCCTACTCACTGAGCTCATCTGCGGCCCATGTGCTAGGCAATTTAGATCCAATCAGCCCTTATTTAGCTCAAGAGTAATGAGCAGCATAGTGACACAGACTTAAGCCTGACCCTCAGGACACTGCTCATCAAGCAGTAAAACTGTGACAAAATCATTCATCTTCCACCCGCTGGCAAGAAATAATACTCGCACTCACTGTATTACTTTTTCAAGACATAGAAAAAAAAAAAGGTCCTGAATTTTCATGATGTGAGACATTAATTTGCAGAAAGCTGAATTCCCTTAAACCCCCCTGTTGCTATGAGCTCACCAGGGGGAAATAGGCCTTAGGAGACTGAAATGGAATAAAGAAAATTGCTTCAGCTTTCTGTTCATTTTAAATAAGCCTTAAATCTGACATGAGATATCCTAAAGAGAGAAGAAATATAGATCTTGTAAGGTAACGAAGAAACAATCAAAATTAAGAGATTAGAAGGCTACTTGCATATAATGATTTTATTGGCAAAAATATTTCTTTTGTTTAACATCCACAACAAAAAAAAAACCACTCCATATGAAAAGCCCTTCTCACACCTCATGTGAAGAATAAAAGGAAAACCAAGAGGAAAGTTAATTTAGGGAAAATAGTTTCAGAAGTGAGACACTTCCATCAGAAAACAAATCTGTGCTTTATGTCCTTCAGGGAGCACATATTTCTCTAAACAACTGCAGGGTCCCAAGCAGCAGGTTCTCAGTACACCTAGATATGATTTTACTTTTTTTTTCATGAATTTACTCTTTCACAACAGAAGTCTTGTACTGTTGTCCAGTAGGGCTACAGAAAGCTCATGTGGATTAATTTTTGGAAGATAAAATGGATACAATGGAACACAAAAAGTGTTTCCACCTGTACACAGGGGATCGAACTATGTATCTTCACGATTCATGTCTGAGTACTAGACTTGAGTGAGTTTTTTTAGCTTTGGGTGTGTACCAAGAATTACTTTTTTTGGGCATCAACAATTACAAGGTTTTTTGATAGCTTTTAATGTTTCAGTTTGCTCCAACGTGATTCTAGAATAGAACAGTAGAATAGAATATTGCAGTAAGAAGGTATGTAGAATGACCATCTAGTCCAACTACCTAAGTAATTCAAAACTGATCAAGAACTAAAGAAAATTATTAAGGGCATTGTCCAATTGCCTCTTAAACATTGACAGGGTTGGAGTCACAACCACTTCTCTAGAAAGTTTGTTCCAGTGCTTGACCATTCTCTCAGTAAAGAAATGTTTCCTAATGTCCAGTCTAAGCCTCCTCTGGTGCAGCTTTGAACAACTGCCACATGTCCTACAAGTGGAGCCCAGGGAGAAGAGCTTGGCACTTTCCTCTCCACTTCCCCTTCTCAGCAATCTATAGAGAGGAATAGGGTCATGCCTCAGCCTCCTTTTCTCCAAACCAGACAAGCCCCAAAACCTCAGCCACTCCTCATAGGACATGCCTTCTAGCCTTGTTGCCCACCCTCCTAAGCCAGATGCTCTCTATTACATCCTAAACATCAACGTGAAATTAATGTTTATCAATTGTTCAACTTTCACATGTCCACCTAATGATTCAAGAAAATGGGCACTGAGAAGGGGAAGTGAATTTCTTGCAAACCTGAACCAGTGACAGACATATACAAGAACTTTCTATATGCAAAGTATTAGGTACACATTTCCAGTGCATGCTGTTGTCTCATCTCATTTCTTTACACAGTAATACTCTCAGAGCAGAGGAGAAACAATTGAAACACACATTAGTTTTAGCTAGTCAACTTTGAAGGTCAGAATACAAGGGACAAATTTGTAAGACATTATTTCAGACTACAATAAAAACATGAAAAAAACCCTCAAATCCCACAAAGAAAGAGGAAAAGAAAACTCAGTGTTAATTACCAGTGCCACATCTTAAGGCAACAGCTGTAGCTAAGAACACACACTGTATTCCCTCAAAAGGTGGTAACAGATTATTTTTAAGGATTGGGATATAGGAAACCTCTCAAAATGCTGCTATATTCTAAAGCAGTGCATGCTTCTCATGCATTAGAGCATTTAGAGATTAGATTTTCATTACACTCATTTAAACATCACTTTTGTTAATGGAATACCTGAACTTAAAAGAAAAAAAATACTTTAAAAGATAGGTCAAGTTAGCATAGCAAGGCATGCTTGCTCCCCAAGTCTAAGGTATTTGTTGTAAAGTGAAAAAGGAAGGATTTATTTCCTTTTTTTCACACAGGTGAACAAAGTTCACAGCAACTTTCAGTGGTCATTCATTCAGCCTGGGAGTTCTTAGAGCTAAACTAACACCTTCCAACTCTCAGTTCAGCAGCTTAGTCACAGAGTTGCCTTCTGTACTTATCAGGACATCACAGCTGGTAGCTCTAAATATCCTCACAGGATGGGATGGGTAAGCAAAGACTCATGATCTTCCAAACTCTTCTGAATACAATTTTTAGAAGCTCAACATCAGAAAAAAGATTTTACAAAGACTAACACTATAACCCCTGAAGGGAAAGAAAAAAAGGAGGGAGGACCTTTCTATTCTCCTCCTGAGCTTATCTACTGACTTACACAGTAACAGAGAGGGGGAGAGATGCTTCTCTTGGTCTCGAAAAAGCTGCCCACAGGCTGTTTTGATGGCAAGTATAACTAAAAAAAAAAATTACAAACGACTGTATATTTCCATAGCAAAGATATACTGGATAATCCATTCCTATTGTGGTTTCTCTCACAACCTCAAGGCTAAACACACTCAAAACAGATAGAAACATCCAGTTCTCCTGTTACCCATGGCCCAATTATTAATGTAACTTTCTACTAGAGAGACAGGTTTACTTCGTCAATATTGCTGTAAGAGCTTATGAAATTTACACACTGAAATTTTAAAAAATTAGCAAAAATGTATAAATGGGTACAAATGCACAGGAACTGTTTTCAAAGTAAAATTACCATTTATTATGGTATTAGGTTAAGGGTACTTCTCATTTCTCCTACAGGAATCAGTACCAAGCCTTCCTGAAACTAGGCAAAGATGTTTGGAGCACAGCAGTGATTTTATACCTTGGCATGTACTCACATTTTAAAGTCCTGTAACTCTGTGCTAACACTCAACAAAACCCAAATGCCAGGATGACGATAATAAAAGAAAGCCCATGTCAAAGCAATACCCCATTACAATACAAGACATTTCAGCATGTTTCAAACACTCCTTTTAAGAAAAACATATTTCAGTGCCAGCACCTACAGCCGATTTGTCTGAGTCTTGTATCCATTTTTACAGCAAGTTCTGTCAAATCTATTTAATGCCTGTATTTTTATTAACCTAGGGCTTCTTTATGTGCCATGAGGCACTTAGATTGCAGGTAGTGCTAGAGATTTGGAACAAATGAAAGCACACATGGGCAAACATCCTGCATTTACCTTTCAGTAAAAGAAAAGAAAATAAAATAATCAGGATTTTAAACCGTTGTTTAAAAACAGAAAAAAAAAAAACAAACCAGAAAAAACTTATGTCTGAGCTAGAAGTAGAATAAGTAAACACAGGAAGGAAGCACTTCATGTTTTGATTTAGGGGAGTTTCTTGATTATTTATGTTCATTTTACATGCTTTTTAAATAGAGACAGTATTAAAATACAATCTTACACTTCACAGTGAATCTTACTATGAAGATCAAATACTTGCAAGCGCCAGCAAGTAGCATCTTGATTCCAATTACCTACTCACCACGTGTCAAAAACTGATAAAAATGCGTTCCCCTGCCTAGACATAGTTCTATTTAAATAAATGGATCCCAAAATAATCATAATGGTAACAACCAACAAAAAAGCAGGTTAAGAAACCTTATTTAAAATAGTCTAACCATACATAAATACGTCAAAAGCTACCAGTACTTTTCTAGCAACAAGAAAAATACAAAGAAAAGCTGGAAAGGGTTATTTTAAAACACTGTTGTGTAAAAAATAGTGAAGGTTGGGGTCTCTTTTCAGATGTCTTCTAAGAAAAAAGAAAGAAAACAAGTGCACTTTCAAATCCTTGTATGCCAAGTTTTAGCCCAGAGCAAGTTTTCACTGCTGTGTTACAAACCCTTGAAAATAAAGGTTTATAATGGAAATGCTGACAGACCCTTAACCACAGCAGCATGAATAGCTATAATTAAAGAAGAGCTGTTGGCTACACCTCACTCTTACAATGAAAGACTAGAATTTTTACAGTATCCTCCAATAAAAACAACCAGGAAACCTGGAATGAGATTCCAGCAATCCAACAAGATATGTTAAAGGGGACTGCTAAGACTATTTGACATTTTAAGCTTTAAATACTGAGGCTCTTAGTTAACACAACCAAGTCAGTATTTTCATAATGCTACTTAATCAGCAATAAAGAATGCTCCCGTGAGCCATCATCTGCGGTTAGCAGAAAGTAACACATGAAGTTATTATTTCCTAACAGCCTAGAGGGAGCTGCTTGTCTCTTTAATCAGTGATCTCACTTCCTTCCTACCTGTAAACGCCCTGTCATAAAGTTATAAAATTATTAAGAGTGCAGTGTACAGAAAAATTACATTTACGAAAGGCATACTATCTTCTATCAGCCTGGATTTTAAAAACAAGCATTTCATCCTTTTCTGAGTTTGAAGACAGACCAGGCCAAATCAGTCTGGTCAATTCAGTAACATTTTAGCATCTGGTTAGCACAGAGTCATCCACATCTTCTGAACCAAAAAATGGTTTTAGTGTTGTTTTATTTGCACGGCAACAGAGGACTGACTGTTTTCACTGAGTCTGTCAAAGCAGGAAAATCAATAACATCTTCCTGTTCCATACAACCTGAAGAACAAAGTGTTTTATAAGTGTTAAGGAATTTAGTTCCTCAGTAGATGGGATAAATAGGCTGGAAACAGTAACCAAATGTATGAATACAGAAACTGAAATAAAGAACTGTTAAAAGCAGGACTCTAAAAATCTCTCTCAATTACTACTTGAGCATGTTGGTAATTCAAACATTTCAGCATAGCTACTTTTTGTAAAAAATGGTACTAATACTGTCCTGTACCTTGTCTGTGATGACCTGAGAAGTCTAGATTGAACTTCCATGCCCTCTTCTGTGTGTTACAAGAGGGCCACATAACCCCCAGTCCATAATATATGATAATGATAATGCCAATGATAATGATAAGATAATGCCAAGTTACAAAATAGGCAATTTTTTCACCAGTCTCAAATTTCTCCCTACTTCATCTTTAAAAGCAACACAGCAAATGCTGTGTATTAGGTAATAGAGAAAATGTCAAAGCATTTTTGAAGTCTCCAATTTATTCCAGGAAATACATTCAGTTGAACTGAAATAATAAATAATAAATCAACTAAACTTAGTTTTGTGCTTCATCTTTTTTTCAAAAGACTGCCTGAAAAACAGTTGTCTTTGGATCTATAAGCTATTGACAGCTGCAGTCAAACTACTAGACAATAACAAAGAACCTAGTTAAAGAGAGATCTTGCATATGGGCCTCAGTATTCCTATTATGCACTCTTCCACAGCTCTTTACACATATTTCAGTCTTGCACATTTGAAGTAATGGCAGATCAATAGCTGCTTCTTAATATCTTATGAAAAAAAAAGGCAGTTTGGGCTTCAAACTGAAGGACTGCTTCTCAAAGGCATCAGTAGACAAAAAAATATGCTTATTGAAGGGCACTGTGGATGTTGAAAAATGAACTAGTACATCAAAGAAAAACTGTTTGAAAGTGGTAAAATGTTATTTCCTTCTTTCCTATCGAACCCCAGACAAGTATTTAAATCTCCATAAGTGCAGTATTTGAATGCAACCTTAGTAAAAGAGGAAAAAAAAATAGAATGAAAAGTCTGTAAAACACAATACATTCAATGAAGAAACAAATACAGAAAAACAACATCCCTCCAATTAATGCAATTAACACAGACAATTTCCAGATTTCTTGTATGAAATATGATATTGTCTGAAATGGAAGCAAGTGGATGACTTTCTAAAGAGACACTAATTCCTAACAAAACATCAGGATGTCAAACCTAATCTCCTGAAATAGTAAGGAAACTTTTCAAAGATTCTATATGCATTGTGAATATGAAGTATTGGTGGATTTTGAAATTCAACATATCATTCACAGCCCTTCAGTGAATGATTTCTCTTTCTCTTCAGGAAAGATTTCTCTTTCCATTTACTCCATTTCAGTAAAAAAAATAATAGGAACTACAGTTTTACCCAAAAAACAAAACGCTTAGTCTATATCCACAACTTAACTAAATAACTTACCGAAGTCTGGCTAGAACAACCTGAAGAAAATTCAGCACCATGCTCAGCTCCGCTCCTCGACATGCAGGCAGCAGCATAGTAAAGCCATCATTTAGCAACTTTTCCTCAGAAAGGCTCAAGTAGCAGCTGGTCTCAAACACTTCCTGGACACCATCAATGTAGGTTGATAGCAGAGTCCAGAGATTTTGTCTCTGTGTGTAGTCATTTTTGGTTACTAAAAACTCCTTTGCTTTCTCATGGAAAGCATTTGAGATTTTCTCAGCCAGGGCACTAATATCCATATTCTTCTCAACATAAATTAAAAGGAAAGCAAAATGACCTCTCCAGATGAGAGCTCTCCTAGACGCAGTGATGGAGGATGGAGTCAGGAAATCCAAAAGATCCAACACACGACTCACTATATCTTCTGTCTCCGCAACAATTGCCAGCATGAGGAACAGGTTAAAAAAGTTCTGCAGCCCCACTTCTGTCAGCTCCTGCATTCTTTTCCGATGGAACTTGGAATAAATTCTACATTAGAAAAACATAGAAAAAAAACAGGAAAGAGAAAGTTTCTTAAAGTATGCAATTTTCTAACTTCTTGAGTGACTAAAATTGTATTTTCATGCTTTTAGCTTATGGTTATCTGCTTCCAGCAACCCTTAAATTTTAAATATTCTTTTTTCTCATTACTCTTATGGCAACTGGAACAAATGCTCTTTCAGCTTCTGCTTTTGATTTAAAGCACACATTGTTTCCAATTGGAGGTGCAGCCTAACCCTTCCCCCTTACCTAACCTCTACTACCAAGCTGAGCACAATGTTATGAGTAGACTCTACTCTGTGATGGATGTCCTCCATACTGTGCCTTCAAATCAATCAAGTTTAGCCCATGAGGGCTTCTAGGAAAGGAAGCTGTCAAGTGGTATCTCTTTGCCACAGCAAACCATTCCTGCATACTAGCTTCTCCCCTGGAAACTTCTTTATTTCCATATGGAAATCAGCTACTGGTTTCTGGTATTATGTTATAGTGCTGCAGCGATCAAAACCTCACCTGCCAAACCATCACTGTAGTAAAAGGAAGATTTCTGATGAAGAATTTCCTTTTTCCACAGTGCTTTGCCAAAGTCTTTATCAACTTATACTGTACACCTATGGTACAGACAGGTTTGAAAGAAAACAGAGAAACTGAGGCATTTGGATGAGAAACCTCTCTCCAGGCAGGAAGATGTTAAGAAACTTTATCTGCATTGCGTACAGGACAATGCTTAAGTCACACACAGCTGCTGGTGGCAAACACTGTGACTTTGAAACTTTAAAGTGGTTGACAAAAAGGAAAAAGCTCATACAAAGAGATCTTTTCTGGGACCTTTGCTTAGATGTGGACTTCTTAAAAGTCACCATTCCTACAACAGAGGAGTAAGATGAAAATGGCAGAACTTTTTGATTTTTTGTGTTTAAAACTTCGGCAACATCCTTCACCTTTAATTTAAAATAAGTTCCACCTACAGTAGTTAAACATCCATAAGTGCTGTTTTCCTATTCTGTCACCTGGAAAATAGTTGGAAGTGGTGTTGAGGTTATCAAATCTAGCCACCAAAAATTACAGCAAATCCAATTAATGTTGTTTAGTAGTAAATTACTACCGACAGGCATTTATGTTTTTCATGCATCAATTAATGCTTGGTTAGCTGCTGAAAACAGAGTTAAATTTTGCTACTTGTGTAATTGATTTTTTCAAGGCAGAAATGAAGGAAACCAGTTGAGCAGACTGATGCACTGTGTGTTGTGTGCTATTACTCCCCCTCTTAAATTAGGGAAAGTAAACTATAAGAGCACAAAAATGTAAGTATAATTTCATTTCAGTAAGAACAGATTAGGCTAATTCAAATTAAAAAAAAAGACACTGATACAGAATCCAACAACATATTTGCTCCTACGTAACTGCACTCATTTATAAATCCAACCTTCAGTGACTATAACAACTTCTGAAGTATACACAGACATTAGGCATACTATTCTTTTCTGATAGCCAAGATAACCCTTCTTTCCTGGAAGAAAAACACCACAACTTTGTAAGGTGTGTGTATACACATGGGCATTTTCAAATGTTTATTACTTGCATACACGACAACCATAAGTCATAATGCTTAATAATGTTTTAATTAATATGAATACTTAATAAAATATTTTTAAGAAAATCAAAACCCTAAACCAAAACTATTTGTTTTCTCTATCTAATGAAAAAAATTTAATAAGACTGTACTTCTCATCACAAGTGCTATCTCATTACTATAAGAAAAGTCTCACGGCTTCAGTAAGCATCTAAAACACTAAGAGTTTCATTTAGAGCATATATATTTTATGTTTTATTATATCATGACTGACCATAATTAATATGTTTCAAAATTAAGTGAAAAATGAAAATCCTCACAAAAATATTGTGAGAAATTTTGAAAACCACTGAAAAAAAATAAAATATTTAAATGAAAGTGCAGGTCTACCAAGTGTCAGTCTGCATGTTCTTGAACAACACATGGCTTACATGCAGCTCAAACACAATTTCTGTGCTTTAATTACATTATCTGTCTGGCAACTGGGCTGTACCACCGCACTGGTTGCCAGTCTACCAAATTCCTGGCCAGTGGGATGAGGTAAATCATCCCATGCTATGGATGCCAAGTTGATTCTTGGACCCACTTACAGCCTCAGCTGGCAGCAGGAACTTCAGGGAACAACTGCTTTCTTCAAATTATGAGTTACCCTGGATCCCTCACCCCCTTTACTTTGTCATGAGCAGAGTGCCCACTGCCTCACATGTGGCTGGAACAGCCCCCGACCCACCACACTTGTTACAAAGTGAGACAAACTAAATAGCATCCATACCGTCCTTTAAGTTGTTTCCAAGGATGCACACCATTGTTTTCCTCTTTCATAATCTGTGCCAAAATGCTGAGGAAAATGAAGTAACTGTTGCTGGAGTTGAACAGAGAAGGGATCTGCTGTTCGCAGCAGCAGCGTTTCACCAACTCAAGCATTGACAAAGAAGTCTTACTAACATTTGCCAGATCCTTCAGACCAAGCCAAGGAACAGTAAAGCAGCTATTCTAAAAGAATAGATGAAAACAAAATATTATAAATAACAATAAATGCCAATATTACAAGGGCAGTAAGACACATTCCTTTGCAGGAACAAAAGGATATGTTCCTACCACAGCTAAAGCAATAAAAATGCATTGTAACCATGTGCAAAGTATTTTACAAGATCCTAAGCTGAGTAGTCCTGATGAAAAATAAGACCTAAAATATATTATCATATGCTATAATTTCATAATGTAATGGATCATAACAAATTTAAACATGATTTCATTAAACAAATATAGCAAATCTAAGGATACTGCCATTGACTAGGTAGTTTTACAGAAGTATAGCAATCAAGCTTGGCTATAGGAAAATCAGAAATAACCAGCAAAAATCAAGGACTGTCTATATGCAATTCTACATTTTTATATATTCATCTACTTACCATATTCTTGCTGTAATAATCCCAGAGTATGGTAACAATAGATAGGTTCAAATCCCAGAAACTACACAAAGTCAAACAGCACTGAAGATGCATTCGTAAGTGTTCCTCTAACACACGAGTCTTGAAAAGGAAGAAATTAACACGTATGATACATAAAACTAGAACTACCAGACTATTCAAAGTAATTTCCTACTATAAAAAATATTTTTAATTATATACTGTTGAGTAACTGCATCTGCTAATACAAGCAATGCACTTGAAGATAAAAGCTGACATTTGCACCCTGCAAACAGCCAATGCCGGTTCATGCCAGAATCATAGAATCACAGAATCATCTAGGTTGGAAAAGACTTCTGAAAAGGTTCATAGGAAAGAAAATAGGAAATACCACACAATTTGAAAACAGTGAAGCATTTAGGTTGCAATTGTGGGATAATGAAAGTGGAATTCTTCTCATCCATCTTTTGGTGACAACCAAAACTCAACTTTCATTGGTGGCAGGACATTAAGAGCTCCATGCTCTGACTAAAATCATGAGTTTAACCCAGCCTATTTTAGGCATCTACTTCAGGATGATAATTCCTGTAAGGGCTTTATTGACTTCACTGCCTGCAAAAGTGGTTTAATGGACCAACTTGTGTGCAGTTGTGTTAAGAGTAGACTTTTATATGTGTGAGTCTAACACCTCTACCCCACGGCAGGGGTAATAAAATGTAATAAAATGCCTATAAATGAAAGGTGATACACGTGTTTTTTTTATATATATATGACATAACTATTAATTCGATAGACTTCCCAAAAAACAACCATCTTGCTCCAACAACAAGGGACAGAACAGTTTTGTTTGGGTTTTTTTCCCCAAATAAAAGCAGGAGTCTTGATGTAAAACAATAACCTGCAGCTGAACATACCTATTTCTCTAGAGGGATCTACCCAGTTACAAGGATGTAAAAAAACCAAACAAAACAACACCAAAACACACAACATTCAGAAAGGGAATGCTTAGTCTCGAAGTTGTATTTTGAGTCTAGGGTTACATTTAGGATCTAATTCAACAAACAATGACTGCTTGAATTAAATTAATTCAATAATAAATACAGCAGTTGAGCAGCTTCAATTTAAATCATTATTTATCTGTCCAACTGTCTTAGAACAGTTTCCAAAACCAAGATAGCACTGAAGGCTTTATCTCAAATTTAATATCAAAGAGTTATCCAGAAGTCAAATATCCCTGGGATTAATGGATTCTCTCATAGCTCTTTTGCTTAAAATGGTCTCTTGCACTGCTGGAAATACTATCAGAACTCTTGAGGTAGTCAGCTTTTAATTTATCACAGAAGGGAGGAACACCTGATACTATCAAAATGATAGTATTATCCAAACATAACATTTTTCTCTTATGACCTCCTACTGTAGTAACAAAATTGGTTTTCCTAGAAACCCAAGAAATACTTCTCCATCTCTCAAGGTAAAATTAAACAAAAAAATACAGTGAAAGTATAACAAAATTGAGGCAGAAATGAAACAGCACAAAGCACTTCTTTTCTAAAATGAGAAGTCTAATAAGACAGACTGCTATTAGTTCTTGCGAACTAAAAAGCTTTTGATTCTCACACTAAAACTTCATAAACACAAATTCCTCTTATACTGACAACCCACAAATTTAGTCAGTTTGATGTTGCCAAGAAGACAAATACAGTATGATAATATTACTACTACAACAATATTCATTTTGTAGTACAAAAAGAATTGTAAACCAGCTTTTTGTATCCTTTTGGAAGAGAATTCCAAATTACAAAAAAGGCAGGAAACATATCATATAACTAGTTTCCCCAAAAATGCCCTTTTTATGTGATAGCACTGGGAGTTTTTTCACATGAGTAATTTTCTTCAACTCTTATCCATCTAGAATTTAAAAAGAGAGTGATTTGTGGCTGAAGAACTCAGCTATTGGTCAACTGTTAGAAGCTGAAAGGATATATCCAAGGAAAAAGCACACTACACTTGCCCAGGTATCCATGACTGCTCATATCTTCTCACAGGGTATTTTTACTTCCCATCACTATTGATCCCATGAAATGAACAGCACCTTCACATCTTTTCCTTGCTCAGCAGCAGGCTGACTGAATTTTAAAGGAGTTCCTATCTGGAACAGGGCAACGCAGCACCCCTCTACCACCTTCACCTGGACATGCAGCACCTTCTGGAGGTCTCCATTACACCCAAAATTCAGCATATCCTGGATTAACACGCCTTAGGCTCTCTACTGCCTGCATGTGGACCACTAAATGCAACAGCATTACTGAAACTACCAAAATGCTGCAGATTTAACACTGGTTAGGCATTTTTGCATCCCAATATTTAGCTGTCCTAAGGATGTTAAAGCCAACTCCAGCTTCTCCTGCTTCATGATGCTGTTACCCTCAATGGCTGCAACAGTGCCTATTGAATCATCTTTTCACAGCATAGAATTTGAAGCTCACACGAACAGAAATTAACAGTCATTGGTAGGAGAAAGATTATCAAATTACCTTACAAATGTATGTTCTGCACCTTTTTCAGATGCTTTTGAACACACAAAACTACACATACTTGATTTCTTCTTCATTTCCCCCCATTCAGTGTAAATTGCCATTCTTCTGAGCAAGTGCAGTCTACAAGCTACAGGGAAATTAGGGAGTAAGAAGCACAAGAAGATTATGAGGTTGATGAACATAGTACTAAATATGATTAGTTTTTAAGTTCCCATACACCTAAAAATGAAGTTTTTAACTACCAACTCCTGCCCTCTTTAGCAAACAGGTGATTCAGCACTATTATTTCTTTTAATTTATTTTGCACAGTTATTGCTGTGCATCTTTAGTAGATAACAAGCTATATGCTGAAAAGGATGCCTCAGATAGGAGTAACTAACAAAGTCATGCCAAGTGTTAATAGGCAGTATCATCAGTTCTGTCCTGCTGTTCATTTGAAGAGTACTATTATCAAATTTCCCACTTTTCCATGTTCCATTTCATAACAGATTTCTCCATATCTCATTGCGCTTCTCATTACTACATTTTCTGGACTCAAAAATTCTTAAGAGATGCAAAAGGATAAGAAAAAAGGTAGGAGTGGCCACTTGAAGTTGACAGATCAACAGAGGAGACAGACATGTCTACTGACAAAAGACTTCTCCTTCCTAGACACTGTCAAGAAGGCTGCTGTGCAGGGATAGGGAGCAGGATCGTGTTTTAATAAAGCACTACATTCACTCGTGCATGCACATATGGGAATTAATGGTCCCCAAGGAGCACTTCCCTTGGGCAGCTAACTCCATAATGCAAGAAAAAATAATGAACAAATTAAAAAAGGAAATAAACTAGATGGCTCCTTAGATGCTTGGTAATAGTTACAACCATGTCTTTTGCAAATGAGGGTTAGTTTTAATTCCAACAGTGGTTGCCTTTGGAAATCAAAACACATTTGCTTCATATTACTGTGTCATGACTGACTCAATACACAAGTCTTCTGAGCTTGGCCACTTAGCTGCCTTTCTAAACTGTCTACAGTCCAACACTTTTTTAACAGAAGCATCAAAAACTGTATTTTATGTATGTTCTGCTTCAAAGTAATCTTTATTCAAAATAATAAACACTCACAAGAAAAGGATTATTTTGAAGAAAAGAACATTAACTACAAATGTGTGTCTCAGGTTGCTGCCATACAGAAGATGCAAATAGGAAGGCAGCTAATAAGCTACTCAGTTTTTATGCATCTTATCGAAATCTCTCCAGTTTCTCTCACAGAATGGTAAGCATCCAATAAGTAATGTCATCGCTTGTGGTTTTAATGTGTATGCACAGTTTGTATTTTCCATCTCATACTGTAAAATCGTTCTAAAAGACAATCTTTTGAACTGGAAGACTACACAGCCAAGTATTAGAGTTTAACTTTAGAGTATTAAAAACCTGAAAAATCATGCTATCATTTCAACTCTCCTAAAAGCCACAAATATTTTCTGATCAAAAAGCTGTAACAAGTATTTTTCCGTATTCCAGCTTTAACAACAGTTGTTGCTACTCCATGATCAAGACAGTTATAATAATTTAAAAAATAGAAAGAATGGATTCCCCTTCAGCTTTCAAGAACAGAACTTTTCAGGATTTTTCTTAATTTCATATGCCAAATGAAAAAATAAACATGCTTATTCTTGTCTTAAACATACATAAATAAAGAAATTATTTTTACAGGCATTGCCAATACAACATTTGCAATTTGTACCATGCAACTTCAGAACAAATTTACAGAGTTACAATATAACTTCTTTTAAAAACTTGATGAACAGCATATTTAAAAGCATATTAAAAGGAGGTCAATTCTGACCTCTGGGCCATGAAGCATTGCATTAACAGTTCTGCAGAAAGAAAAATGATAAGGTATGAAATGAGTGCTCAGAAACTAGAACCTTATCAGTAAGAGTTTGATTCAAGCCTGTAAGACAAATTGCTCAGCAAGGCAAGTCACCTTCCCGCTGTGATGAGGATATAGCTGAATTTTCAATGCAACTGACTATCTCCTTCATCATGTCTCCTCAACCTGATATCCTTACATTCAGTATCTGATTTACATTTTCTAAGCATCCAGTTCTTATTCTGAATACATCTTGTCTGAGAAGCCATATACTACCCTTCCAGGGTAATTATCTTTTTTCTTTATCTGACAATTTAGCATCAAGCACAAGCACTTTAAAGCAAGTGGAACTGCTAACAAGGAGGGAACTGTACACTGTCATAGTTTAGCTATGTCAAGGTTGTTCATTTACCAGTGATAAAAACACTACAACTCCAAAAATACACTTGTTAGTTGGACTTTGTTTCATGCACTGTCTTTTCCTGAAAGCATCCCTGACATTTTCCTTGTTCATTATTCTTTCCTTTATACACTTACTTGAGTATCAGTGGATTTTTTAAGGAGTTCCTCCACAAATTTCCAATTGGATTCCTTCTGTTTCTGAAAAATAATTATCAACATGAAAAAGCATTTGTATCCCTTACAGGAAGCACTAACATGAAAATAAGCATACTTAGAAGTAAGAAACATAACATGAAAGTAAGCAGGCAAAATATTTCCAGATATATTTAATTTCAAGACAGAATACTGCAGCCATCACCAAAAAGAGCTTTTTTTGTTATGAATGTAATTGATATCTGTCCTAAAAATTAGCCCTCAGAAAGCTAATAAAAAGCCAAAAATAAAAAGTATGCAACCTGAACCACTTTAAGTGACTCATTTGCAATCCCAACCTTCACTTTTAATGGAGACGCAAAACATTCAGGCATTTTTATTAGTCCAAGCAGCATGCCTTACAGTTTCTTTCTTTAATGTTCTGTAAAAAGGAAGCTATAAGGGATAAGAAGGAAGAAAAGGTAAAATCTCACATTTTCTTGCTTTTTTCTTTACCATCTATTTATGCAACGTGGGAAAGAAAAGGGTAGAAGGCTTTGCAACTAAGGCCCTTTTCTCGGTGGAAAAAAAAGTGACAAGGCCAACATACTTACACTTCTAGCAGATCCAACAATCATCTCTTACATGTACCTACATATATAGCCTCTGTAGATAAGTAGATGTGTGAACATAGTACTTCCACCATTGTCTTGCCTTACTTGTTCCCTCCACTACCACAGCTGTTAAGCCTTGTACATTATTCTGCAGATAGCTGTCCTTTAAACATCGGTTTACAACTTACAATAAAGAGCATTTTATGCTTCGGTAATTGAAATATAATGACTTTCCAGCATTGTGCTCCATCCTCCTCTGCTACTGATAAAACTGGTTAATGGTGTGGCTTGGTGACAGTTTCACACAGAACTCCAGAAAGTATCAAGATAATTTTAAAAATTAATTTTTTAAAGGATGCACTAATACTCATCCAACACTATTTGACGACTTGGTGACTTTACATTTCTGCACCACAAGAAAAGAATACTGAAAGACAGACAACTGTAGCAAGTAACGGTCCATAGATTGTTTATGGAAAAAGTATAAACAGAGGGACAGATCTACAGAAAGTTACACTAAAGCTGTGACTTCATAATTTGGGAACTTGACCCATATCAGTTAAGAAATTCCCACTGCCTCTTGCTTATCCTGACAGCTCCTTTTTCTGCCCTCACAGCTTATAGCATTCCCAGCTCAATTGTTCTGGTACTTCTGTCTGTGAGACTCAGTCAGAACAGTGATCAACACAGAGCTTTAGGAGAGGAAGAAAGAATGAAAAAGGGAATAGGGCCTGACTTAGGTCACAGGAGAGGGACACCAAAAATTGATCCAGAACAGCAGAGGGTATATAATGCCCAGGGTGGTGAACAGGATTTAAGCTGTCACTGATGGCAAAGGGTCTGTATCATGAAACCAGAGTCATCGGGTCAGGAGAGGACATTGCATCAACAGATAGCCAAGGAGTAAAGGCAGCACTTCAACAGGTAAACCCAGGAAGTGAACAACCAGCATTTGCAGACAGATCTGCAAATCTGGTCAGTATTTACAGATTTTTGACTGTATTTTAGAGTCTGATGTTATGTGAATAACTACACACTGGCAACATCCTACTGCAGATTTCAAGTAAAGCTAAGGAACTGCTAAAAGGCCAGTTTTGGCAGCAATAAGTAGATATTAGAGTTATGCTAAATGTCTATGAGAGCACTGAATGTTTGGATCAGCCTGCTTAGAACATGCTTTTAGTAGTACCATAGACCAAGGACACGTTATATACAACAGGTGTTTATTGCCAAAGTTCCAGCTCGACTACAGTAGACAGATCACCTTACAAGATCTTGGAGTAATACAGGGCAAACTCCTGACGCCAACTGGGATTGATTACGAGAGTGCACCCAAGTTTAGCCCAAACTCAGGAAAGGACACCAACCACCTGCTGCACTCTTTTTAGTTACAAGTGTATCTATATTTTAACAGACTTGCTTCATCCAAATCCCAATAGATTTATATCCAAAGAGTATTCCCTACTGCACTGGCAATATGGCACAGCACCTGTTTACCACTGTTTACAATCTGTCCTTCTCGAAGCATATGTAGACCCGTATCTTTGACTCCAAACTGTGTGTCTTACAACATCCTCCTTCCACCTCCAGAGAGTCCTAAAAAATAGAACCCAGAGACCTCCCAGTGCATAGAAGTGCTGCTAAACCAAAAACCTGAGCTGAGTTTGCACGAAGAAACTTTTGCAAAGACTAACAGCTGAGTACCTGAAAAACCCATATTAGGCTTCTTAGCTGGAAGTCCATGTTTGCATATCTTGCCACATAGTCATTTCAGATTATTCTATTCAAAGGCAAGAATTCTTAGCCCCAAGTAACTCTGCCTATATTACCTTAGCCCAGAGGATATTGAAATTGACCCCTGCAACGTTCAGAAGTAGCAAGTTTTTTCATCAGGTCCCATCTGAGTTTTAAATATACAAATCCTGCTTAAGAGTGAAGTGGGACCTGAAACAGGGGAATATGGAAAGAGACACATACCGCACATCCCTCAGAACAGTCTCTTAAGAAGCCTGTCCAAAATTTTCTAGCTTAAAAATGTGGTTTCACGTATGTGAAATATACATTCAATATATATGATTCATTGCATATTTGAAATTGCTTTTCATGAGCTAAGGGGGAAAAAATAAAAAGAAGCAAGTCTGAAACCTATTTAGAATTTTAAAAGCTTTCATAACAACCTTACAGCCATGCAGACCACATTAAAAAACTGAAAATCTTCCACAGATGACATAGGCTTAGAGGCAATTTTTGCTACAGAGCACATGAATAGTCATCATTATGACACATCACCCTTCCACTTCTGATCACAGTTAATTAAAAGAAAGCATGTGTCACAAAGCCATTGCATCATATGTTTAACCAACAAAACAGGACTACAGAGTCCTCATGTAATTCTACTGACTTCACAAATTCATATCACAGACTATTTCACCTTACTATTTTGAGGTTGGAATTCAAGGAGGGGAACAGGACCTAACGGGACGGTTACCATCAACTGTCTACAACAGATTATATTACCGTGGTGGGTGAGAAGGCCCTGACGCTACTGATAAGATTTTTTTGTATGAGAACAAGCATCCCTGAACAAACTCACAGTAACTCAGAAATGCAAAGCAGAGCTAACAGTTTGAACCTAAAGACTACGGGAAACATCAGGAAAAGCATGCACAGGATGGTCTCATGATTTACAAATCAAGACTTGGAAATTCTCTTCTCCTAAGTGGGGTCTAAGGAAAAAAATTATTTAATCTTGGGCAAGTCACTTTCTGCTACTGTGTCTCAGATTCCTATTTTAAAATAAGAACAACAGGAACCTTTTTTCCATTCTACATCTTTTTTTGGCTTATGTAAATAATATAGTGCCTGGGGCAAAAAAAAAAAAAAATCTCTCATGATGCTAAATACATAGTATCTATCAGAGTGAGATACAGGAAAAAAGCCCCAATGATAAAAGTAATCAGTATCACTGTATTTGGATTAGGGCATTAAATATAATGAACCCAGTATAAATATGTGCTTCACACCAATTTCTGTACTTGACCTGGGAATAACCTTTTGTCACTTTCTAAATTCCTCTAAGAAGCAGGAAGTGTAGTAATTCTATTTTTCAGGGTTCTTCTATAATATGCTCTGAACTGCATCCCTCTCCCCCACCCAGTCATAAGGGGGCAAAATCAAGGGAAGCTTGAGACAACCTTCAGTGTAACAGTCAGACCTGGTATGCAACTTTACACAGTATAAATGTGCAAGAAGTTGCTTCATTTTGCCACACGATAACAAGCAGCCTGCCATGACCTCCTAAAGGATTTGTCAACTGGCAAACAGAAGCATAAGCATCCCACATGGGCCAGGTCCTCTAGCGAACAGGCAGGGTAATGAGTTTTTCAGCGAACTATTCAAGCAGTGAATTACCACACCTTTGCTACATTTAAATTTTTTTTTACAGATTTGCAGATTAAAAAATCCAAATAATTCTTAATTTTTTTGGAAAGTCTAATTTCATATAGGCTTTCCCAGAACGTCAACATTTTTATTTATTTAAGCATTCCCAGAATTTCAACATTTTTATTTCATTCTCTATTTATAGACTTAATGCTTTTAAAGATCTAAAGACAAAGACAGGCATTTTAAGTTACAAAAATTGCTCAACCTACATGATCGTTCTTCCCTTCTTACAGATTTGCAGTTCACAAACATGCTTCCAGGTTTTAACCTTTCATCGTAAATCAGGAATGGAAATCACGGTACCGATTTTAACAGAAAGAGGGTACAACTGTTCCAGTTTTAATACACACTGTTAAATTACAATTAATAAAAGATAATTCACAATAAAATGCAATTAAGCCCAGTTCGTGGAAGACGCCATACAAAGTCTATGCTTAGAAAACTAGGGAAGATGGGCAATGCAGCTGAAAAGTTAAAAAGCCACCACACTAAAAAACCCCAAAAACCAACAAAGAGACCACCAACACTACCCCTCAAAAAAATAAAAATCAAAACAAACAGAAAAAAAAAGAATAACACTAAGACAATAAAAGAACAGAAGGACAAATGATAGAAGATGACATGACCAGATTCTCCCTAGTGCAAAAAGCACTGTTGGGGAGAAAAAACCCAAGGAAAACACACTACACCAAAATCACACCAAACCCCTCAGTTTCTCAGTCTTCATCCATCTCACTGGCTTGTAATAAGTTTCCTCTATAGGCAATTGAGAAAAATTGTCAGCTTTTATACATCTCAAAGCAGATGAATTGCTTCAGTAAATGCAAGTTTTCTAAATTGAAACTCAAATTCAAGTTATTAGACAGTGTCTATTGGTGGCACACCAATATAAAAATTAAGTGGTATACACAAATATATATGCATCTTATGATGCTATGGCTGTGATGAAAAGGCAATTCAATTAGATAGACTGAAATTTATCCAGAGCAGAGCCATCACTTTAGAAAAAAAAAAAAATCAGTAGCGTTAATAATTACACAGTGTTTGAGGTTTATATTTCATAAAGCACAAACTCATGTGCTCACTTCCTAAAACAAAAAGCCCAATGAAGCATTTATGCTGCAGGCAGACAATCTTAAAACATATGCTACGTCATTAAGTATATGTGTTACTGACTAGTTGGGATATTTCAAGTTTCCTTCACAGAGTACTCTACTGAATATCTGGTTTGTAACAACAATGTCTGGGGCTCCTACAATATTTACCTACTTGTACAAAGTACATCTTAACATCTCCAACCTCAAAACAGCTTAAGGAGTATGAAAATTCCTGCATTGCAAAACTAATTGTCTTCTGTCAACAAAAATAACCAAGATTATCAAAATCAATTATAACAACTTTTAGATATTTAGAAAAAAGCATACCCACCTTTTCATCTAGATTTCCATTACGGTCAAACTGGTAGAGTGGTGCCAGATGAGTCATAATCCACCAGCTAAAACTCAGTGGGTCTTTACATTGAATTGTTTGAAACCCAGACACACTTTCAGAAGTACTTGGCTGTTCAAAGATATTCTTTAGAGTTGTGTTCACCAAGCTCCAGAAACACTGTAGAAAATGCAAAAGGTAATTTGAACTGTCTTCAATAACAAAACCTACGTTAACAATTTTCTCTACAACACTGTCCTATTAATTTGCTTTTACAGAGAACAAGCAAGATGACAGTCATTTAAAGAAAATAACAAAAAGCAGTGGTCAGTATTACCACAGAAAACTCAAGGCTACCTTAGAAAGTCTTCTCTCAAATGTCAGTAGAAAGCAATGTGAAAGGACAAGCTTGGGTCACCAGGAAGAATCCTTCAGTACAGCTGCAGTGCAATATTTCTCAGGCAAAATTACAATCTGATGGATTGATGACATGCTAACAGGATGGTGCCCCAACACGCACAAGAAAAAGGTTAGAGTTCTTTAATGAAGAATTGTTATAACATATTTTTGAAAAACTTTAGTGCCAGACTATCCTAACTAGGAGAAATACAGTAGATGATAAGAGGATCAATCTAAAAGACAACAAAAAATTTCCAATTCCCTGTTTTGTCACAGCTTGTTCCAGCACTGACAAACTGATTCATTCTCATTGACTCAGACCCTTGCCTATATCACAATATTACTACTTCTTAGAATATTATTACTTCTTGTGCCTATCTTTCCTAGTTTTAAAGAAGCTCTCCGGGACTTCTTTGCATGTGTATTTCACCCACCTTAGCTGGGTCCTGATCCTAACTTAGCTCCAAAGTGCTCTTGCTAGGGCAAGTGCTTAACAGTAACACAGTGTCACTTGTGCTGTCCATCTTTACATCTGTTGTCATTAACAAGTAAACAGACATCAGTGCAAACTCTCTACTCTGAAGTACTTCATTCTGTACTAAGTGAACTGTACTCATGGCAAAGATGGCCACTTCGGGTCTTATAAAGATTATTTCAGAAAACTTTCAAAGGGTTTTGTCACTTCTTAGTATTCATTCAGAGAAACATCAGTTCAATTCTAACCGGCAGTCAAATAAAGAAAAATTAAGATGCTATAAAATATCAGCAAACGAAAAGAACAAAATAGAAGACATCAGTATGCAATGTATAAAATCATATGGCCTTCTAACCCATACTTGGAATATTGAATGTAATCCTGGCACTCTTATTCAAAGTGGCACTGTTATTCAAAATAGGATGTGGTAATATGGAAAAACGTTCAGAGAAGGGTGACAAAGATGACCAGAGGTAAAGAACAGCACCTGAAAAAAAGAGTTACTGTAAGAAGTAAGACTCTTCAGTCTAGAAAAGGCAGAAGGTAGGATATATCAGAAAAAAAAAAAACAAACAAACTGAAGAGGCATAAAATGTTGTACTAGTATAAAGGAGAAGAACAAGTTTGCTGATTACCAATGGAAGTATAAGGGGGCATCTAGAGAAGTCAGCAACTACAAGATTCAAAATGATACACAGGTTGTTCTTGTATAGATGGGTAACAAAGACAGAAAAATGAGCTAGCTGGATCATTGTTCTGCCTGTACCCACGTTTCTAATGCCTGGAGATGACCCATTGCACAACATCACAGAAACTGAAAATTTTTTAAATAAGTAAACATGGCTTTTTGTGTTTTGGTCTTCCATAAAAGAATGGAACTATCACAGTGTATTCATTTGCTTGGCTTTCTTTAGCACTAGGAGCACCCTTTATCAATGGCCCAGGTCATAACCCAACAGTACACTGCAAACCTAGAGTTAGGACTTCATGCACATTCAAGACAGTAGCCCAAGGCATCACAGTTAGCATGCAGTTCTCCTGGAGCAAACAGGAGGTCCAGCTCTACCATCAGATCTGTGCATTCATGGCCATGTGGGAACATTTGGTGACTGTACTGCACATGTAAAAGTATTCTTCCTTTACCTCCGTATTAGACCCTTTACTTCTGTGGTCAAGCAACTGAATAAGTAGAATCCATAGCTCTTTAATGCAGGTACAGGGATAATGACTACTGGTAAGAGCCTCAGAAGGTCGCACCTGAAAATAAAATTATTCACAGAAGTGTTAATTTTTGAAATGGTGTTTTACATTTCAATATAAATAAATAGAAATATATTTATATAAATATATTATCATATATTTTAATATATTATATTTTATATACTATATTATACCTTCTATATTTTATATTTATATTTCTTATATTTTTTATATATTATTGAATATATTAAATATATTTAACACTTATATAAATATAAATATATTTCAATATATGTCAATATTTCCTCTTGTCTTGGCTGTTTGGTTTCAGGGGTTTTTTCAGGTAAATATAGTTACAATTACACATTCAAAGGTGCATTATTTCACTAACATACAAAATATCTCTCTCATACAACACTGACTCTTTCCTAATTCTACATAAGTTATAGGTTGTGCTACCTCCTAGTTTCTTCTGATCCACTCTCAGACATTTAATCACACAAAAATGACATTCCATGTTGTAAATGAAAAGTTAAAATAAATACTAATTCATTGTCTGATAGTAGGGAAAAGAAAATGATTGATTACATTTTCTTGACGTTCTTGAGAAGAAAGAGCTTTCCAATTATTTACCAGCTATTATTGTTACTTTTAACTGAAAAATCCTTAATGACTAGGCATAATGCTAGTAGAATATGTTGTTGTTGGCATGAGGATGTTAATGTTCCCACAACATTTCACAAAATCTGCTTTTCAGTAAATTTACTGCAAGGCATTCTTTTAATATGCAGAAAACAGCATATTTCAAGTCATGTACGTTATTTGATTACTATCCCTATTTAACGAATTCACTCAGACTAACGCATTTCAAATGCCAAATAGTCTTCTTGTGATTCATCTTTCAATATTACATTCCCTGAACAGTGAAACAAAACAGCAAAAGGAAGTGCTAAATACACAAAAAAACTCTGTATGCTTTAATGTTTTTAGGATCTACCAGACCTTTGAAATAATCATACTATAGACAAAACTTTACTTACTCTATCCTTAGACACATTAATCTATTGAACTGTATTCAGAGGTGGAAAAAATTGTGAGAAAAGCTTTGCTTAAATAGCTCAATTCAGCACCTTTTACCTTCAGCAAGAACACAACAGCAGAAATGTAGAAAGAAAAGAGGGAAGATAAAGCAGCTTATACTCATTTCATCCCCAAACAGTGAGTAGTCCAAGTCTGAATAATCAACCTACACCTCTCTAAAGCAAACAGAGGAGAATAGGTACCTAGAGAGATTAATGATTCTCACTGCAGAACTGTTGTTATCCTTCCATGACAATAAAAAGTACCTCGGGTGACTAGTTTAGCCAACTAACTCCTAGCCATCTACATCTGATGAGGTGAAGCCTGAATTTTTATATCCTCATGTTTTTCTGATCCATCCATGCACAACTATTCTCAAATCACACTGGCACGTAAAATAATTTCTGAATTTGGAAAGCTAACAGCGTACATTAAAAATTAAATCAAAATACACAATGCCAGTGACAGCAGTGGCTGTATGAGACATTATAGAAGTGGGAGTGAATGACTAAAACCCCCACTTTCACAATTAGAACAACAAGTATATCACCAATAATTGCAAATCTGTATAATATTCTCTTAGGATGCAAACTTCTTATTTATCATCCACCTTTAGAATAATATGTTTACAAATACAGTTTCATACAGCTCCAAATCAGGTTTAAATAATTTTAAATATAAATATGAACTTACATTTATATATACATATGTGACAACTTGCTTTTTCTCTCTCTAAAGAATCCTGCTGATCCTATGAAATTGTCATGGTAGACCTGATCTATATTAAACAATGCTTTATTCACTTTCTGTATATACTCACAGTATTTTATGTGTCTCTCTCCTCACACTTTTACAGAAATTTCTCAACAACCTGAACTAATTTTATGGAAATATTATCTTGAGAATAAACAGTATGACCACTAAAGTCTCCTGAAAAAATTTGTTTTTTAGCTACTAACTTTCCAAAACTGATGTGCCTCGAAAATAACTGGATATGATTCACCAGCAAAGAGCATAATAGATCCACTGGAAACAAGCAATCTACTTATTATAGATGCACTCTAACAGTGAAGGTTTTTATAGAAGTATTAGGCATAGAAACTATCTTAGAAATGATTTCATGGTTTCTATGTGGACTACCAGTTGTTGCAGCAAGGTTTCTTCATCTACTGCTTGTGCAGGAAATGTGCATGATAGTGTCTGGGTAGTAGTATCAAAGCAAGACACCATACAGATATTGCTTAGACAAAGGATAGCCAAGATATTGCCTTCTTCAGAAATACTCTAGATTTCCTCTCACAACATCCTCAGTTCAGTACCTTGGAAAGAATCTTTAAAACCCAAAATTGTGGTGCTGTTGGGACAATACAGCTCTGGTGCCAGAGGCATGGCTGCTGAAGACAGAAGAAAGATATCCACAGATATGTATTTCTCTGCCAAATGTGTCTCAGAGCACACTGGACTCAGTACATGATCCAAGTCAAGCATCTTGATATCAGAGGTGCCCAAGAAACCAATCTGAAAATATAAATCTGGAATACTAGAGTTGATGTCCCTCTTTCCAAGGATATCTACAAATGTTAAGAGCTGCACTCATGAATGTTCTCAGCCAAAGGCCCAAGGACAGATTTTAGTGATGAGCTCACGGTGTCACCTACTAGACTTACTAGTTTCATTTTCAACAATTTTGAGGGATGTTATTTCCATTACAGGATGACAGCAATGATAGCATACTATAGGAGTCACCAGATCAAGTGCAAGCTTCACTTCAGAAATTAATCTCAAATAGATCTAATTCAAGTGGTATGGCACAAGCCCAGAGAAAGCTTAAGAATAAGCAGTGGCAAAACAATCTTCTCTCTTCGTAATGTGGTTCTGTCAATGTACATCGAATATGTTGTTTTATCATCTGACATTTCCAAGCCTACCATCAAGCATTATGTTCAACAGATGGATACTATTTGAATTTCTTTTATAAAATATTATTCTCATCTATTTGCCTTTTGTTGGGGAAAAAGGTTGCAGTACTACGTGATAATGTAATAGGTCAAAACTGATTTTAAAAGGTAACAGTTTTCTACAGGAAGGTCTTTTAAAAGAACAGTTAATCAAAGGCTAGTATAGCCATTCCCCCTCTGAATCTTATGTTTTTTGCACTAGGGAAACATAAATAATACGGTTGTCACTGATACTTATTCTCAGAGTTCGGTCCTGCATTCATGGATCACACATGTCCATCTAAAGCAGGTTTCACAACGACACAAAGATTATATAGCTTTTACCAGCTGCTATATGGAGCTATTATGACTTTCTAGCTTTGGAGTCCTCAAAACAAGTGAGAAAAATACTGCAGCTATAGAAGGAAAGAAAAAGGAAAAGAGAAGACATGGAAAAGTTTTCCCATGACAAATGCAGAAGTGCTGTAACAGAAAGATGAGGTCGTGGAAGTAAGCACACTGCAACAACAAACTGTAATATAACATTCTCTAAGTGTCCAGTTAGCTTACTGCCAGGATTAGTGTTATCCTCTTTTTGTTCCTGTTGAGAGAGTTTGAAAAGACTTTTTTTTTTTGCATTTATCTAAACCTTTTAGACTGTGCCATGTTTGGCATTAAACCTGGAACACTGAACTTAGAAAATGTGGCACTCACTTCTGCTCTGTACACAGTGCATTTCAATATTACTCTCTCATTCAACTGCCAGATGGTCATGAATAAATATAACACAATTTGAGCTCCTAACAAATAACACTCTTTAAAACATGGAAATACAAAGCCATACGTAACATTTAAAACTAAGCACTAAGAAATCATCTATACACTGGTGCAATACCCAATTCATATGGTTTCCAGTACAAGCATCTAACTTCCCATAGCTTGTATAAAGAAAATGAGTTACCTTTGTATACTTGTTGATGGCCAAGCTTATTAAATCAGATACAAGATTTCCACAGTGTTTTTCAAATAAACTTATACTGGTTAGATTCTCTCCAGTTAGATTAATGAAATGGTTAGCATATACAACTTGTCCTAAAACACAAAAGAAAAGTAAAATTGTTTAGCTCTAGCAATATAACCCAGATAGGATTTCCCTTCTAATACATAAATATTTTAGAATGGGCTTGTCGACCTGTATTTAACTTTAATTTATAAATTCATGTGAGAAAGCTCATCCTAAATTCAAGCTAATCCCTTCATCATTGCACTGAAATCTGGTATTATTCAGGTTGACAGTAAAAAAGCTTGGCACTTTACAGCCTTTTATTGGCACAGATTTTGCAGAGGAATAAAGATTTATTTATCTGCAAGTTCCTCTTTGTCACATGCCAGTGCGCATGTTCTGGAATCATGACACGTTTTGCAGATATTCAAGTTGATGACAAACAATTCTGGAGAGGTCTAACACTTTCCTTTGGATGTGTTGATGTAAAAAGCTGGCATGATCATGTTCCAACTTGAGCATTTGTAGGCATTAACAGATAAAATGGTGAAGTTAAGAGGCTGTAAGATCTTATCCCACAAGCTTTTCAACAGTACATCTCTCTTGACATCAGTGGAGCAGATGATACGTAGAACGAGCCTGTATTTTATTCCTGGAAATGTAAGGTGAAGCCCTGAACCCACTATCCCGCCACTGGTCTCAGCTGTGTGAAGTCTCCACTCAGAATACTTTATAGAATAAATAAAAACCTAAGAAATTCTAAGCACATAAGAATACAAGACAATATATGTAGAGATATGACTGCCTTGACTAGTAAATTTTGTTGTTAAAAATCACGAGCTTTCTCTTACAAAGATAGATGACTGCATTATTACTCAGAACATTATCTTGAAATAAATATTGAATTCTGGAAAATAAATTACCTCCAACAGTTTCACTATCCTTTCTCCAAAATGTTCTAAAAAAGGCAAACAGGCTATCCCACAATGGATCATAAAAGAAACTTTGAATTATGGAACAAAAAGCCAACCCACATACTATGCAGTAATGCAGAAACAGAGAATATGTGTTAATGGGAGCAAGGCTGTGTTGTGACAGCACTCAAAGCAGGCAAAAGCTAATCCAAGGGTTCAGAGTCAACACCAGTTCCTGGGGTAAACATATAGTGCATTCTTTCTAAACCTCAACATTACTTCAACTGTTGCAATTCCCATATGGAATTTATATTGACAACTTATCATCAGGTGGCATGAGGGAAGGTATGCTCACAACAACACACTGATGATAGAAGAAAACACACTTTTGTGATTTATTTCAGTAGAACGGACATGGAAAATAGATATAAGCCTCACCAATGAAATCAAGTTCTCTTCTATATTTTAACAATTCTTCAGCAAACTGAACTACTCTGAAATTGAGTTTTTCAATTGCATTCTATGACCTTTTTAATCTAACTTCTATGAACTGCTTACTCTTATCAACTTACTTTTTGCCCTTTTAAAGCCTTACAAAAATTTTTTTAAAAGATACTGCCTTGCCCTTTTCTTTCTGTACTTTTATAAGCTCCCCTTATTGAGCTTCCTCTTTTGCCCAATATTTTCTTAGTGTTGCACACAGTTAACAATACAAATTCTCTCCTCCAAGAATCCTTGTTCTGGTTCATCCCCGGACACTTTTCCTACACTGTTTCCATCGAATTGCCATTCATTGTTATGCATTCCGGATATCTGTAAATGCGTTTTTATTTGTGATGTCAAGAAGTGCATTGTTATTAAATATTTAGTATGCTGCATCAGTTGAGCATGAACTCTATGATCTTTGCTTTGACAGGACAAATTCCTAATACAATTTTATTTGAGTCACACAACAATTCACAAAGAACCTATCTTTACCATAACTGAGTTACCCCATTAAACATTGCTATGCTTAAAAACTACCAAAAGTAGTTTTGATTCTGGACAAATCAAGATGGGAAAATTAGGTAAGTCATATGTAAAAGAATAAGTTCAAGAAAAAGGCCTGCATACTTACTCTTCAGTTTTTCACCTAGTACATGAAGAACTTCTAATACTAGCCAGTTAATATCCAAATGAAGATGTAGTAAGTGCCATGATGGAGGAAAGACCTGTGATTAGAAATATATTTACTTATATTTAACATTTCTTTAGTGCATTCTGGATACTGTGCAAAGACAGGGTGGTCAGGCTTTGGAACAAGCTGCCCAGGTTTAGTGGTGGAATCACTATTCCTGGAAATGTTCAAAAACATGTGGATGTGGCATTTGGGGATGTGGGTTTAGTGGAGAATGTGGAGGTACTGGAGCAATAGCTGGACTTGACATTCTAACAAGGCCTGCAAAGAACATTATGAATGTCTATGATCAAATACAATGTAACATACAAACATGCTATTCAGTTCAAGAAAAAAAAAGAAACAAACAAAAAGTTTCATTATAATTGTCCGTAACACAGAAACTGCTAAAGAGAGCTCTTAAAATAAGTCCAAAACTTTAGTATTCTCTTCCTTAAAAGTTTACTTGAAATGACTTTTTCATTAGTTCAGCTGCTACTGACAAGCTAAACAAAGATTCAAAATGCTGCTTCTCAGTGGATCATTCCTCTCCAGATACTAGTTAATACAACATAAACCTGAAATTCCTTGTCTGTCTTTATAAAAGATTTGAACGCACTTGCTGTGTGTATGCACAAATTCTAATGGTGTGTATACTTCACTAGTATTTATTCCTGCTGTGCCTCCTTCCACATCTGCACTTTTCCTTGATAAAAGATCTTCTCCCATTCTGAGTCAGATTTCAGAGTGTATTTTTAAAGAAATGCCCCTCCTACTGGGATGCTCAGAAATCTTAAATATTACTACAGAAAAACACCAAGGAATTTTTTAAACAAGCTATGCTAATTCAAGCCTACTTATCTACCTGTAATTGGTATTATCGTTTGTACACTATAGGAAGAATTCTAAAGCTATAGAATGAAAATAGATAAATAAAACAACAACAAATTCCAGATCTCATTAGTTGCGTTTACCAAAAAAAACCAAAATCAAATAAAAAAGATTAACTTATATTAAGCCAAAAATTTTCAAGCTGAATACATAATGCCAGATGAAAAAAATCAATATTATAAAAAGACACCAACCTTTGCCTGATTTTGAATAGCAAATGCTGCCAGAACATTACTAGGAAGTTCACAAAGGTGACCAACATGCACAGTTAAAGCATGAAGCTCTTCCACTAAGACTGAAGGGAACTGAGATTCTAGCTCTTCATAAGGATGCAGCATTCCATCATTTTCCACCTTAGGGGGTTGCAGATACCTGAATGTACAGAAAAATACACACAATCAGAAAAGAGGTAAGCAGTAGCTACTCAAAGCTCAGTACTCAATTTAGTAAAATGTGTGTAAATCTCACCTGAAGATGAAAACTTTCACATAATGTAAAAACTTAAGACATTGACGCCTAATGCTCTCTGCTTCAGAGTGCAAGTGTGCAGCTTGGCCTGAAGTAAAAGAGATCATTAGCTTAAAGCAGATGTGACCACACCATTACTTGCTCAACATTTGCATTCTCCACAGTAATTAGATGAGACCACTGGAAAGACACCCTCTGAGGACAAGCTGGGAGGTGACTGATGGTAAACACCCACTTCTAAATGTCATCTTGCCAGAGGGATCCATTCTTTATCTTATCTAAGACACATATCCAGATATAGATAGAAAAGAAGACCCTCAGGAAAGGTGAGGATAAGCACTCAGTGATAGAAGAAATCATTCAGCCCTACTGCCTGACTTCCTGACTGCTTCCAAGACACCTTCAGTAAAGACATGGGTAAAACAATTTATCAGCACCCATTTCTCTTGACAGACTTAAATAGGATTCAGAAAGAAAGCCTGGTGCAAAGCACAAGATTCAAGTTCTTCATTTTACTAGCTTAATTGACAAGTGGAAGGACGGGATACAAAGAAGAGAAGACAACCAAGCAGGTGCTTAAATTTAAGTGAAAAAACCTCCTACAGAACAGTTGCTTGATGTCCAGCTAGAATATAAAAGTTCAAATGTAATTTAAAACAAGCTATTTCCATTTATGTCAAAAAAAATAGATTTTTTTGGATAGTATCAATAACTGCATATGAAAGAAGCTTGGTGATAAATTCACATCAATTATTTAAATGGAAGAACGTGGCAAAAAAAAATGCGTCAAAATATTCACTCATAGAACACTAGCATGTTATCTGTAATGAGAAGACACTATAGACAGTTTATTTCAAAGTAATTACTGAACTTCTCAACTTGCTAAGTAATTCAGCCTTCAACTTAAAATAAGCCCAAGGCTGCAATAATCCTTCAGAAACATGCTGCTTCTCATGCCTTAGTATCTAATTGAAATAAAGCATTTTGTAGTGATCTCGTTTTATCGATCCTATTGCAAAGATAAATTAAGTTTGTAAATAACTCTAAACTAACTAACTAACTTGTTTAAATGTAAGACAATGGAACACTGAAAAAAATTCCAAGCTACTACCTTTGTAACTAAAATAATTGTTGGGATGTTTGATTAAATTTTCTGGTTTTAACTAAAAGAGTTAACAGTTTTGCCAAATTTTGCTCTACGGGTCACACTTTAAGTCAAATTAATGCAAAATGCCCCACTAAGGTCAGCAAAGATTGCCCTGTGCATCTACCATACAGGCAAATCTGGTTCCAAACTGACTCCCAACATTTCCACTATTTCCCCACTATCTTACCGCATTTGGTTGCCTATATTTCTACTCTTACTGCAGTTTTATGCTGCTTACATGCTGTTCTGAGGCACACTCCCAAATCCCACGGTCAAGAGTCAAAGCACAAGCGTGATCTGTGAGAATTTACTTCTTTAATGAAGGTAGTCAGCTGCCCATTGCAATGCCAAATTAAATTCATAAAACTTACCAAAATCAGATGAACTCATTTGTACTAGGTTTTCCAGTTTGTATATCTGTTGCCTGATTAAAGGAATACAAAGATTTATGGTATTCTTATAGGTATAAGCTGGTTAATTCCACTTTAGTAAGCTCAAAATAGAACAGAGAAAGCTAAGAGGTGTTTCTTGCTTTGTAGTTCTAAAAAAGTTTACAGAAATGTAACTTAGAAAAGAGTTTCAGCGGAAAGCAATGGACATATCCAAGTGTGAAGAACAGAATATTTGCATGTTTATAAATCATTAAACACAGTAACAAAAAAAAACCCTACAACAATTGGCTAAATATTGGGAAGGCAAAAAACAACAATACAGACAAAAACCCCCAAAAGCCATTCCCTGCAAGTGATCTTTCCACAAGCATAATTCAACTTCATATTTGACTACAGAAAAACCTAAAAGTTAGCTCTCATGGCATACACTCAGCACACACTAAATTAATCCAGTTGTGAACGTGTGTTAGTACATCCTGTCAGCAGCTTCTCCCACTTCCCACTTAGGGTGGCCAGCTCCTTAGCTCCAGCACAAAGCATAAACAGCAACAAATACAGTAGAGTAAAAGGGGGTGTCTTTAGAAAAGTTAAAGCTCAGTTCAGTTTTGGAGAGGAAAGAGAACGTTTTTAAAGAAGCTAAGTGCCACTGCAAATGAATATTTTAAAAAAAAAAATGCTGTAAAATACGTAAACAGTCGCCATATTCTGTAACAACTGCTATTTGCAAGTGGTCTTCCAGTACAATCTCCACAGAGATAAAGCAGTACTAAACTGAATATATGAAAAGCACAACTGTGTCAGACAGACTTTTGAAAGAAAATGCTGCATAAATTGAGAAGGGAGCTCTCTGCCTCATTTCTTATACAGTCAAAGCAATAACTACTGAAGGATTCTAAAATAGGCTACTTGGATCTAACACGAATCAAATGTTCTTAAGAAAAATCCCTGAAAACTAGAAAGCATTTAAAAGACACAAGAAGCATCTAAAAGACACAAAACTACAGGTTATAACTTGCATATTAAAGTGAAAACACAGAGTAAAATGATCTCCCTTAGCTCTTTCTTGCTTTTTTGAATAAAGCTATGTCAGCTACACTTCTGTCATTTAGGTGGGTTGTAGAGTTTTTTATTTGTCTTGAAATCAAAAATTAATTTCTGCATGGATTTTTCAAGGATTTTAACCATCTAAAAAAGAAAGAAGTCTAAAGCAGGAGGGCTTTATGAGACAGTGCTGTTGAGGAGTTTAGAGAAGGAAAGTACCAGAAAGAAGCCATACAGAAAAAAAAAAAAAAAGAAAAACACTCTCCAGTGAGTTGACAAAGACAGAATACAGTGGGCTGATAAAATAAAAGCGGAAACTGGGCACAAGAAACATAACAAAAATATCATTTAAATAAATCATTTTAAATTCAATTTGCATTTGTATCTCAAGGATTGATCCTCATGGCAGTTAATCATTAAATCCTTTGATTTGCAAACACACAATCTGACCGTTAAACTGGTACTTGTGTTTATTTATCAAAGATATATTACTTTAATATACCCACTTAAATGGTTACATAGTCTCATTCACTTTAACTCACACTTCTATCACATGAAAACCCGTAACTAAGAATTTTTACTATGCACTGACTATTTTAACTTGCAGTTCTGCAGTATACTTTTATAACAATATTAAAAAATTGTAAATAATTTTAAACTACAATATTAAGTAAAATATCAGACATTAAAAGAGACTAGCTTTCTTTAAGCATATATTTAAACATAGATATTAACTGTACTTCATAAATTTAACTATTTACAACCACCCTATCCCCAAAAACTATTGTAATTTGTACTAACATATTCAATTTCCACAGTGGAAAAAGGAGCTTTTATATGTTCAGCTGGCAACCGGTCTATAAATGAAACTGTTCCATTTTATGACTGAGCAAATGAACTGAATCTCTTTGCAGAGGTACTTGTCACACCAAAAGACAACTTAGCAACCAAACACTCAGCCAAAAATTAGCTGAAATTAATTATTCCTACCACATCAGTGGTTTGAAAGAATGTACAGCTTGAATAACTTAAAAACCATAATAAAATACATTATGACTTATGTTCATCTCTATTAAAATTACAGAGTAATTTGCATTACGGGGAAAAAAAAAACTTTAAAAATAGCCATTTAATTCAACATTCCTGTGTCACTGCCCAGTGATTTTATGGTAATGAACAGTTTAAAAAAAAAAAATCAGACTAAACATTGAAACTTTAAACTTAATTATACTCCCCTCTCCCCCTTTATCACTTTGGGTTTTTTTATAAACACAGTGAGGTCAAAGCTTGCATTAAACAAACAAAGCTAAATAATAGTAGTTTTAATACACTTCCAGTCATCTATGTCATCATGTTCCAATAAGCCAGACCCTATTAATCATGTTGCACATCATGCCCTTGGTCAAAGGGATGGAAGAATCCATTGCAATGAAAGGAACAATGGAATACATCACATATATTTGTGAAATCATACAAAAGCTCCTCTCCCATCCACTCTCTGTATGTGCTGTACATCCTAAGGATTATCAGTAGCAAAGAGGATTATCAGTGATCTGTGTATTTGCATTGACCAGATTAAGCATCTACATTGAATTAGTCAAACACTGAGTAACTGTATCTGAAGAGATTGCTGAAGCTATCCTAATCCAAACAATTGAAGAAAGCACCGCATCCAGCATTTATAGTATTTGATTTTTAACCTCCACTTTCCTTTATGCACAGAAAAGGACTAAAAATCTTCAGAAGACAACTTCAATTATATGGGTAGCACAACCTCATTCAAGGAAATCTTACATAGTCTATTCATATAATTCTGAAGCTAGAGCCTTCTAAATTAACCCCAACACTCTGTTGTAATAACTATACTTTTTTTTTATCTGGTGATGCCTCAGATATGCATCACACTACTTAGAAACTTATTATTAAGTCACATAATATTAAGAATCCGTGACACAATGTACTTCTTCCTGCAATTCCATCTGTGTCTTATCCATCACTTACTGGAGCATTAAACAGACAGCATTAATCTTTTTTAGATGCCTTGCACAACCCACAGTCTTTTATGATGTTACTTTTAAAAATGTGAAAAGTTTGTTACACCCTTACCGTAGGTATAATTACAGATGTGGATTAATTATAGAATACAATGTTATCGTACCTAAGTAATCCAAAGAGAAATCCACAGGATTCAACTAATGCCATTTCAGTAACCCACTGAAAGCCAAACAATTCCACTGTATTTTCTTCATAGTCATTTGGAGAAGGATCTAGTCTCAGCAAAACCCTGCAAAACAGAGACAACAATATTCATACATTTCCCAGTAATAAACCTACAGAGTACAGTATCTACAGCTGGCTTATGCACCACCAATACTTTCTGAATATATCAGCAACATGTACATGACAGATGTCTCAAAGACAGTTGTACCTTTTAAAGCAATATGATCTATAAAAATATGAAAATTCCTAGCTTCAAAAGCATAAAAACAGGATATAGTCACAGGTCACAGTATATTTTGGAAACAAAAATTAACAGGTAACCCCTTGAAGTATTTTCATACTTACAAAGGGGCTGAGACATACAGACTGTGGCTGCTATGTAAAATAACATACTGCTCTGTATGCTTGGGATCTGTGTCAAGGCACCACTACATACCTAGTAATTAATGCTAGAACATGCACTTGTTCGTTTGCATAAATTAATAATATTTACACTGAACACACTGCTAAAAGCATACTTTTCGGCAGATGAACAGATAAGGGTAAAAATTGGACCTTGTCATTATAACTTAAGCTAACACTAGGCCATAATTACCCTTTGCTCTTGCTAAAGAAAAATTAAATACCAGAATTCCCATTTTACTCAAAGTGGAGAAAAATCAGGCACCCATATTGCCAAAAAAATATAATTGTGCAAATAAAAACGTTTCATTAACATGCATTAAAAAAAAAACACAGCGAACTGCATGACAACACAGTAAATTATTTAAGAATTTTCCCACTGCCTTTGATAAAATAATCCCACACAGATGATTAAAAATACATACCAGGCAAGCAGTTAGTTTCCATTACATTACACACCAAATTCATATTCTGCTTGAACTATGCACTATTTCCAATTTCACCCTCAGAGGCAAAAAGAGAATCTGCTGAATAATTGGCTCAAGCTCCCATAACACCTTAGTTCACTTGGTAACTTCTTGAACACTGGACTGTTTTGAAGCCTCTATCAATTAAATCCAGCTATTCCAATTCCAAGCAACAAAGACAGAAGAGTCCCTCACCTGGAGGCTTTTCTAGGACTTGGCAATCCAGGTAGACAACATAAATACACAGCAAAAGAACAGTGTTATTACAACTATAGTGACCTGTCTATATACAAGCTCCTCAGTGAGTTTTAATGACAGAAACTATTTCAGGTGAAATGTTCCTTTGTCAATGTGGAATCCACAACTGATACATGCATGCAGATACAGGATCCCTCAATCATCTACTTGATGTAAGTTTGAATGAACATGCTCTGATGCAACTAAAATATATGATAAATAGGGCAGAGAAAGGGGGAGGTGCAGTGGAACCCTCCCTAAGCCCTTACAGAAAACACTGTGGAAAAAAAAGTAGCAACACAAAATATGAAGCCTGGCAGGAAGACAGACAGACAGCAAGACTAGGCTTCTTTTAGGAAAAACATGACAACCCCTGTAAGATGAGCAAACAGCACAAAAAACTAAGCTGAATGACAGACAATAAGGCAGATAACAACTAAACCAAAGTAACGTTTTAAAATCTCACAGAAAATACTTATTTGCTATGCCTATTACTTCAGAACCTTAAATCCAGACTGCATGCAAGGGTGAAGCTTTGAGAAAGATGGTCTCAAAGCTACTAGGGCCAGCCCCAGCAATCTGCGGAAGCCAGGCAGAGTGGAAAAGAGAGAAAGATGGCCAGTATTTAATAGAGCACATGACTGGGAAAAGCAGTGCTGAAGCCTCCTCAGAAATTTAAGTGATCTCAGCTGCTGCTACCCAACAGGTCAGTTTTGAATTATCCTAACAGGCTTGTAATGTTTATTACAGTATCTTAGAAGTTCAAAGCTGTTTATCAACACAACAGCCCTTCCCACTTTGGTATGACCAAGCTGATTTCAGAATCAGAAGAGCTGAAGAACAAACAATTAGGAAACCTGCCAGCATTCAAAGGCACCAAACATGAGTGGAAATAACATCTTAGAAATCTTTTATATTTGTAATTCAAAAAGATCCCATACCTCTTAAGAGACCCACTTGCTAAATAAGACTCTGCAGAGAACCTCCTTCCTCCATTTTGGCTGTCAAAAGCACAAGAAAAGCAAGATGGCCCGGACGTCTCATTCTCCACTTCCATTGCCAGCTCCAAGCTTTCAGTGAGAAATGGGGTTGTGGAGGAAGCCCCAAAGTTATCTTCCATCGTTTTCACCTGGCCCAGAAAATAAATAGATAAATACAAAAATACTCATAGCATTTCTTCAAATAAATTTCTCATTGTTACAACTCCACATCATCCTTCAGCTCAAGTGAGGACACAGATCTGACCAACTGTAACACTGAAGTAAAAGCTAAGAGACACCACCAAGGGCAATCATGGTCCCATGCCCTGTCACACAATTCTGCCACTTTGTGCAATCACATCTTCCTCACTGAACAGGACCTGTTCAAAAAGACACATCTGTGACTTTAAAAAAAACCCAGATTGGTACATTTTCTTCTGGTTTAGCTCTTTAAATTAATTAGTGATGAGGTTAGACTAGCAGTAGTAGGTTATAACACAAGGCCAGAATGCATTACAAAGGCACTTCCAGAAACACTTCATTTTATGACCAGAGTAACTGTGCTATGGAAGTACATCATATATTGCAGGCTCCCAATATTAAAAGAAATCTAACTACCTAGGAATCTGAAAAAAAGAGAAACAAAACCAAAGAAGAGTTACCATGCCCAAAAGAAGTCCACTGTACAGTCAATATTAGTGTATTCATATTTTATACAATATACTGAAAGAGCAGAACTAGGTAACAGGTGTCAGAGTCCTATAAAAATATGCAAACAATATAACTAAAATTCTAAATTAAAGATTTCAACTTCCTTTCTGGTAGATTTTGATATGGTTCTTGCAGAAATTAGTATGCACCACGGCTAGAGGTTGGCAATACAGAAGCTTAACTAAAAAATAAAATCAAGGAAAAAGAAGAAGAAGAAAACAGTTTCTGTTCTACTTTCTCACATCCATTCACATTCTTCCGGGCAGGCAGCTGTGCAAGTAGGGAAAGAATGACTTCTGGGCTTTACAGCAGGACCCTATGTAGAGGTGTTAGCACAGCTGGTGAGGCACCTGAAGGCAGCTCTCAACCACAAGAGCTCCTGAGGAAAGCCTGTTCAGTTCAGGTATCAAAATCGCTCCACACAATAGAAAACCACGGGGGAGCAGTTACATAAGAGGGCAGCTCTTCCCGGCCATAACTCCCACCAGTTCCATACTTGTCTACCACATCCCTGATGCAGCGGAAGCAATTAAGGACTTTAAGCACCTCAACCTCCTTGTCCTCCACGCAGAACCTTCCAGGCGGCTGCAACCCGCGGGCAGGAGCTGCAAAGCAGCGGGAGCAGCACGGTGGGCCGCCGGGGCGCGCCCACGAACACAACCCACACGCGTAACGCCTCCGGCTCCACGCCGCCGCTCTCCACCTCTTCCCGGAGGAGCTTCCCCAGCAGGCCGGCCCCGGGCGGGCCGCAGAGAGACTCCAGAAGGACTAACGGAGGGACTCCTGCGGTACCTGCGCGCCGCCCGGGCCGCCACTCCCGCTCCGCGCCCGGGCCCTTTCCGTACGGCCCGCGCGCCGCCGCCACCCGCGCACTGCGCAGGCGCCAAGGCGCCCATTGGCCGCCGGCCGCTCCTCCCCGGCCGCGCTTCCTCCTCCCGCTCCGCCTCCTCCCCGGCTCCCGCCCGCTCTCTCGCCCTGCCTCTCCCCCTGCCTCTCCCCGCCCCGCCCTGCCCACCCCAGGGCGAAGCGCCGCCCGCCGCCCCTCCCAGAGCTGACAGGCCGCCGGGTTTCCCTGCTTAGCTGGGCGTCCGTTGACGGGCCGGCCACCACAAGTGGTTTTGGCCACCTCGCGCCTGAACGCCACCATCTTGGGCACTGGTGTTCTGCTGCCTCCCTTGTGCTCGCAGAATCATGGAATCATAGAATGGCTTGGGTTGGAAGGGACCTTAAAGATCATTTACTTCCAGCCCTCCTGTGGCTACAACTTCAACTACACCAGGGCGTTCAGAGCCTCATCCAGCCTGGGCTAGAACCCCTCCACGGATGGGGCATCCACAACTTCGCTGTTCAACCTCTTCCAGTGCCTCACCACTCTCACAGTAAAGATTCTTTTCCTAATACCTAATCTAAACCTACTCTATTTGAAGGTGAACCCATTCCCCTTTGTCCTGTCATGCTGTCATAAATAGTCTTGTCTCATCTTTTCTGCAAGTTCCCTTGTACTGCAACTGTCCCCTACCTTTCTCTAGTGTCTTTCTTGTCTAGACTTCACCTGAATCTCATTTCCCTTCTTCCCAGCCTCCTCAGTTCACTCATTCCCATGCTCCCTCCCAGAGATGGCCATGAGGTTCTCCTGGTCTTTTCTGATGCCTTACAGATCCAAATCCAGCCTTCCTATCCCCAAACACACACAATTCTCATCACCTTGGGAAGTGGTGTTTAGTGCATTTGAAATTCAAGCTAGGTATCACTCCCATATTTACTGCAGCATCTCCATTGAGTGTGTTGGTCACCACAGAATGGGGGCCAGGGCAAAAGTCCTAAAATCCTGTGCCTGGCATAACTTAGCTTAAAGTGCATAGTGTGCACCTGGTGGTTTCTGGGTCTGTTTTTTTTTTTAAGTGTTGTGTTATTTTGGATTGCCATGGTTTGATTTCTTTTCAAAATGAATGTTTTTCCAGTTTTGCCTGGATTTTGGGTGCAAAATTGCAGCAGTGCACAAAACTTCCTTCTAGTTAGAAAGTTGCTATAAAAAGTTTTGCTGTTGCTGCTACAGCTTGGTCTGAAAGCTTTGCTGTGATTTAAAATGCTTCGTTTGTTCCTGTGTCTGTAAGAATCTCTCATTTCCTTCTTTAAATTCCTGTCTAATTAAAAAAACAGTACATCATGGTTAAATAAAACTGTACCCAGGATAACCCTGATTTCCATATGCAGATTTATCTGCACTGACAGCCCCCTCTCCCTCTCTTAGTCTTTCTGTTTCCTCTCCCTCCCTCACTCTCCCTTTTTCTCTTCCCCTCTCTTTCTCTCCTTGTCTTTTTGTCTCTTTATATCTATTGCATTATGCCTGAATAATTTTCAGTCTTTTTTTTTCTCCCCTCTTGCACGCATATGCTAAAATAACTAGACAAAGATGCAAGGTGGTTGCTGCAGTCCCTGTCTCTAGGACAAAACCAAGAAAGCTTATGATTGCAATGCCTCCTTTCCTTTTTTTTTTTTCCCCTTTTTTTCTTCCCCAGCCGTGCTTGGTGATTAAACTTCCTCAGGATGGGGAAGAAAAAGGAGCTGGAAATGAAATAGGGTTGAGGAAAAATCCCATTGCAGCAGCTGCAGCCAGTGGTGTCTGCTGCCAGATGTGCGAAGGTTCCTGGGTTCCTTGTCACTAAAAGGCAGTATTCAAATATTTGGAGACAAAAGCTGCATCCTCAGTGATCATTTTCTTTATTTAACATGGCAGCAAGCAGGCATCGTGTGGGGAAAAATCAACACGCTGGATGTTGAATCGGACTTTTCTCCTTTCTGGGATGAAAAGATGTTATCTATCCCGTGCCAAGAGGGAACTGAGGTAAGAGAGCTGATCCAGCTTGGTTTTTTTCCTAGTATATTTCCCAAGCATCTTTTCTGAAACAACCTATATGTGTGTGTGTGTACATGGTTCTATGTTTGTGTATCTGTGTATTCGATTTCAAGGCAGTGAGTGGTACTGCTCTTTTTTTTTTTCCTACCTTCACATCAACCCAGAGAAAGTTAATTCACAATATATATTCAGTGCTTGTTCAGAAGGGTCGTTTTGTGGGATTTTTTTTGAATACCTTTTTGTTTCCAGAGAAGACTTCAGCAGTGACATCATGGTCGGCTGCTGATATTAAACCCTATTTTCAAAGTCTGTAAAAAAAACGCCAGTAACTTTGTGATAAGAAATTGTGCAGGAGATTCATATGCTCTATTTTTCAGTTGCACTCTAAATATTGGAAGTCTTATTAAAGCGGTAGTGAGAATTTTTTATTATTATTATTTCTAGCACAGAAGCGATGAATGCTGCATAATTAAGTACAGTATTTAATTTGGCTGTTGTGAAGCAAAAGAATAAGGTAATAATTTTTATTGTACTAATCAGACTCAAGATGTTCTCTGTGTTAATTGGGTTAAAAAAATTGCAGTACTTATTAGAAATTCTAATTTCACAATGCAGCACTGACAATAAGCTCAGCCAGTGAATTATTCACATCTTTAATTTGCTCTCTTAATGACAGTGTTCTGTAATCAGAGTGCAGCGACTGCTTCCTATGCATTATGTATGATGTTCAGGACTTAAATGCAGGACATTATGAAGCCTCTCAGTGGCTCAGTAATTAGTTTTCCACAAGACAGGGCTTAGATATTCACAGATAAAGGTCTACAGCTGAGATAATGTTAAGGTGGTGACTCATGCTAACAAAAGCAGGGAAGTTTAAATTTGATGCTGAAACTGCTCTCCATTCTCCCTCATTGTGCGTAGGTGCAGGGGGAGGGGAAGAAAGTCTTCAAACTTGCCCGCCATGGTAAGTACGCCGCGGACAGCCCGAAGGGGCAACCCGGGGGCTCGTTTCACTCCGGGACCGTGTTTTTGGCAACTTTACTGATCGGAGGGTGGAGGCGGAGCTGCGTTTGGTGCCTCTGTAATGGTTGTGAAAAGGGCAGTAATGTACATACTATCAGAGAGCAATCATGTGTAGGTGAGATGTATTTTGAAGGATTTCATTTGAAGCACTGGCGTTCGTAACTTTGTCGAATTATGAGGTTTTGAATGGGAGCTACTTTGTTATGTGTAGAAACTTTGAGAACACCTGATACTCGCTGTATTGCTGTTGTACCTATTTCAGCTGTCACGGTCTTTACACATTTTAAAAACTTTATTTTCTAATAGTTTAGTTCTCACCATTCAAAAGATGAATTGTGATGCAGGTTTGTTCTTTTTTCCTTGGATCATTTACATGGTCTTAGATCAAGTGATTTAAATGTAGGGAATAAGTATGGCTATGTAACTTTCCTACTTCTACATGCTGCTTATTATAGAATAATAGGCAAGAATATTGATATGAGGCTGGAAAATGATAGTTTTTCCATACTTAGTTGCTAATCAGACTGGGAGCTGTACATTTGTCCTGTGTTCTCCCGTTAACCAGACATTTTTATTGGAAACAAAATAACTGACTCGAGAAGGTTCTTTACTTAGTGTTAACTTTCCAAAGACTTGTGGCCTTTGTACAGGATTGTGATTCTAATTATTAAAGTTGATCTGTCAATAAAAAGTTTTAGGCTTAAATTAAAAACAAACAAAACACTAAAGATCCCAACTTAATAGTAAAGTAGAGAATAAGAATTTGAAGTATATCTAGATTTTTAAAGCAAAATATTTTAAAACTAATTCCTTTAAATTTTTCAGCAGAGTCTACATCTGGAATTCAGTGTTATTAGCAGCTGTTGCTAGTGTTGTCTGGCCTCAACACCATGGGACATATTACTGAGTAATTCCTCTTAGCAAGCAAAATGCTATATCCTATGGCTGGATCAGATATTGGTTGTATATAGTCCAGCCCTGAAAGTCGTTATCATAAAACTAAATGAATAAAGAAGCTGCAGATTGGATCAATGTAGCTAGGCGATTCATAGATTGTATCAGAATCCAAGTGATTGCATACATGAAGAACTTGATTTGGTCTTTTCCAGAAAGACTTTCCTGCCAAGTCAAGATCTCATAGCAAGTGGGTCACTACATGGCTACATTTCTTCAGTCACTTCAGCATGGAATCATACAATTGAAACTTATTCCCAAAAAGGATCAGACCTGCCCCCTCACTCTTCCTTCAAAGACACAATCAATGAAAGTTGTCTTTTTAAGTGAGCACTTGCTTTTCTGCCTGAAGATTTATTATGATTATTTACCTAAGTAAATTATCTATTCCAGCATTTTACTAGTTCTTCCCATGAGAAAGTTTTTTTGTGCTTTCTGATCTTAAACTTAACCTGCTAAAAGTAAATTAGTTGAACACTTTAGCTGTTGTTAGTTAGTAGCTACAGGAATTTTTACTTTCCTCTTTGCCCCAGACTCTTACGTATTTGAGATTCTCAGTCATGTTTCCACTGTGTTATTCTTTTAAGCAATCCCTGGATTTTGTTTTCTTCTGCATAGAAAAACAACAATATTTTTCTTGTATTTCTTTAATTCTTGTTGCTGTGCTCCGGATTCTCATTATTTCTACTTTCTTGAAATCTAGTGTTCTGGACTTAGATGTGATTTCAAATGCCATGTAAGTTCTATATTTTCACTTAATGAATTGGTTTGTCACTTCTTAAGAAAATCTAGTTTCCCTAAGAAAATTTTAACACAATGACTTCCATGTGGTGTGTACAAAGACATCTGTTAAACCAGGATATAGTCTAGTATCTACAGTACAATTGGAAAAGGTGCAGCATGTGTTTTAACGGGTTTTTAATTCAAGGATTTATGCTTCTAGCAGGAGTCTTCATGGATATTGTTTCCAATATCCTTGTCTCACAAGATAAGTACCTGTGACTGACCTGATTAGTGATGTCCAGATGTGAGCTATCAAACTGTAAAGAATATCTGAAGTGTTGAATCCTCAGAGGATTGTTTCAAGCTGTAGAAGTACTATTGCAGAGTCAAAATTTTATAACAGTGCCTGTGTTAAAAAGTAGATGAGTGGCTAGAAGTTAAAATCTGAACTTTTCCAGTCAGTTTGGACAATCTGAATTTGAGGCACTGGCAGGTGAGAATACTTTTTTACAAAAGTGCAAGGGTGTTACTAGCAATCAAAAATTACAGTCCAGGGTTAACTGTGCAGCTGTGTGTTTTAGGTTAAAAAAAAAAAAACAAACAAAAAAACATTTAGGAAGTTATCCCATTCTAACTAGCCTAAAGAATTGACTCTACATCTGAGCTATGCATCTGGGAACGGGCCAGTTGTTGTCTACTCAGTCTGTTAGAGTAGAGGTCCATTCAATTTTAGCTCAGAGAAAGGAAGGGCCTAATGTCTTTCCTGGGTCAGAGGAAGATAGTTCATGCTATCCTTGCATTGTCATGGCATGGAAGGAGAGCAACACTTATGAAGTCAAAATGGAAATCGTGTGTCTGAAGAGTTAAGGATGGCTGCTATGCTTTCAGGGGATCAGGTTTAACATGTTAAAAAAGACATGGGGATACCAAGAAAAATTTTAAGGAACTTTATGTGGTTACACAGACATCTAGTTCATGTATTTGCAATGTAACCATTTTACAGTCCTCTTACTGACATGTGGCTTCTCTGGTTTAGGAATATTGCAAGTCTTTTGGAGTGATCTGATTCGTATTTCTTTATTTATTCATCTATCAAAAAGCAAGAAAAATAGTTTTAATTCTGTTCAATTTAATTGAAAAATGTTAAGAAAAGTCTATCCATAGTATATTTCCAGGAGTTGTATTTTGCACTTTTGTTTATATTGCTCCAGGCTTAAGTACCATTATAAATATTAGGTTCTGAAGTGGTATGATGAGTTAAGTATTTTTAAATGTCTTCTCTTAATCCAGCCTAATAATGTAGTCTTTTCATATGCATAATTCCCATGAAAGCCAGTGGGAGTACTACATTATAGAAGGAATAATAGTTACATATGCCAAGATGTCTTCATTTTGAGTCATTGTTTTAACTTGATTGACCAAGAAGAAAGTTGACTAAAGAAAATATATACTGACAGTGGAAAGAGGATTATTGATAATATTTTTAATTCCAAATTTATCTGTTTTGCCACTGAAACATATATGCCAATAGAATGACAGTAGTCACAATATCTGATAAAAATCTCAAATGAATTTATATTCACTATTGCTTTCTAGGAAATATTTCATGAGTACAACATACGCATTCTAGTCTGTAAAATTCCATGTAATTCACTCACTAGTAAGAATTCCAACCTATATATAAACCGGTGTATATATTATGTAAAATAGAATAGTGATAAATATTCATAGTGTAAACCGGTTTGGGCTTTTTTTGCAAAGTCAAGCTGGAAATAACATAATATACTGGATGAGTTCAAATATTCAATCTTCTGTAAAATGTAAATCCATAAAACTGCAATTCTTATCTGTATCTGTAGTAGGCCGGAAAAAATAGTAGTAGGAATACTCAATACTGTACAAAAGTATCTTGCTGCTTCCAAGTGGCTTCTCTTCTGTTATCATCAATACGTATTTTCTGTACTGACTCTCATCCCAAGAACTACTTCATATCCTCATTAAACCTGAGTTTTCTTTCATTTTTGTGTGCTAATTTTTCAGTCTTTCTTTTTAAGCTTTTCCCCATGCTCTTTTTGAAGCTCATGAGGTTTTTGCTATTCCCAAAGCATCCCTCCACAAAATTCTTTTGTTTCTACATGTGTTTGCAATAGTCCTTGAAATCTTCATATCATGCTATCTTTTTTCATTGTTTTCTTGCAGTATCCCCTTTCTTGTCTCTTGCAGTATTTAGATTGCAAGACCATTGGTGAAAACAAGGGATTTTTCTGTGCTTGTAGAAAGGAAAAAATAAAGGGGTTTTAGACTCTTTCTAGTAGTAGGAATACAAAAAGTGTGTGAACCTAATAATTTTAACTGCCACCCTTCTAATCCCTAGTAACATAGGCTTTTCAACTCTTAACAACTTCTCTGCAATAGAATTTAATCTGGATTCTGGGAAATTGACAGGTTAGGGCACATGAAAACTCAGAAATAAAGGGGCCACCTACAAGCAGAGCAGAAATTATCCTCAAAATATTTCTGTTGAGTGCCCTCTGTTTACTGTCTTTGCTTCTCCAATATAATACTTCATCCAAGAGACTGTAGGTCCAATAAAATTATTCAGAAAGCTTTTCGTCTCTCAGATACATAAATTCTTTTTGGTGTGTGGTAAACAATGACAATACACTCTGTTAGTCCAGATGAATGATTGTGTCAGTCCAGCTGTAGACTGAGGGTTTTGGGTTTTTTTCCCAGCTGAGAAGTGGTTGTGATACAGCTGTCTATCAGCATTTTGGTGTACTGTGTTGGTAGTATTAAGTATGAAGGTGTACTTGGGGAAGTGGAAGGTACAATTGTGCAGTCCAGTATGAAGTTTAGAGAGAAGCTCTGGCTAAACCATATCACAAACTTTTTGATGCAGAATTTTTTAAACCAGAATATTTGCTTTACCACCACTGCATGGATTTTTAGTTGCCAGTATTTGAATGAAGGCAGTTAATTTGAAAGTGGTGCAGTTATCTCAGTCCAGCTATCACTCTCCACCTCTCATTGTCTAGTGTTGGGACAAAAGCCTGGGCTCCCACTTTGCTAGTCAGCAAAGATCTTTCTCCTGACTTGTCCAGAAGCTGTAAGTTTAGAAAGCAGATCAGTGTTTTCTGTGGATACAAATGTGGATATCATACAAAGGTACTCGGTGTAAACCATATTTTCAAAGATGTGTATAAAAAGCAATATAGCTAGCTTTGACCAGTGTAATTTGAGAATTACAGAAATCATTCAAGAAAGTGGATCTCCGATAAGCTTCAGCTGTGGTTTCCAACACCACGTATTTTGTCCATTCTTGCACAATCTCAGAAATATTCCCTTTTCCTTTTCTCAGTGCTTTGTGCTCTTTGCCTTGATGTGACCTGACAAAAAAATAATTCAGATTACTATTGGTTCATATTCAGTTTCAGAGTTGATTTCTAAAATGGTAAAGACTTTGCAGAAGGGATCATTTAATATGCTGCCTGTGAAACATCTTTTACCTGACATCTTTTTATAACTCTATTTCAAGATTTGCAAGAGAAATTTGTCATAACATGAATTATTAGAATGAGTTCTGCATTGAAGCCTTGAAATTCAAATTGTGTTCTTTAGTTTTATTTTGCTTTTTATTTATTTTAGGTCATGTTTTTGTGTTCATGTTTTGCACACCTTTAATATGATTTCCCATTGCTCTGTTTCTTACATCTTTGTAGGAACACCATCATATAGCCCTAAAGCTTTTCTTCACCCATTTAGATTTCATTAACCATGGTACTTATTTCAGTGTGTGGGATAAGGCTATTTGAACTGTGTAATAAAGCTATTTTTTAGCTACCTATACTAAAAAAATATTTAGAACTATTTCCTATTAAGCTTGTGGGGTTTTCCCTCGGAAAAGTGGTTAGTGAAGAAAGGATGACCTTTCACTTTAAAGGCATTCCAAAACATAACAGGAACCAGTAAAAACAAATGCTTTTTAAAATGTACCTAGAAATCAGTACGTGTTGTCCAAATATGAGCTGTTAGCCAGTACACTAAGAACACTGTATAGAGATACTGTTTTTATCAGTTGATACCAAAGCCTTTGCCAAAGTAAATGAGCTTACCCTTCATTTTGCAGATGTCCTGGCTACCTAATTTGTAAAACATGGGTGTAAAATGATGTAATCTTTGTTCTGACAGCAACAACTTTAAATAAATATAGCTGAAACAGGCATTCTGGCTGAAGAGTTCATAATAACAAACTTTAACATGACTGTACAAAGGAACTATTCTGCAGTGTCTGTCAGTCATGGATAAAAAACAGACGAGTTTTGTTCCTCTATCTAGTATCTAACCTTCGAAGGCCTCAGTCTGTATGATAACTGCAAATAATGCAACTGTGATGATCATGTCTCCAGATGTCCATGGTAGGATGTGAGCAGGAATTGTATTATCCTTTTGGCAGAGAAAGGTTATACAAGATAGAAGAGTGATGTTTGATGACTAGATCTGAAATCTCCAGAGGGAAATTTATTTCTGGCAAGAGAGAAGAAGAAGTTTGTCTGTATGAAGGAGTTTTCCACTTTGTAAAATGTCTGAAATTTTATTCTGTCTCCACTATTTTTAGTAAACACAGACACAGAAGCTGAAAGGAATTGCATATATTTTTTAGAGATTTCCCAGGTTTCCTGATGAAAGTTTTGTGTTGTAATTTGCCAGGTATGCTTGTAAGACTTAGAAGTACATTAAACTTTCCTTGTTGTCAGTCTGACACATGGCATTTAAGCTTGGAGCAACAAAACTGGAGAGCAATGAGAATAAATTGACAGCTGTCCCACAGCAAGCTAAAACTAGAGAAATGAAAATACATTATCATGGAAACGGTATTGGAAAACATGTCTCAAATTAAGTAGTGGGCATAAGTAATGAATCATACCTAATTGCATGTTGCATATTCTAATAGATTTAACAATACCAAAATAAGGAAGCCACTCTATTTGAAAAATGAAAATTATAAAATGGTGTCATATAACAGATTAGGCCTAATAATTTCAAGTAGGTTGATAAAAGCTGTAAAATTGTGCTGTAATTACATTTAGAGTAGATGCTTTTAGTCAACCTTATCCAGTAAAAAAACACTCCAAAGATACTGTGATTTGTCCCCTGCTCAGATTGATCTGTTTTTCAGTATATGGCTATCCTTTGTGGACTAAATTAGAAAAATAACCTCTCCCACTTCAACACTGAGTACAAATTCAAGTTGAATATTCCAGGAGATTGTGAATGCCCATCTTAGAGGAAGAACTGAGTCTATAGATCTCTCATCACTATTTCTTTGGGGAAAAAAAATCAGGTTTTCAGAGGTGCATTGAATGAATGGTATTTGTGTTTCACCAAGGGATGAATTATAAGCAGCCCCCACCACTCTGAGCACATACAGCTGACCCTTGCACTTTGATGGGAAAAGTTCTTGCATAGTCCCTTGTCTTGGTGCATGAACAAATATGATTTTTAGTAAAAAAAACAAACAAACTGTAAGAAATGACCATTTGCAATAGTGGTGAAAATTTACAGTTTTATTTCAGTGTGATGGATAGCTGCTCATTGAGGCAGAAATTTGAATAGACAGATATTTGAGAATAAATTCTTCCTACACTAATAAAAGGAAAATATTTTTTGTTTGTTTGTTTGGCATAATGAACACCAGAGACAATATTGTTGATTGAAATTATGAAAATAGTTTAGACTTCACCTACACTCTATTTAAGCTGAATCTTAATTTTTTAATGGAAGGTATGATATCATAAATAGTGCAGAAATGATTAAAAAGAAAGCCAACAGGAAACTCACCGAGAAACTTGAAAAAGAGAATGAATGTTGCTGTTTGACTGTCATTCAACTTTTTGGGTATTTACCAATAGAGAGCACCCTTATACTGCTCAGTAAAGCAGCTGGATGACAAAAATTTGCCAGGTTTGTGGAACAGAATGTTTTGGAGAACTTACAGAGAAAATCTGGCAATTTAATTCAAAATATATTTATTTTAGAGTTTTTAAAAAATAACAGCTTATTATTTAGTAACAGCAGTTTGAGATACTTCAAGATCAGGTTATCTGAACCTTTATTTTCTGGGAATTGTTTCTTGGCCCTGAAATTTTAGAATTCACATTTTTGACTGCTTTTGAGTATTTTGATTTTGATTTTATGTATCTAGCTAAGTTATACTTTAGATATTCACTGTAGAGCAGAGAGCATTTTTAGATGAATGTTGCCAGTCATCTTTACTAATTGAATTATCTCTTGTATATTAGCACAGTGGTTTAATCTTTTTGAAATCAATACAGTATCTTAATACTTCTTAAAGTGAGCTATTATTAACAAGAAATCAGCTAGATATATGAGATAATCACAGCTACACAAAAGCCACCTATCCATTATAAATAAACAGTATGATAATTAACCCACAAGATTTTTCCTGACCCTAAACCGAGGGTCAATCAAGCTGGTTGTGTTATATTTGAAGTGCAAGTACACTGAGTAGGATCTCAAAAATAATATCTAGTGTATTGGTTTTTTCCAAGCTGATGTATTGTACATCTTAATACAACAGCTAAATTGAGCACAGCTTTGTGGTGATGCAATAATGCTGTCTACTTCTGCTTCAGGATATACCTTGATCTGAACAAATATTTGGGATGTCTTCCCAGTACACTATTGCAAATACAAATTTCAGTCTCTCTCCATATTAATTTTGAATAGTAGATTTTTGAAACTTGAGGTTCAAAATGTTGATGCTTCTCAAAATATCATTAGTTGACAAGACAAAGCAGTATTCTATTTTACCAGTGTTAATACCATTTACGAACTTTCTCTCATTCCAGCTCAACTGTAAAGATTCATAATAAAGTCAAGTAAATTGTCATGGGAGGCTCAGTATCATACAGCAGTCTGTTATGAGATTTTTCCCATTTAAATTCTCCGTCGTTAAGTTACAGTAATAACAGAAGTGAGATGATTCATGCCTCGGTACTAACAGTGTTCTGAAACTGCTGCTTTCAACCTATACTGGATACCGAGCCAGTTGGACTTTTGATCTGATCCCATTCAAATGTTCTTAAAGCCATACCTAAAATCTGATCCAAAGAATAGATGAGCTTCCTATTGCAAAGAAAACAGCGTGGCATGGTAGCAAAATGCACATTTCCTTACACATTGCACATTTTGCTAGTTATTTGCAGCATTTTTTGACAGAATGTTAGAAAAAATAGATGTATGAGATACTTCAATTCCATACCATTTTTGGACATTGTGTATGTGCATGATTCTTGATGATCAAGAGCAGTGAGAATTAGATTGCCTGTCTTGGTTATTAAAATGAGATTTGTGGAAGTTTAGTGCATAAATTCTAGAAAATGGCGCAGAAAATCAGTGCTCTTAGAGTTCCCTAAACCAGCAAACCCCTTAAACGCAGCACATATATTTTACTAGGATCTTAATTTCCCCTTAATTTTAGGTTCTTGCATTTAGCTACCTGGTGTGACCACTGCACTCTTGCTTCTCCTCAATGTCTGTTAAAATCTAGTGATAAAAAGAGTGGCACTGAAAAGCTGCCTTCATCTTTGGAGGTGTCTGATGTGTTTTGGGAGAGGTACTTGGTACGCTCTCAGTGCAGATGGGCAGCACTAAGATCTGCAGAAATCCCTAAGTGTGATCACATCTGTGTTTTCATGTAGCACGTTTTAACTACCAGGTTGTTCAATAGTCTGAGAGGGATGATTGGGGGAGACAGTGGGTACTGAGCCACACTGCAGGCAGGAATGCCAGATTCTTAGTGCAAGGGAGAAGAAGAAAGAGTGGTGGGCTGCATGCCAAAGAGATGGAGAGAGTGGAATGAGCAGCATATTGGTTGGTTTTATGCTTTGAACTAGAGAGTTTTGGTTTAAGAAATAGTCCTGTAAGACTGAATTAATCCATGTTGCCTAAGGGTTTGAATTTGTGAGTTGATATTTTAGTTGAGCAATATTCAGGCTGCAATATAAACTTACCCTGTATTAAACAAGAGAGAATCTATTTGAAAGGGGGGCCTTTACTGAGAAGTGAGTTTTGCACTACTAAATGAAAGTTGCATTCATGTTGCATTTTCTTTTAGCCAGCAGACACCCAATACAGCTGTCTGCTTTCACAAAGTTTGTAGGAATGTTAAATCTTTGAGACCTTTTCCCATGTATTGGACTTAGATGGAATTGGTTACTGGAAGTGATCAAGAGGAGCTGAGCAAAGCAGCTCATTTTTTTCAGAAAACCATGTAAAAAGGAACAATAGTCTTTGGTTCAAGGAGCTTTTTGTTCTCTCAGAGTCTACAAAAAATGCTGCCAAGCTTGGTGTCTTAGTAAAGATATGGTGTTTCTTTCATTTAAACTAATTTAAATATACTCATTATTTCTTATTCATAGAAACCTGATCCATATCCTGAAGAATCAGGTCAGGTGCCAGGCTTTTAGGAGTAAGAGCTTCTGATGGAAAGCTATTACTGATGTTTCTTTCTACTCTTACCCTAGAAAACTGAACCACATGCCCTGCATTCCTATTTCCTTACTGTCCTCTGCTCTTCATATCTCTATTATTTTATGGTCTACAGTATTCACTGTTTTCTTTTCTCAAGTGAATATTTTATTATTTTGCAATGGATTATTCACTTTCCTAGCCCCAAATAATTTATTCCTTTTCCTCAATTATTTTATAATCAATAGCAAAAAATCAGCAATTATTGCCAGGTAGACATTTTCTGAGCTTTTAAAAAGCATCAAGTTTCTTTCTTATTGCTTTAAAAATCTTTAGAAATTTTAGCTAAAATTATGTCATTTTATGTTTTCTCTGTGTCATCAATTTTCTTAATCTATGAAAAAAAATATTGGAATATATCTACAAACATGAAGTGATAAATAGTAAAAAGTTGACAGTTGGTAGTAGTACTTTAATAGAATCATCTTTGATAACAACTCCTCTGGTACCTGTTATATGTTCTCATAAATAGCCACTGAACTAACACAAAACATCTGCTGCTTTGGCTGAATTTAAATGCCCCAATCTGATAACCTTGTTGAGAAATTTAACAGTCGTCTAGAATGGAAATTCACGTACCAGTCATGATCCATCAAAGAGAATGAGACTCCACGCACACAGAAATACAGGCTAGCAGATCCAAAGATTTTGTGTTGAGCATTATTTTGTATTGCTATGTTTTACATTGTGGTTAATGGTTCAGATTTAGGGAGTACTGTAATTATACAGATAAATATGCAGGCACTACCTAGAATTTAGCCCTGAAAAAATAGGCAGAAAAATGTGTTTATTTAAATTGGATTCACTGATGCATGCATGTGCAGATTTTATAGAGTAATAAAACTCTACATGCAAGACCTGTTCATATTCCAGATTCTTAAAATTTTCTAGGATTTTCACCTAAAGAACACTTAAATAAATATTCCTTTTACAGTATCACAGGCATTTAAAGTGTATTTTGGGGGAGTATTTTGTATGATATATGTTAAAATTAATTTTCCAAGAAAAAAAGCATTCTTACATACTTATAAATTTCTGTGACTTTTCTTGCAATATCTTTTTTGCTGATTGTGGCAGTTGTGTGACTCAAGCTTCTTACCACTTTTATCAATAAAAGTGGCTGTTAGATATTTTCTTTTTGGAAATCATTGAGTGGACTTGCTGCTTTTCCACTGCTTTTTAAAAACTGAGTGTAATGGAGATTCTGTTTTACATATTGAAATCTAAGCTTTCTTATATTTCCATCTTATGCCTTTTAACTTTTCCAGTTATTTTTTAGAAATAATTTTGATGATATGACTTAAGAAATCTTAAGGTTGTATACTTGCTGCAGTTACTCTTTTTGATATTCAAGTGCCTTTTTTTCTAGCTCTTCCATCCTGGCTTCTTGTGGTGGGCTTGAAAATCAAATATACTGGAAAGTAAAATAAATAAATCTTTTAATGTGTACTGGGATGTTACCTGTTTCAAATGCTTCAACACTTAGAAATAAATAACCACCTTTAGTCTGTCAAAATCTATATATTTTTTTAAACATAAGAAACAGCATGAAGAAAAAAAACCAACAGGGGTACAAATTGTGTACTAAGGGTAATATTCAAATCCAATTGGAGATTTCGTTCTTGAATCTCAGTAGCACATATGTGTGACATGGTTCTGCAAATCCAGACAAGGTAATCTGGAGAAAAGTAATGCAGAGTCCTGCACCTAGGGAAGAATAGTCCCAGCATCACTACAGGCTGGGGGCTGACCTGCTGGAAAGCAGCTCTGTGTAGGACTTGCTGGCTGGTGGACAACTAACCAGTGGGCAGAAACTGGTGCACAGGGAATTGCATCTGAGTATGAGGAAGAACTTCTCTACTGTGCAGGTGACTGAGCACTGGAACCAGTTGCTCAGAGAGGTTGTGGAGTCTCCCTCACTGGAGATATTCAAGAACTGTCTGGGCAAAATGCTGTGCTGTGTGCTCCATGATGACCTTGCTTGGGCAGGCAGGCTGGAGCAGATGACCCACTGTGGTACCTTCCAACCCCACCCATCCTGTGATTCTGTGATTCTATAAAGCATAGCTTGTTAAATTCTAAGTTGTCTTAACACCATAACAACTGGAACAGACTTGAGACTGGGTGTGGAAGTTCCTGGGGCTTCTTCTTGAAGGTGCTTAGCTATTTTTCTGTGAATTTAGGTAAGTACTTTAAGTACAAAGTTTCTGTCTTTGGTACAGTGTTGGCAAAAATGTAGTACATGAAGAAAAAACAATTTAAAGAGCAACTTGAAAGTTGTTTGTTGTAGCAGTTCTGGAGAAAGGCCTAGACTTATTGCTATGGTCTTGTGGAAAAGTAGCAGGACTTAATTTTTTCCAAATGTATATGTATGTAGGAGTTTACGGTAAGTACGCATATTTGTAGATATGTGTATGTGTTTCTGTGTAGTTGGCTATATTATTGTTCTCTAGAGAGCTCTGATCCCCTTCAATGTCATCCTAATTACATAATAGGAAAGCAATTAAGAATTTTTTCACTTATTTTCAGTCATTTAATTGCTTTTTTTACCTTTTTTTGTTTGTGTGTGTGTGTTTAGGTAACAAAAATTAGAAGAATTTTCAATTACAGGATTAAGATTTGTAGTATAATTGCACATATTTTTCCTATTGTTATCTGCACATCTTTCTACATTATCAAACATGGGCACTCTGAGCTAATTTTGCACAAATTAATAATTCTAATAAAAATGAAGTAATTCAAGAATATTTTACAAGATTCTTCTTCTTCTTGTGTAATTAATAGCTGTATGACCTACAAGTAAAATCTAAAGTAATCTCATTAGTTTCTTGATCAGTGGAGAATACTCTTATTTTAAAAAAACAAACAAAAAGAAAACAACCTAGACCCAATTTATAATTGTTAAAAAGTTAGAAAAGAGAGGGAGTGTTCTAAAGAGACTATATTGAAAGATCTTATAAACTTCCTTGAATATTTTATCTCTAAACTTCACAGATTTGTGAACAAACAAAATAGTGCAACTGAAGGAAATGATGGGTTTTCTTAGAAGAACTTAAGGAAAATAAGAATGGGGTTTGTTTCATTTTTGGTTGGGGATTTTTTGGGGTTTTGTCCCTTCAACAGCGCCTTTAAGAGTTGGCAGCAAATGAAAGAATTTGAGTCCCAACATTGGGACATGACAAAATACAAGAATAACGCAAAGTCAATGACTCCATGTCCTGATGGATGTTGGTGACAAGTGGTGTCCCTCAGAGGTCTGTACTGGGGCCAGTGCCATTAAATGTCTTCATCAGTGGCACAGTCAATGGAATGGAGTACACCCTCAGCAAGTCTGCATTTAACAACAACCTGTGTGGTACTGCTGACATGCCTGAAGGATGGGATGCCATCCAGAGGGACCTGGACAAGCTTGAGTGGGCTGATAGGAATATCATGGGGTCCAATCAGGCCGAGTGACCTGGGTCCAGGTTGCATGTGATGAAGATGAACCTAAAATTTTCAGGATAGTTCCATACAGTTCCACACTTTGGTCTGTGCAGTATTAAAATGCATTAAACTAACAAAAGGTAAGCGTCAGCAGGTATACTAAAAATTGTAGTGAGACCCTGATGTTCTTAAATACTGTGTTAGACAGTCTGAAACATCTGAAAAAAAACCACACAAAAAGTGACTTTATGAATAAAATTGTCGTATATGTAAAGGGGAACAAAAAGTACAAAACTGAGGAATTGAGGTCAATACTATTTTCATTTATCTTTTCTATTTTGACATTTTTGTTAGTGAGCTGGAAAATCAATAAAGACTAATTTCATTGGCAAGGATTAGAGAGTACATAGGAAGGAACACTGTACACTCAGAATGTGTATAGTTGCTTTCAAGGGCATTTTGAATAAAATGTATTTGTTATAAAGTAAATTGAATGGTTCTTTTTGTCTAATTGGCTCATATATCAAACATTAATTCTTTGGAATACTCACTATACAAAACTAAGTTTGCAATATTGAATATACTTAAAGTATTTTGTTTATTTCAGTTATTTTTGCACCCTCGTAATAAATGCTTGTCTGGTAACCAAAGCCCTTTCATAGAAAAAATAAATCATGTGACTCAGGGTATCAATGTAATACAGGAAGTGTCCTCTTAACACCCTCTTAATCAATAATGTTCAAAAATTAAATATATTCTATGTGCATAATCTGTGATGTAGTTTCTCTGAAAGAAAATGCAGGGATATGTGCCTTCTGTAGGAGATTAACTAATCAATATCTGGGAAGTTGGAACTGTTACTTCTGGAGTTTAGAATGTGGTTGCCGGATACCCAGCAACAGAAAACAGGCTTTGGCAGGAGTGAAAAGAGATTCTTCAAAGCTGAGGAGGATCCAGATGTGCTTTCCAGCAAAACAACTGGGCAGGCTGACCCTGAGCTCTGCAAGACTGATAGCAGGAAAAGGGGAGTGACAGAAGTAGGAGCCTCCATGCAGTGGAGGGCGGAGGCAACTGTTTGCCAACCCAACCTGTCGCCTAGAGAAGTCTTCTTCTTGCCTGAGATTTGGATCAGGGATTGCCAAAGCTTTTCCAGACCTTTGACGGTTGCCTCCTGATGGGGGCCCAGCTCTTGTTCTCAATCTTGCAAAAAAAATGAGTGCGGTAAGGATACTGCACATCAGGATTTGGTTATGGAGCTGTTGGTGGCAACTGAGATTGGGTTTCTGTGACCAAGGGACTCTGCTTGAGGACTAACACCTACTTGGAAGAGATTGGAATCCACCCCCTTAAGCAGGCCAATGGTGTCTTTGCCAGCAGAATGTCTGACCTGATAATTAGGGCTTTCAAATACTCATGTCAACAAGAGCAAGAGTTACAACCCTGTGAGAGAGTGATGGTCAGGGTTGACAACAAAAAGCTTGGGGTGATGTGAATGAAAGGTAGCACAAAATTAACAAAACAAGGCTAAAGTGGGGGCATTTCAAGCATTTGTGTGTAAACAAGGAAGTGCCTTATGAAGAAGTGCTATTAAGGAAAAAACCAACAAACCAGACTCTTTCTGAGAAATCTGCATGCTGGTGTGCCTCTATGATGGTCTGTACACTAGTGTGAAGAATAAATGCGAGGAAAATTACAGATCTATATGCAGTCACAGGGATATAATCTTGTTGGGATCATTGAGATGTGGTGGGATGGTTGCATGACTGCAATAGAAGACTATTGCAGAAGACTATTCTAATAGAAGAATAGATGGCCCTTCTTAAGCTGGGGAGCTGGACCAGATGACCTCCAGAAGCCCGTCTCAACCTCAGGCATTCTGTGATCCTGTAAATTCAGCTAAAGTTAATACATATTCCATTAAACTCACTCTTTCTCATCATATATTCCTAATAATCTTGGATAACAAACACTGCCAATAAAGGGCATTGTAACCTGTGTTTTCCAGTGAAGTAATGCTGTATTAGCTTATAGAAGAAATGTCTTCTAATGGTTTCCTTTGGGGTAAATAAGCAGGGAAGAGCTCCAGTGTCATGCGTACCAAAATTTTGATGCAATGCATTCCAAGCTGTGTTCATTCTTTACTTACTGTCTTAGCTAAGCATTGCTGAGAGAATTGAATTCTTCACATCCACTTTGAAAAGACTCATGTAGGAGCAATAAGTCTGCCTCATACTTCTGGTCAGATTTACTTCAGAAAAAATTAAGTGTGCAGTTTAGTTCCAATGCATATTTTCCATAAAATCAAGATTATTGAATCATTGCAATAAGTCAGTGTAGCTTGTAGTTGTGAATAAAAGCATGAGTACTTAATTCATTGTTGACTTCTTTGTTGGTGCCCAGCTGACACAGAAGACAATAAGAACACCAAGATGTTTTTAGTGATGATTTACATGTCTCTCATATGGTCTCAGTCTAGCTGTAGAATAAATTTGTAAAGGCAAAGCATTTGAAGATGAAAGATCTAATTATGTACTTTTAGGTGTGCTGTGATTATTGCTGTAATTGTGAAGGGGCAGACAAGGGAAGAATTCTGGAACATCCTTACTGTGCTTAACAAATTAAAAAGGAAATTTTAGGAAAAAGGACTTATTATCACTTACTGGTGCAGTACACCCCCCCTGCATCACATGACTTGATAACACTTTTGGAGTTGCATAACTTTTCTATTCTTCCCATTCAAAATATTGAATAGAGTATGTATTCTGCCAGGTAGTTGTATTATGTACTTCTAAAGAATGCTGGAAAAGATAATATAGAGAAATCTCTATTCCCTTTGCAGTACCAGCACCCTGCTGAGCAAGTACCTCCTCTTATTCTGAAATAGCTGCATTGCATTAAGTGTTTCTGAAGGAATTTTCTAATGTAATTTAAACAGAAATCTAACAAACGTCTTGGATAATATATTTTTCTGCTTTAGAAAGGGTTTTAAAAACCTAATAATTGTCCTTTAAAGAAGGTATTATATATTTATACCTAATTATCAGTATCATACAATGTAAATATACTACTCTTGTTTAGTTTGTTAAACTATTGAATTAAGCTTATAATTGCCTGAATGTCCCACAGTAAATCACTACTTTACTCTAGGAGATGTTTATATAAAGACATGAAATGATGATTCCTTTAGAGAGGCTACATACTAAAGACACCCATATACCAAACACCTCCTTGTGACTTCATTGGAGCTACACACACATTAAAATTAGGCATGTGTTCACAGTAAGCTTGAGACCCAAACATAAGAGCATCAGGAAGATGAGTCAAAATATGTTGAGTTATAGGCATATATTTCCCTGAGTACTGTGTAGATATACAAAACTTTAAATTGTTAAATTTAATATAAGCAAGAAATTTTAAAGGTAATGTTGTTTTAATCTTTGTTGTCTCTAAATATTTTTTCTCTTCAGTTTTTGTTGTCATCTTTTTGATCCTTCCTATTCTGTTTTTGTATTTACTTACACATATCACTGAGATCTTCAGTGATTACACGGTCAGTCAAATAGCTCTAAACATTGGGATTCTGTAGGTAGACTGTCACTTTACAATAACTAAAACAACAGGTAGATTCAACAAACATAGTTTATATGTTACACATTTATTGTGCTACATGATTTAATTATAAGGATACCTTTACACCTAGGTTTTCTGTCATCAGAATGTCTTTTTTCTTTTTTTAATACATGGAAGAGGTTGAGCTAAGAGTTCATCTGGCATTTAATTATACAGTGAATTATTATAATGACGAGAGTTAAACCCTGTTGTATGGAGTCCAAACAAATTTGGTTAATGCACATCATAATTCTAAAACTGGAACTTGGACTGAGCAGAGCTTGTAGCACTTATCACTTAATCTGTGTAAAACTTTATAGGTTATTTATAATAGTATGTTTAGCATGGTGTCAAGCCTCATTAGTTGAGGTCTGCATGTTGAGACATGCATCTTTATTACCAGTAGTTCTTTAGCTAGGAAAAAAACCCCAGAAATGTTTTTGTAAGTTTTAGAGTTTATCAATCTGAATGGCATTGCAACAGAAAAGTAGATGGCACAATTTTAATGAGCAACCATGGGTCAATATTGAACAACTTTTTTGGGGGAAATTCCATCAGCATACTGCAATGTTCTCATGAGACTGATGATGTTGAATCTGCCATTTTTGATGCCCTAAAATCTGCTGCCACCAGAACTTATTTTCTTAATGTCAAGATCTGCTTTGGCAGTGAAACAGGGGTCATATTGTGGAGCTGAAGAAAAATCAGTTTCAGAGCCAAAAGACATGAAACAATTGGTGCATAAGGTCAGCTGATGTTCTTGCCAAATGCTTTATGGCATTAGACCCTTCTAAATCTTTCTTTAAAAATCTTCCATCAAAAGCTTGGAATACATTAATCTTGTCCTTTAGTACTCCACAGAAAGGATGAATAGTCCAGTATTAAATTTGGAAGTGATTTTCTAATGAAAAAGAATCTAAAGTTTTTTTAGAATGGCATTTGCATCTTTGAATAAAACAACATTCTTTTATGCTTTCTAACCTGAGCCGATAGCTTTTTCTTAGGTTTGTTTTAATTTTGCTACAAAAAATTGAGCACTATTTTATTTTTTTGTTGTTAGAAATATCTAATTATGGAGAATTAATAAAACCTCATCAATTTTAGTGTAAGAGAAATCAGACTATAGAATACTTCCTTTCATATAGTTTTATCTAGCACTTAGTGAAAATGGCAAACAATGATTCCTCTTTACATCCTTGAGATACATTATTTTTATAATTGGTGATATATGGCTACTTTCCTTGCAAAGCTCTCTCTCAATTGATTTAATCCTGTTTCTGTTTCTTTTGCATGCAATTCTTCTAAGACAATACTTGGTTAAATTCTTCAACCTTTGTGTGCCTAGTATGGGTCTTAATCCAATCAGTAACATCATATTATTTAATTTATTTTTAGGTTAATATTTCTTATTAGTTTCAATGGTAAATTTAGTAAGACTGAAGGTGGAAAATTGGTGATATGTAATTTTATACTTTTTCATATACACTAGAAATTGTTAGAGAATTGTCTTCATTTCAACATCTTCTAGAACTCTTTTAAGGTCAGATCTATAAAAAAGGTAATCTCAGGGCACTAGTTTAATTCTCTGAATTAAAACACTGCACAAAAGAACAGAGTTAAGTATAAAGAAGACAACATTATTGGCAATATTTTCAGTTGGTTTGATTGCCATTTTATACTGGCAGAATTTACTCAATGGCTTTGCTTTCCTTAGTTGTGGGTACAAAACTGAGCCAGAATCAAGCACTCATCTGGAAGCTGACAATGGATTTGGTTGGCTTGCCTGTTTCTTTTGATAGGAAGGGTGTTTTTCCTTAGCATAAGATATAGTTGACCTTGAGTTGTCTGGAACGTTGTTAATGCTGAAGAAATGGCTGACAAACAGCAATTATGGGGAAACATGTGGTTGTTGCTATTCTTATGCTCTCATCAGGTATTATTACACAGTTGAGGTCAGACCATGAGAAGTAACATTCTGGATGAAACAGTGAAAAAGAAATAGCATTATTTTCAAACTCTTTATTCATGACTACAGATATTTTCTATGTGATTTGCCCTTTCTATCACAGTGACCTCTACAGACATGATGATGAAAAATATTAACAAAAAGATAACAACTAGTAGCTGGCATAAGAAGTTATTCACAACCACTGATCTAAAAGCAGACTACAAATTGCATGAGATGTTGTTGGCATCACAGGAAGTATGAAGTCAGATCTGGTTTTCAGACTTACTAGTGCAAGTACTCCCTGCTGAAAGCATGTAACAGATGCAGTATTTTCTCAAGGTTAAATGTGATTATAGTGCATGCACACATACAAATTGCAGTCAGAGATTGACTCACAAAATAATGAGATCTTTTCAGATGGTAAACTATTCTGATTATCCTTTCTACCTTTAAAATCTGCTTGAGTTTTAAGTCTTTATACACTGTGTTTATTGGGTAACTGCATTTAAGCTGCTATTATGTCATTGAACTTGAAGGTTTCTGCACTTTGTTGTATTACCTGCAGAAAAAATTAATTTCATGTAAAGGATCTATAGTTTTACTTCTGTGTGTCAGTAGTCAGAATTATCTTCATCTTTTTAAATTTTTTTGTCTGATTCCTTGCACATCTGAAATGAGATAATAGAAATCACAAGAACATATTAATGAAATGGAAAATGCTGTAAGAAAATGAAATAGATATGAATAAGTAACATTCTGTGCCCCATACTGAAAACAGATTAGTTTATTATTAACTGTCATAATAAGTGTCTTCAAAACTCAAAAATCCTACAGTGAGCTGGATTTAAAAAAAAATCATTTATTATCTAATATTATAAAGTGATGGTTTAACTCAGATGGAAAATAACGAACTGGTTAGATTGCCCTAACCAGACGGTCTCTGAAGGCTGTGCCTGCCCTAGTGATTTGTCTTGGTGCAATAAAAAATATTCTGTGTGAATTGCCAAGTGTTATCCATTTGTCTTTTTATGTAGGTTCAGGTTTTCATATAGTTTGATGCACAAAAATAGAATTCCTTTTTGAAGAAATGAAATCAGAAGCCCCAATCCAAATGTGTTCCAGTGTAACACTTCTACATTAGACCCCCCCCCCCGCCCCCC
>VWZS01002158.1:1415730-1628312 GCA_013397075.1 Rhabdornis inornatus | reverse complement strand
CAATGGTGATTTAAGAGAAAGTATCTGGTAAACACAACCAAAAAATTAGGTTATGCCAAGAAATTGTCAAATTCATGAAATGATGGTGGAACTGTGGGCTTGAACAGATTCAGTGTGATGCTGCAAAGAGTTAATTTTCAAATTAATATGTTAAACAAAGCAGATTCTACTGTATTCTGTATTTGGTCCCAGCTCTGCCTCAGAAAGGACTGAATGCTTCCTCCATTCAGAATAACACCATATTGTGCTATCCAGAAGTTTTTCACAAGCCTCCACCGAAAGAGTGCTATGCCTTCAAGGCATAACTAGAGCTCACTGGAAAGCTGTTCCTTTAAAAAATGCTCATTGAAAGATGCAGTTTCATTGAAATGGAAATGTACACAGTTTCATGGATTAAAAAGCCAGAAGGGAGTACTGTGATCATCTAGCCTGGCATACTGTACAACAGAGACCTCATGGCTGTCTTAGTTTCTTCCCATTTGAACTAGGTCATGTCTCTCTAAAGATAAAAAACCTCTCTACCTTTCTTTTTAAAAAGCATACTTCAAGGATGGGAGTGTCTGTTGCAATTTTCAATGAGGTACTCATCATTGGTAATTAAGATGTTAATTCTGAGTTTGTCTGTCTTCAGTTTGTAGCCCCTGGGTCTTGTTATGCTTCTGTCTGTGAGACTGAAATGAATTTTGTCTTCCTGTGTATATATTTATAGACTGTAATATAGCTATCCATTATACTAAGAAGGTGAAATTTCTTGATTCTCTCACTGTGTGTACTTTGATGGTTATATTGTGAATACTTAGCTACTTACTGAAGTTATTTTTGATTTGTGGATGCAGAAATTAGATATGTTATTTGAATACCTAAGTAGCTGATGCTTAGTAGTGTCTCCATTCCTGTTTGAGATTCCACTGTTTATATATCCATGTTCATGTTCTTTTTTGACTGAGATATGGAGAAGTTTGGAGCTATCCAGATGGTCTAAACCTGCAGGGAGTTCTTTGCTTGACAGCTTGTATTGTAAGCTTTTAGGTGTTTGTAGTTTACAGTTCTGTTGTCACCTCTAGTGACACTAAATCATACATTGTTGCATTCTTCCTTGATGCTAAGTCTTTTTTAGGCCACTAATTCTGGGAGAAGCTTTCTTTTAAAAACTCAGAGACCTACTGCATTTTTGTTTACTTAAATGCAGTCTAGGTCTGTGCTTTTGGTTTACTTAAAGCAAATCACAGTTTGGGATGGACTTACCTAAACAGCAGCCTTCAGAAAAAGTAAAAAAATTTAAAAGAAGGGAAAGGATTGGACTGACAATGTTGTGTGATCATTGTGTTGTCCTATCCATTTTGTGTGAGAGTTCACATGCAAGAATGGTCAGCTCAGATGTGGGAGATCTTTGTGCACTTTCTTCCTTTGTGTCAGGAAAGACAAATTTACTTTTCCTACTCTTCATGAGAATACTTTTACTACATAGATAGAAAGTGATTTTTTCTGCTAGCATGAATGTGTAAATATTTCATGTAAATCTGAATAGAGGCATGAGTTCATCAGTGTACTTTGAGCATCTTCTTTTACTTCTTAAATAGAGCAAAGAATCACTTTGACCTCACAATGGAACCTCTTGACCACCAAGACAATGATGATAAAAATTTTTTCCAGTTTTGCTAATTACCATTTAAGAAAAAGATTTCCTTATTTCTTGAAAAAATAATCTCACATTTGTGTTCTTTTTTTTGGTGAGTAGTGAATATTTAAGCGTTTTTCAAAAGGTAGGTCTTAGAGAATTTTTAGAATGTGATTAAATTACTTTTAAACTTATTTTGCGGTACAAATATGCCATCTCTGGGATCTTCATTGTAGCTTATGCCAATATTACAAACAGACATTGAAGTGAAGTTAAAAAGTGGATGGCATTAAGGATAAAGTTATTATGCATCATGTGGTAAAATGTTTCTAAAACACTTTATTTCTAAAAGACAGAATCAGATGATAATTACAAATGTTTGGTCTTTACAAAGGAGCAGTATTTCCCAAGAAAGAGTGGGACAGGCATGGATACAGGATCAGTAGTGTTACAGGCCCATTTTAATTTATTTAAAACTTGCTTAAGTTTAAAAATTTGGTGCAAAAATTTTCATGCTGATGTCTCCCTCAGCTAGTTTGTTATGGGTGTTAGAGCAAAAATGGCCCAGTTGTTTAACAAAAAGAAACTAAAAAGACGGGGGGGGGAAGCTATTTTTAATTTAAATACTTTGTGGCTCTTGTGCTTTGACATGGGACTAACTGCTACATCAAGAGTATGACTGGTTTACCAGTTGCAAGTCTCTACCCAAAGCTTCCACACTTGGTTCTTCCTTCCCCATTCCCTTCCTTCAAGATTTATTATCTTTTGAAAAACTAGGGTTTGTGTGCTCAGTGTATGCATAGTCAGCAGGGACTTGCTGGAACTTAATTTCTCATACTCTATCATAACCACTAAGCATGCTGTATACTTTCATAGTTTGTAATTGTAAGAGATGGAAGCTGAATATATTTTTCCCCTTTGCATCTCCTACATCTAACAAGAGCTTGTGCATCCACCTCAGACATGCAGTTGTCTCATCAGTTAGCACCTGGGCCATTCCTACTGAACTAGTTCTGACTCGGAATAAATTTCTTTCTTAGAGCAGTTCTGAGCCAGAATAGCAATGAGGCATCAGCTCAGCATTGTGATTTGCAATGCAATTCTTTTCAGCTGGGCCACTGCGAGCCGTGTCCTGGCTGCTGGCGCTTGGATCGGCTTGAGGTTGAAAACAATGTGTCTGCTGAGTCTTAAAAAATTGAGAGAGAAACTGAATGGAAACTGGAGGATAAAGTTGAAAGTAGTTGTGGAAAAGACTTTTTGTAAGGTAGCTTTAGGCTGAGAAACTGAAACTGAGAGATAAGAAGTATGAGTTTCATTTGCCTGTGTATCCACTGTCTTAGTGAAACCTCCCTTTCTGTTTTGCACATACAGTTCCACATTTCCTATGTAGCCACTCTAGTTCTTACTCCAAATACTTCTTCCAGTTTTAAGTCTCATTCATAGCCATGTCCAGTCTCACCTTTTGCTAACATCCTAGCAAATTTTCCTCTCTACTCTCCATGTGGCAAAGGCTTTCTGATATATTAAAATACAATGAGTGTTTATCTCATTTCTCCTTGTGGCTTCTTTTTTTCCAGTTTTTGCCCAGCTACTCTTAGGTTTCTCCTCATCCTTTGCCTCTTTGTCAGAATGCTCTTTCCAGACTCCTTTCTATGTCCATCCATTACTTTTTCCATGACCAGACGCTCTTGAACTCTGCTTTCTGACAGTTAAGTGAATTCCAGTGCTTACTCCCTGACTGCAATCTGTGCAATTGAGATTAAATATGTAGATATTAAATACAGGTCTCAGTTACAACTGTATTTCAGCTTTGTTGGCCTGTCATTTGACATGTAACCTTCTGCCTTCTGTGTTGCTCATTTTTGCTATGAAGTCTGAATTACTGCATTTTCATGCTGCTCAATCTCTGAGTCTTCATAATCTTAATTATTTTATTTCTATAATCTTCTAGAGAAATGAGGGAGGAAAGAAAGTGGTTTTATCCATATAAAATAATCCAGGATATACAAATTGAAAAAAAAACCCTTATAACCTAATTTTTCAGAGTACTTAACATTATATGCTGTATATTAACTTCTGTATGTTGGAAGCAGAACTCCTCTGGATTACATTTACAGCTATGTTATCAGCATTTTTGCAAAAGATATTTAAGGAATAAGTTGGAATGGGATATGTGTGGGCACAATTAATGATGCCTCAGAAAGGCATAGTTTAAATGCCTTATCAATGTTATTAAGGCATGCAGCATGGGAACACAATCCAAGTTTTCCAGGGAAGCTATTACTCGTTTTGATCATGATACCTTCTTTTCAACTGTGCAGTTGTTTATTACACAATTTCCAGGTGCTGCAGCAAATGAAATAAAAATCCTACCTACAATCATGGTTTTCTATCAGAGCAGATTCCTCCTGAGCATCAATTGGACCTGGAGTTTCCTGGGAAGAATAGTGGATGTTCATGAAGTACCATAGTTGTTAGTCAAAGGTACAGGGAGGCAGAATTACTTCTAGATTGGTGGATATAAGTCTATTTTGAATGTATGATGTGTAATCCCAATAGCATTGCATTAATTTGTCAAGGTAACTGTGGCAGCTGAAGTTGAAATGTTCATCTGTGATAAATAACTACTTCTCTGTTCTTAACATAAACTTTGGAAAAGTATTAAATGCTAAGAGGACTTTAAAACTTATAGTGTTACACAGTGCAAGTGGATGTAGTTTGGATGTAATCGTTATAAAAAATCAGCTGCTATAGTTTACTGATAAGCAGGGCTTAGACAATAAACATTAATTATTTGAGGTTCTTCGACTGACTAGGGCACTAACAGCATCTTTTGACATAAAAGGTGTATTTACTGGCTACCAAACTCTTATAAATGGAAATGCGTTTAACTGACATTTGAGACTCTGTAAACCTGAGCTACTTCTTTCAACATATAAGGTAGGATTTAATAATCAAAATAGAAGTGTCTAGTGCTATTTGAAATGCCCTACTACATTTAAGCTAGACTCCAGCTGTCACTCCAGAAGGACTCAGATTTCCTCTAGCCTCATGTCTGCTAGCCCCAGGTCTCAAATACCCTAGGTGTTTGAAATATCTGTGTTGGAGCCACTGAGTCAAAGTTCTCTATTTCAGATGTACATTTTTGATCTAAGTTGGCAGATCTTGGTCTGGGAATCAGAGCTTAGACATCTCCTGAATAAGGGACATATTTTTCTTAGGCATTTTTAATTTTCATAGCCCTTGGTAGAATTTTGTTTCCCCATGAATATTTTGATAATATTAGAGTGAAATTTAGCATCTCTGGTTCTATGGATGTGTTTGAAGGATTTTCTTCTTCTGTATGTTTTGAATTTTCTGTTAGCTATTTTCCCTTAGTTTTTCCCACTGCTTCTATGGGGAAGGACAGTAAAAAGTGCTTTTCTTTCACATTCTTAATGCCAGTTTTAATGTGTGGTTTTTGGTAGGTCCCTACCTCTTCTGTAGGTTAAAGAATTCTGATCATTCTTTGTACAGAAATTGTGTCAACTTTAACCCATTCTTTATCCTTTTCATTCTGTACCTTATCCAATTATATTTCATTATTTTTGTGGTAAGAAGGACCACCAGATTTATGCATTCTATTTAGATTGAGCTGTGCTATTTATGTATTCTGTGGCAATAATAATAATAATCATAATAATTTTTCTCTTTGCTTTTTTTTTAAACTACTATTAAGCATATTCCTGATATTTACAGAGAGTGATCTAACTCCAAAGGTCTTGCTATTTAAGAGTATATACTCCAGAGTCTATCACTGTATATGTAAAGCCAGAATTATTTTTCATTTGGTCTGTGAATTTTTATCTGTCTATATTGAATTTTTGTCTGCTTCTTAATTGCCATAGCCGGACAATATCGTGATATTTGAAACAACCATTACTTTACCATCAGAAGTGAGTAAACTCTATAAACTTCCAGCTTTCACATAATTTATGAATTTGCTGAGCAGCACAGGTTGCAGTACAGGTCCCAGGAAGTTGCTGCAATTTTTACAGTGAAAACTGTCAAAGTATTCCTATACAGGTCTCCTGTGGACCCAGAGCTGGCCAAAGCTCAGCTATCTAGACAAGTGTTGTAGTTTGACACTGTTCAAAATCTAAGCACCCATGAAAGCTGCTCACTCACCCTCCCCAGCTATAGCTGGGCAGAGGAGAGAAAATTTAATGAAGGTTTCATGAGTTGGGATAAGGACCAGGAAAAAACACTCCAACGGCAAAACAGGCTTAGCTTAGAGATATTAAGTAAATTTATTACTAACAAAATCAGAGGAGGATAATGAGAAGTAAAATAAGTCCTTGAAAACACCTATTCCCCCAATTCCTCCCTTCTTTCCACCAACAGTGCAAGAAGATAGGGAGTGGGGGTTTTTGTCAGTTTATCACCTGTGGTTTCTCTTGCTGCTCTGGAAGAGGAGTCCTTCCCCTGCTGCACCATGGGGTCCCTCTCACAGGAGACAGTTCTCCATGAACTTCTCCAGCATGGCTCCAATCTCACAAGCAACAGCCCTCCCAAAACTGCTGCAACATAACTTGATCTCATGAACAGCAGTACCCCTCAAACTGCTGTGGTGTGGGTCACTCTTCCACGGGGTGCAGTCTTTCAAGAACAGGTTGCACCAGCCTGGGAGCAAGGCCTCCCTCTCTCTCCATGGGTCTACCACTGGATCACAGCCTCCTCCAGGCATCGACCCACTCCGGCATGGACACCTCCCCCGTGGGCTGTGTAGATCACTGCATTCCCCATGGATTCCCATGGGCTGTGGGTGGATCTCTGCATCCCCCATGGATCCCATGGGCTGTGGGTGGATCTCTGCATCCCCCATGGATCCCCAAGGCTGTAGGGGCACAGCTGCTTCATCATGGTCTCACCACAGCCTGCCGGGGAGTCTGGGCTCCAGTGCCTGTAACACCTCCATCCCCTCCTTCTCCACTGACCTTGCTGCCTGCATGTTGTTCTGCTCTCACAGATTCTCATTCCTATTGAGGCTGGAATAAAAACTGGGTGCCAAACTTTGCTTTGATTTCTTCTTAAATGTGTTATCACAGAGGCATGAGCACCATTTCCAATTGACCCAGGCTTGGCCAGCAGCATGAGGCTGCTCAAAGCCATCGGGGATTGGCTCTGCTGGACATGGTGGAAGCTTCTGGCAGCTTCCCACAGAAGCCACCTCTGTGGCCACCCCCAGTACCAAGAATCAGGCCGTGCAAAACCAACACAACCTTTGTTTGGCAACTCCCCAAATATACTAACATGTTTAAGGGCAGAAAATACCAAACGGAGACAGGAAAAGGGAGCAAAAACAATGAAACAGTGAGAGAAACAGTAGAGGCAACATCAAGTAAGAGGAGGAAGAGATGTTCCTGGTTCTAGAGCATATATACATATATAGAAAAAAATATGTAAGTATTTTGTCTGACCAAAGCTGTGTCACTACAGATGATCAAACACAACAGCATTCCAAACATGGCTGCTGGTCATCCATCAACAATTTTTCCCTGGTTGTCATGTAGCAAACTCCTCTTTAATTTCAATATTTTTGGTAATTCAGCAAATGATACTGTAAGCATTAGGTAAGTTCCCAGATCTCCTTTTTCTGTTGTTGGTCTTTTCCCTCCCACCCATTTTAACATGTAAGAGTCTGTGAAAATTAAAAATATTTCAGAGTGTAAATATTTTATTATTAACCTAACAGAGGTATAATTGCTAAATTTCTCACAGTAACTTTGGAATATCTATGCACCAATCAGAAACCACAGAGGGAATAGGGTTAAAAAAATCACTCAGAGAGACTCTCCTCATTACACTATAATGTCTTTAAAGTATGTCACATGTTAGATCTAAACAGCTTGACAGGTAGCCATTTTAAAGACTTTTATGAATATAATCAATGTAATTCTCAATAGTTATATTTCTAATAACCAATTTGCTGACTTCGTGTTCTTGTCAGGATAATTTATATATATATACACCATATGTTCTGTGAAATTTTTCTTTGCCCAGGTGATCATTTAATCTTCCTTTCTCCCTAAAGGAATTACCCACATCCCTGAAATCAGAGGATCTTCCACTTATTTTTCCCGTCTGTCAGACCTTCCAGCCGTAACACCTCAAGTCATAATGATCATCTTTTCAGCAGAGGGCAGCATATGGCATTCTCAGAGTCCATCAATTCCACTGTTTAATTGGCTGTAGAAATCATTGTTGAGCTAAAGCTGATTCTGAAGCCCTTCCAACTCTTCTTGACTCTTAGGCAAGATTCAGATTTTGGTATCCTTTGTGATTGTATGGAATATTTCTCTGGGGAATGGTCTGTAGTAATGAATCAGTTGAAGAAAATTAAAGTTGTTTTTCCGTTTTCTTTATTGTTACAAGAAAGGAATATTCATCTGGTTGAAATTTTCTTAGCAATGATAGTAAAGATTACATTGTTCCAATAAATTGAATAGATGCTAAATATTTGCATATCAGATAATTTTCATCATTGGTGATCTTAAACCCTTGTCTTCATAATAATGGTAAATCTGTTATGGGGACAAAGGCTTGGCAAACCATTTGATATTGGGAATCAGACTGCTTAACACTCTGAGCTACTAATTCTGTCACACAATAATTTCAAAAAAGAAACATTTAAATTTTTTAACAAAACATTTTTCCCATCCATCCTGTGTAGAAAGAAGAATGAGTTTACATCATGTTTTGTTATTCACATTTTGATTTTTTAATTATATAACATTTTATTCTTTTTCTTTCCTTTTTTTAAACTAACAGCAGATGCTTTCTGATTTACATATGTTCAAAATGACAGTTCATTCTTTTTGCATGCTGCAAAGGCCTCTTGATAGATTAAGAAGTTTAATACAGTTTTTATACAATATCACACACTCTCTGTTTTCTGTGAGCTACAAAAATCATAGAGTATTTTGGATTATAAAGGATCTTTGAAGGTCGTCTTGTCCAACCCATCTGCAATGAGCAGGTATATCTTCAACTGGATTAGGTTGCTCATAGCCAAGACCAACATGGCCTTCAGTGCTTCTGTGAATGGGGCATATACACAAAACTGTGGAATGACTGATTCTTGTAACCTTGATGGTTGAACAAAATAAGGGAATAAATGTTTTAAGAATTGCTCCACATTTTTCCTTTGGTGGCTCTGGGAGAATATATTGTTGCATGAGTCATGCTGAATTTCTGTTTTGCTGTTGCTTTAAGTATCTGTTGTTTTTCACAGAAGGGCAGAAAATTCATAGATGGACTATCTTTTGGTAAAATTTCATGCTGGCAAGTGTCTTGGCAGTGACAATGAACACCCAAAACTAAAATGTAGAAATTTTTTGTTGCTCCATGTTCCATAATACCATAAGCATTAACATGAAAGAGGTATTTCTGAATCACCTTAAGGGCGGGGGGAAAAAAACCTAGGAATTTCCAGCTCGTAACTAGTTAATAGGTGATGCTGGGTTGATTGAGTCTTACTATAAATGGGACTGAAAACCTGTTGACTTTGCAGAAAGGGAAACATATTCTACACATAGGTTGACATTTAAGCATGGTTGACATTAAAGACAATACCTTGAAAGAGGCTTGGATTAGCTCACACTTCGAGGGCCAGATAGGGGTTTGTTGGTCTAGCAGCAAAAGGGTTTTATTCAAAGTGCTTAAGTTGTTCATCTTTGGCTGGGTATTAAGATGGCTGGGCTTCATGAAAATAGATTTTTTGGATATGATGGTCACCTGTCTTGGGAAGTTTCATTCTAACCCCTTGGAAACTTTTGAAGCATTTGACTCAGTCACTTAAGTGTTTTCCTGCTGTTAATGTTATGTATTGGTACAGTTCCATTATGCATTCTGTTTGTTCTATTTTTCATATTTATTTAAAAACCTTCAAATGCATTTTCTATATATTAAACGTGTAACATTAATTTGTCTGGCCGCACCTTTTCCAATTTTGTTTCCTGTTCTCATTTCTTGAAGTAGCATAGTCATGGAGGACCTATTCTTTCTCCTCTTTGATATACTCAGATATCTGTATCGTTTCCATAGGAATTTTTCCAACCTTATTACTGACTAGCAAAGAAGCACACAGAAGTGAGTGTGACAGCCTATGTAATTTAGAACACTTAATTTATCTATTATATCATCCATTGAGTGATAGCATAATTTGGGCAATTTTAAGTGTGGCATAACCACCCAGTGAGTGGTTAAACCTCTACAGTGTAGCATGTCTCATATATGGTTTGGCAGCTGAAATTCACTCTCTAAAAAACCCTAAAAGATCCCTTGAAGAACTTTAGCTTGGAATGCTTCCTGAGTAAAACACTGCTTATGGTGTTTGTGGCAAAGAAATTTTGGACTCTTCAACCTGTTGTTTCAAGATGTTTGAAATGGTTATGGTTCTACATACACTGGGAAAATGTTCTTCTAAACAAAGGGTTTTGAGCCATTCCTCACTTTTCCTGACCCTGAGGTTAATATGTATTCTGAAAGTCCTTTGGAGCAAGCTGAGGAGGTTATTGAACTTATACTGGGGAAAATATTGTCTCAGGAATTTTTCTGAGTTTTCTCTCTATTTTTTCAGAGCAGAGGACAAGTTCTCAATACTGGGTAAAAGCTTTCCATTTTCTATACTGGTCATATCACCATCATGGTTAAATAGTTTTCTGCTACCATTTAAGACTTGCTTAAGGCTATTTCACGCTATTTTAACTGTTGAAAATTACTTAAGCGGGGGCTTTGCATCACTTTTGTTTCTGGGAGTGCCCACTCTTGGCAATTAAATAGAACCTTGAAGTAGGATAGCTATACAAACCTTATAGGATTTTGAATTCCAGCTTGCATAGCTATGTCACATTTGCTTTAATCCAGAACAGCCACTTCATCTTCAACCTCTCAGCCCTGCTGCTCAAGGGAAACATACAAAATACCTTCAAAAGATAATTCTGGAACTAAAATTCATAACTCTGCTGGGCACTAAAAACCATGGACTCAACAGAGACATTGGTTTTATGGCACATTATATTTTTTGCCACCCTAGGATAACCTTTCCATGCTGCACAGATAATAAATTACTTGTGTCTCTTTTCCTCTCCATCTCTCTGTCCCATAGGAGCAAACAAATGTATAGTCTTTCCCTTTGTAATATTTCTCTGTCTCATATTTATGAGCTATAGCTCTTTTAGTTAATTCAATTGGTTTTATTAAATTATAACCAAAGCACTTGTTCTTAACTTTTATTTTGTTTGTAAGATTGGAATTTCTGCTTTAGGCTGGAGGAATGTTTTGAATACCTGAAAGCTTGTCATTTTTCCCTCAAACATTAAATTTAGTCTACCAGAAGATAGCAACACTTATAAACTGTATGTATTTGTACTGTTAGAACACATAGCTAGAGTAGTACCATTTAATGCACATTAATGTGATGATTACATGTAACTAATTTCTCCCATTTGTTTCCAGGAATTTTATTGTATTTAGTCTTTTAATAAACAATTTCACCTGTCCAAACTCCTAGGTCGCTATGTTTTTGTATTTTTAATATTTTCTACTTATTATTCTTGTGTTATTGTGCATGTGGTTTATAAAACATTTTGAGACTGATCTGGCTGAGGAGTGATCACCAATGTCCCTGTTTCCAAGATTAAACACAGTCTACAGAATTTGCTAATTTCTTGGTGCTCGGTGACATCCTATGAAAAGGTGGTAAACTTCAAGCTGTGTCATCAGTAACTGAACACTATTCAGTTTCTAATACAATCAGTAGTGCTTTATAAAGCTGGAAAATGCTGAAATGCTGACAGTTTTTAAGATAATCCTTTAAATAGTGGTTGCCAGTACCAATAAATTTTAAAACAAAAACAAATAGCTCAGAAAAAAATGCAATAAAATGATGTGTGCATTATTACATACTCTTCACATCAGAGACTTCTCAGTGAAAAAAACCCCAAAATAAATAGCATATGCTGTCTCTGCAGGTCTCAGACATCACAGGAGATTCTTCTGAATACACCCTCATGGTTTAGTGCTTATTCTTAGAAGGCAGAAACAATGCCATAAATTCGAATCTTGTGCCTGTCTCTGGTTTTATAAAAGTTCAGTAAAACAAATGAAAGAAAACAAAGAAGGTACAGTATTTGGACTCATGGCATTATGACATGCCATCTGAGTAGACAACACAAATAGCCTGCAGCATAGATCAACTTTATATGTGGTCTTGTCATGTTTCATAAACTGGAGCAAAACTGGGCTTGGTCAGCATAAGATACAAAGCCTGTAAGAAAACTGTTCATCGTTCAGAAAGTGGTGCACGTGGTTCAGCTTTTTTGCAGTGTTTTTTCAAGATCAATAGAATGTCTTATTACAATGAAAAGGGATAACTCTTTTTTCTCAGTGGAGGATGATAGGAGAAGAAACCCAAATCATTTAACACCCTTCCCTTACTGTTTTTCTCCTTTTTTTCTCTATTTTTCTTTCTAGATTTTATTGCTTTTTTCAAGATGTTTGCAAATGAATCTGGTGGTATTCACTGGTTTTTACTATTAAATCTGATTGAACTTTATTTAGCTTCAATCACCTTAGGAAATTTATGTTTATGTATGGTTATTTTTCTCTATGTGACTAAACACCAGTAGTCTTTTTTTGGTGTGTATGGGCCTACCTAGCAAAATTACAATTCAGAGACATAAGTGTGTGTTTTGCAGTAACACGAGGAAGCTACTAATTTGTTGTAGGGCTTACTATGTCATATTTAAAATTTAAACTGAAATCTCTGTTGTAACAAGCCCAGAACACTCTCAAGACTAGTAATTTTTGAACATGATGCTCATCTTCTACTGACCCTGTAGATAAGATTCATTGTTGCTTCAGAATGCTTTTTGTTGTGACAAGAACTTAGCGATAGAAACACTATTGCCATAGCATTGGTCCTAGCTGGTCTACTGAGTAAAGACCTGTTACAAATCCAGTATCAGTCCTCTGTCTACCCTTTTGTTTAATACAGAAACTGTGTATCATTATTATTATATGATAGTATCTCATAGTCCTAACCTATACCCAAAATAACAGAAGAGTTGGATTTTTGAATGATTTTTAATTTTATAATTATATTCTGTTAATGGCACACAAATTGTGTGTTTAAATTATATTTTCTGTTTAATTGATATTTTTATTTGCTCTTAAATATATTATGCTATTAAAAATAAACCTTCTTTTCTTGCATATATGCAGTTAGAAAATTATAAGGTTTTAATTAATTTTGTGAAATTTCAATTGCACAATACTATAGTGTTTGTCACACCAAAAGAAAAATCTTAAAACCATCCCTCCAGTAGAATTTAATAAAATTATGAATCTTCTTTCTTGATAGGCTAGTGAAATTAAATTTTTTTCCAGTGTGTATAAGTAAAGTTTAATCTTTGCTGGTGAAACCAAAGCATTTTCTCAAAAATCCGTTGTTGGATTTTTGAAACAGAGGATTAAGGCAGGTTGAAGTACTGACCTGTACAGGATCTCTTGCCCTGTACAGCATAAATAATGGATGTCACTATTTACTAGCCCTCAAGAGCCCACTTTAGAATATATAATATTTACTGTGAAACTTGAATAAAGGCAGATGCTGGAGAAAATGTGTTGTATACAATCAGCCATAAGTGAGTGTATTATTATAAATCCTGAATGAATCCTGACTACTTCCAGGGCTTTTACTGTCCTTCTTCCTAGCCTTTAAAAATACCTCTTACCCTCTATTTACAGTTTAGACAAGTAGTCTCAATTTGGCATTTTTTACATGTTGGATTCAACAAAATTTTATTAATATGATGTGTTCAATGCATGATTAATTCATGCTTGGAGTTTTCTTGACAGTGTGATTTGAATGGAAATGCCGTCCTTTGGCACTTTGCTAATTTCCTCATGGAATAGGGTTGGCATTTGTTACATCCAAAGAAGACAGTGTTGCTCTTTGAAGAAACAAACTCACACTCTTGGAAGAACAAAGCTTAAACTATCCCTGTGGCCCAGCAGGTGAAATTAAGACTCCTGGTTCGATTGTGTTTTCCAGTTTCAGTGGAATGGTGAGATTAGGAACTAAGGATTTGGTTCCAGACTGTAGAGAACAGCTGGTCTGAAGGTTATGGAGTCTCCTGGTTGGTTCTTTACAGCATGGTTGAGTTTTACTTATAATTTGTTCTTTCTCCTCGTTTCATCCTTCCCCAGGTCTCTTTACCTCAATAATCTTGATTGCACATTTCTTGCATTTGTTCAGTTCTTCCCTTCTCAAGACATCTAATGTTGGACTTTCCCAGACTCACTACCGTTCCTGACACTTCTTTTTTCATTCTGTTCAACCAATTGTGCTTCAAGTCACTTAAACCAATGGGCTTTTTATCAGCTGAAGTACCACTCAGTCCACCTATGCAAATAATTTCTTTATTACAGTCTCCCACTCAGTTCATGGCACAGTAGTTCTTATGTACTCTCTTTTACTTTCAAGTAATAGTCCCACTGCTCTGGTGCTTAGTTCTCAGTCCTAGCCATCCTAGTCTGTCAATCCAAGGCCTCTAACATAAATCAGGAGTTTTATTTATGCCTTTTTTTGTCTTTCTTTCATTCTACTGACACACAGATAATTCCTTCTCTCTCCAGTTTACCCTCTGTTAGTACTGCCTTTGGAGAATATAGGCAAGACAATCTCTTTGTCCTCCCCAAATATGGATTGGAATATAGCAAAAAATTGCACTTTTGGGGAAATACAGAAAAAGTCTTGGGATGGTAATTACTTTGTGGAGGTGGAATCATTCATTATTTCAGTTTTCAACTGTGACATATCTCTCCTGCCCTTGTTGTGATTATCCAAAACCTTATTGTCTTGTGGGCAAGGCTGGGTAAATTTTCATATCAGGCTGACATCAGTTCTGAGATTAGTTCTGTTGGTTAGTGCATGGTGCTAAGAGCGCCGAGGTTGTTGGTTCAATCCCTGTATGGGCCATTCGTTTAAGAATCGGACTTGATGATCTTTGTAGGTCCTGTCCTACTCAGAATATGCAGTGATTCTGTGATTATGATTGAGGCGCAAAAATTTTCACAAAGGAAGTAGACAGTATTCTTTTACATGTAAATAATGTCTTCACCCCACCCACTTTCTTTTTGGGAGCAAATAATTGGTGTAGATGAAACTACACTTGTTATGGTTTTCTTCAGTGTCATTTGAAGTTGTCAGATTAGTACTTGTACATATGAAATATGCTTTGAGTTCCTGAGTTTGCCTTTGAAGTTGAATGGGTTTACCAACTCTGCTTTCTAGGATAGATTTATACTTCTTTAGAAAACAAGAATCTACTGAATTAGTAATTTTATGGAAATTTTCACCTTGAAAAAATGAGTAAGTTCTGCAGATCTCTAATTTAGAACTAGCAAAATAGTTTGATTTGAAAAAACAGCAAAGAGAATGTTGAGGAATATAGTAGCAGAGGAGAAAAATATCTCCAAAACACTTTTACCAATACCTTGGTGGTGTCAGTCCCTTCCTGAAAATATGGGATTCTACCATTACATTTCTCTGCAGGGGAATGAACCTTTGTTTTCCTTTTTCTAAAAGAATGCTCTGGTGATCTAGGTCGTTCTAGGTAGACTGATTTTGATCTTTTGTTCTGGAAATGTTTTATACTGCATGAATTATGCAGGGTGGATATACATCATCAGTTTGCTGGGTTTTTTTCTTAATTCTCTCTGCAGCCCCAGTTCCTCTATACCCTCCTCAGCCTCTGACTTACTCTAAATACAGGCCAACTACATTGGCTGTAATCTGATTGCTTAGCTAGACAGCAAAAATAAATTGCAATTCCCACCATCTCAATCATTACTTCCCAAAAACACCATGTGGAAAATTGCTAGTGCCATACTGCATAATTAAGATTTTAGGAGGGACTTTAGAAATTTAGATTGCTTATGTCTGCCTATAAAAAGGCCTTGTAAGGCTTTGTCTGTGCTTTAGATAGTAAGCAGCATCCAGAAACACTCCAATGTGATTAGTAGGGATTCCATATGGTAGGCTTTACTAGACCTCTTCAGAAGTATCTAGCTGGTAGGATCTCATTCAAGATCTGATTTTTAGATCTAACTGTGCAGATACCTTAAGTATATTTTTTCAGTATGGCAGTGTTTTTTAAAGACCGTAGGTTTATATTATTGTGGACTGCAAGGTATGAGATTAACTGTTTTTATCCGTTGCACCTTAATTTCTACCAAATGTTAAAAAGAGCTACTATTGGGTGTGTAGTGGAATTCAGCCACTGCCTGCTTTGTCCTAATTCTTTCAAGACGGATTCAACTGAAAGATGTGACTGAGGAAAGACAGAAGTATATATATTCAAATTTAATATATATCTAACTGCTCTTTCAAAAGACTGTTTGAATTACAGATGCTGCAAACAATACAAGAATATAAATGAACATGGCCACCCATAACATGCAAAACTACATTGTCCCATACATTTCAAAATTAATTTTTAAATTCTGATGTAGAGCTCTTAACAGGTACCTAAACAAAGGGGAATGTAGGTGGAAAAGTAAATTGGGTCTCTACCACTGTTTATGCTTAATAGCAAGTCTACTTAAAGGATATCCTTCTTGTTGTTTCATCACAGATGCAACACCAGCATATTACTCAGGATGTTTTTGTTATTTGCTACTGCCATATTTTTAAAGCCAGGATCTGGTGCCTAAGAGTTAGCATGTGCAGAATAAACTTTCAGCCAGATATTAATATTGTCTAATTAAGATACCTGTAGTATTTCTCATATGCATAATCTTGACTTTGTAATCTTTTCTGTAATTCATTTTTCTAGGCAATTTATGATCATATCATAGGACTCAATTTAAAATTGATGCTTCATAGAATATATTACAAAAGGACTTAGACCAGATATTCAGATATTTAGATTAGTCATTTTTATTAAAATTGCTATACATTCAAGTGAACATCTTCCATTTTGATATCAAACACTGAAATTTTTCAGAGAATCCCATTTGACCTTCAGGTCTAGTGAACAGCTTGAGATTGACAAACCACTGGATAAAACTAGTCAAACTTGTATAATAAAACAGGAGTGGAAAAATAATCATGTTAGTAAAGCTGCAAAGTAGTTTATATTTTAATATTTGAATTTCTAAGAATAAAATCATATGGCACAATATTATTCTGCTTTTGGATATTGTCAAACAGCATAAACTTCTTAGACTCCCAAAATAATGTTTTGTTTTGCTTTTATCTTTTTAGTTTAATATTAAAACTAATTTTTAAAAAATCTAGGACTTTATATTTTTATCTAAAGAAGAGGAAAATAAAATACAGCCACCTCTGGGTAAATCCTCACTGTGAGCAACAACAACAACAACAAAAGAAGATGCTTACACTTTTATCCCTTGTGGATTTCTTTTTAATATTTCAGAGCAATGAACATATGGCTGTTACTATCAGCGCTGGTGTATTTGTGGCGATGCCTACTAACATCCACCAGAGAGCAGGGCAGCTCCAAAACCCACATCTTTTATGCTGTGGAAATTGATGGAGACAGCAACACAGCCAGCTTCTTGGCCAAACAACATGGAATGCAGTTCATTTCAAAGGTCAGCGCATATTTAAACTTGCTTCATTACTCCCACCTTTATGCTTGAGATTTTCATTTTTTTAAAATCAGTTTACCTAGAGGTTCCTTTAGAGACAGAAAAATGAAACTGCTGAATCCTATTTTCATTTGGGGATATCAAGCTTTTTATCAAATTATAGAGGTGGCGTTTCAGAATATTTCATATCTGATCAGAAGGAAAATCCAAAAATAATTTTCTCTTTATTCAGGAGTCTTTCAGCCACTGGGACTGTTTTATTTATTACTTAATATTGTGCTCCAGTCAATCATTTTGAATTCAGACAGGAAAATGGAATTTTTATTTTTAAAAGGAAAAAATCCAGAGGAAAAATGCTATTGGAATAAAGAAGATTTTATTATTTTTAAAAGTAAAAATATGCCTTCTCGTCCTCTGCTAACTGTTTCATTTTCTTTTAATCACAGTGCATTAATATGAAGACATATATTAAACAAAGGATCTTACATAAAATCACATATTTGTTAATTACAGGCATGTTTTTCCGGAGCGTTTCTACAGCATTTATCACTGAGCTTGAGAAATTATGGCCTTGTAACACAATAAAGGAAAAATGTTTTTCTTCCTTTGGAATAGCATCTCAATGCACATATTTTCTGTATATGTACTGTGTAGGTGTGTATAAACATGAAGTATTTATATTACATCTAGCTTTATTTTAACTTTCTGTTGAAAGAAGATTATTCCTGAGTTGCGTGTTAGTACCCCAGGACACAGCCCTAATAGAAGAAACACATCAATATCTTTCATTTACAGCTACTGGTCTGCAGAACTGGACATGTATACCAGTGACACAGTGTTAAATTTTCCTGTTGCTTCTAGTCTAGAAGCATATTGCATCAGCTGAAGTAGATCACAATTAAATTATTGAAACTTTTAATATGTTAATCTGTTGCAGCTTCCATTCATTGACCTGAAAGTTCCTTGCCAATTCTAATGAATTAAACCTTGAAGTGTTCCTGTTGCTTTTATCTCTACTTCTCAGATGTGAAAAGCAGAGGTAGAGCAAGTAAAACAATTTTTTCAAGATCCACACAGGAAGTCTGAGGCCCAGTGAGAAATGGAAAAAAAAACATTTCTAAATTTTCGTTTTTGTGTTGTAGCTGTAAGAAATTATCCTAAGAGAATAAATGTAATGAGATTATGAAGAAGATGCAGTGCATTAATGTACTTCAACAGCCACTATGGTCTACCCTAGGCATGGAAATCACTGAAGGACCCCCAGGAAAACTGCACCCAGTTTTCTGTTAGAATGACAATGACACAACCTTCGCAGTGTGTTCACCTTAGTGTATAAATATTAAAATTGCCACAGGGTGTTGTATTGAGGATGTTGTATTGCGGTATTAGACAGTATTTCTTTAAAGGGTGTCTTCAATGATAGGGTTGCAAAAAAGGATTTCTTCAGGGTTTGAGTAGCATGGAGGTACATTGTACAAGGGAAACAGTTCCTTTATAATCAGGGCACTATTTATAGCTAGGTTGATGGGAAGATATTTGGTAGTATAACAGAGGAAGTAACACTGTATTCTTTGTTCTGTAATATTTATCTAGGAAAACACCTTTTTTACTATGGTGATTATGAACAAGAAAAAGCAAAAGATGGAGAGAGAAATGCAGGAGACATAGGAAGGGTTTTCCTCCTGTGAGTTTCCGTTTTACAACCTGTTCTATAAGCAGATACCTTTCTAAGCATTCTTATTTCAAATGTGGAGAAAAAAAAGCTTCTGTGGTATTTAAAGCTTATGGTCTTTAAGCCATGAAGAGCACTGGTAAAGTATTAAAGATTCAAATATGATTAAACTTAATATTTTTTCAAATTTTTTGTTGGCTTCTAATAAGCTTACAGCGTGTGCTATGTGATAAGATGATACTAAAATATTATTTGGAAAAATAAACCTGTAAAACATGATAAAATTTGTTGTGACTAAAATTCCTAGGTAGTCAGGAGTATTAGTATTGCAGTTAGGAGTTAGATTCCTATTTTAGGTTCCCATACGACAAAGCATTTGAAACACATACTTGAGTTCAATCCTTTTTCAGAAAAAAAATCCTAATAATATGCCTAAGTTAAATGGGATCTAGACATATCATTAAGTGCTTTACTGGATAAGGCTGGACAACTGAATAGAGTTCTTGGTGAAAAAAGCAGTTTTGTATGAGAAAAGTGACTTCAAAGACTGAAAGTGCTATCTTTTAAATATGTTACTGTCACCACAGGAAACAGACTCCCGTAGAAATGGTAATTATGTGTAACTATGACATCCTTGCTTCAGCATGTTAGCTGCAATTTAGAGTTGCAGTTTAAAGGCCTAACTTCCCTTTGGCATCAGAGTTCACTTTTCCTATGATACAGTGGATAAAGCTAGTGAGTTAAGTGTGTTGCGTTGGAATTTTTTTCTCTCATTAAATGGTGTTACTTATTAATATGCGGATGCTTGGCAACAAAGTAGGAAAATTGCAAGCGTGGAAAAGGCTACCAATTAGGTATCACACTGGAATACACTCACGAATGACATTTAGTGTGTGAAATCCAAAATGGTAAACTTTTGACATTGGTTGCAATAGTATTTCATTTCCCATTCTGTACCAGCTCTAACTTACCAATGAAAACAATGTAGTGAAGAGGTTTTTTAAAACTTACTGTTATGATTTCTCTTAAACATAAAACCACTGAGTTAAAGTTTCTTTAAATCAAAACACTCATTAGAAACTGTGAAGACACCCCTGGGATCTAGGGAAGTCTCACCAGTTCTAACGTAATCAAAACATTTTACAAAGAAATGCTTACTTTGGTTCTAAGTTTTGCATTTCTAGGTGATAGCAATGCAGTTAGTAAAGATTCAAGAAGACAGCAGATATTAAATATAATTATATATCAGAGGTATACATTAGAATAAAATGTATGTTAGGATTCTTTCACACTGTTGAAATTTGAGTCAGCCCAATTTCTTTGTTTTTATCACAGTTGTAATGTAGACTGCACACAAGTATTCTCTACTGCAAAAAGGACTGTGTATGGTACTGCTAGGTGGCAGAAATAGGGGATATAGTGCATCTACTTCAGTTTCATTTCTATTTCCTTCCCTGCTATTTAAGACAGAGATTGTAGAGAAGAAATACTTGATAGCATTTCTCTAGACTCAGAGGGACGGAGGTGGCAAAAGAGTAAAATTTGAAAAAGTAGTGCTTGTACACCAACTGTGGCTCATCAACAGCAAAAATTCTTTTTGGCTTTATAGGGTCTCATCCTTTCCTCAATTAAGACAACAGAAAACCTCCCATTGACTTTCAAGGTATACACTAGAAGAAGAAATATTTCTATGCAAATGTATCTGAGTAGCAAATATCACCAGTATTTAAACTGTGAGAGACTCATATGAAAACAAAGTGGAAAAAATTCAAATTTTATCTCCATCTTTTAGCCCTCCAAAGTGGTATTTTTGGTATCCTATTGTCTATTTTGTTCCTGTGCAGATACAAAACCATGAAGAAACACTGGGGAAGCTATACCTGAAATCAGTTTATGCTCTGTTTATTTGAAGGAGCAGGGATCTTACACAAATAGTTTCAATTGGGAGTTCTCTTAGCTGAAATTTTAAAGTGAACACCAATTTTCTTACAAAATAATTTCCAATAAAAGAAGCATGTCATGATTTTCTATGGATGGATTTATTTCAATTTGGATTAGTAAAAGTTTTGTATAATGGTGAATTTGGTGAATCTCAGTGAAACTAGGAAAGCTGGAGAGTGGTGGAAATGAAGTTTACTTATATTAGTTATGCATGAATTGCTTAAAGCCCTCTATTTAATCGCTGAATCAGTTTTGAAGACTTTGGTAAATGCATACACACATATATATATATATATATATACACATAAGTGTAATGCATAGATGAGTGTGTGTTTGGACATACACCCTCTGCATATACTTATCTGAGTGTATAAACACAGGTGTGTTACAAATTTAATTTTCAACAAAGTTTCCTAGATATATTGGGTATTTATTTTTCATCAGCAAAACTCTGGAAAGTATGATATAAAAGGCACATGATGTTTGAGTATTATGTCTAGGAATTCTTGAAACACAGGGAACACCTGCAGTGAAGTTCAAGGTCTTGATATTCCTAAACTTGTATAGAACCTCCAAGCAAGTCTTGCATTTAAAAAAATGAAGATTTGAAATTAATTATTCTGATCATGAGTCAAAAATTGATTGTATGTCTGTATATATTTATATTCAGAAGATAAAGTCAAGTTGGGCAGCAAACAGAGGTTTGCTTCTTTTAATAAAAATGGGTTTAATACAGATACTTTCTAGGAATGAAAGCAAGAATGCTGAATGACATTTTTACTGTGAGCAAGGTCAGTTTCATATTTCTCTCTCTATTTTTCCTTTCTTAACTTCTTTTATTTTTTTTAATTGCCCTTTCTCTTTGATTCTTCTTTTCTTTTAAATTTCCTTTTCCAGTCCAGAGAAGTTTTTAGTGGTTTCATGATCATTTCTGTTTCCTAAAGTCTGTATTTTCCTTATTTAGCTTCCCTGGATATTTTGCAAGCTGTAAGCAGAGCAGATATAACATAATGTTTATCAGTGTATTTATTACTTTTATTTTATGATATATCCCTTCACTATTATTTTACCTTTAAAATTCAAAGTACACAAACTATAAGGAAACTATGGAAATGCTTCTTGCTGGGCTGGATATGGTTTTAATAGACCCCATTCAAGAATAACTGTTAATTTACATGACCTAACTCTACGAACAATTGTTTTGGATCAGTTATTTCACTTTGAAGTTTTACAGCACATATTTAGAGGATTTTATTTTCTCAAAGGAAGTTATGGGATGGGCATTTGACATTTCCCCCCCTATTCTACTGCTTTTATTTATATAGAAAGAATATATTGCATTTAAATTACTAGTTTAAAAATTTGTTTTCTTCGTATGCAGTTGATATACCAAGTATTTTAAATGGGGGGAAAAATATTTGTTATGGGTTTTGATTATCAGTATAGTTAATTCCTATGCCTTGGACTGATTTGCAAGGAAATCTAGGAAATTTTTTTAGAAGGAAGTGGGTTCTGGAATTGCGGCAGATACTTCTATTACTCTTCTGTCTGCCATCCTGTGAAGCTACTGAAGTGTCCAGAAAGTCTTCTTGTTCTACTTTTGGCAAAGTGAGGAACAATCCCTCACTTTGAGACTTTACACTGAAGTCTAAAATAGTCGTGACTTGGGAAAAGCACAACTTGGGTGGTGCTGTTTATTCATCAGTTAACACAACTGATGAATATGTCATGATTTGAAAAGACCATCAAGGTTTTTAAGACACATTACAGAAGGAGCTTTCATTGTTTTTCACTTGTTTACATACATGATCATAGAATCATAGAATATCCTGAGTTGGAAGGGACACACAAGGATCATCAAAGTCCAGCTTCTGGCCCTGTACAGGACAGTCCCAAGAGTCACATCATGTGCCTGAGAGCATTGTCTAAACACTTGATTCTGTGACCACATCCCTGGGGAGCCTTGCAGTGCTTAAGTGCCCTCTGGGTGAAAAAACTTTTCCTAATATCCAATGTTATAATGCTAAATGTTATAGCTGATGTTTTCTTTAGCATGGCAATTACTAATTAATCCTATTTTTGTTAAAAAAATATATGATACTTTCCTCAAATATTCTGCTTCTGGAGTCATGTTTCCTTTCAAAGAAAGTCACATTAGTCTATCTATAACATAAAATTAATACTCTCTTCAGCCAGTTATTGCATCATTATTATTTGGTACAAGTGTAAAGTAGCAGCATCTGTTCTTATAATCTCAGCTGAAAAATGTCTAGAATATTTTGACCATTGTGAGTTGTAGATTCGGAAGGACCGTACATCTTTCCTATGGTTTTGTCTGTGCTGTGCATCACTATTCAGTTGAGTATGTGGTAACAGTTAATGTATTCACCCTTCTACCAGGTGAATGCTCCTATGCTTGAGAAGGGCTTACAAAAAGGAAGAGAATTATGAGCACTCATTAGTTATTACCAATTTATGCTAATATACAATGAAAGTAATCATTTAATTGTTCTGATTGAAATGATGGGCATGATTCACAGGAGATGGAAATTGGGATAGCCCTATTTAAATCAATGAAACTATACTGATATGTGCCAGCTGAGAATCAGGTGCCTCATCTTTATTTGAGTAATTTAATGTTAGGCTGACCAGACCATTAGACAATAAAGTTACTAGAACAATCCTATATTGAAACTGGGATGTAATATTAGATGAATTTTTAAAATATTTTTTTCCTCTCTATTGTCCTGTTTAGTAGACAGGCTTAGATCAGATTTAAGCCTTGAATTTGGTAGCATAATGGTACATTTAGCAAACAACCACAATGTGGAAATATTTAGAAAATATATTTTCACATTACTGCCAAAAAACCACATTTTTGGATGACTTTTGAACAAAAGTAAAAATACTCTTTTTACATCTGTTTTCTGTCTGTCCTTAGTCTTACCTGGTTTGGTGTTAAAATAGTAACTACAGTGCAAAAGAAAGATGAATGAAAAAGCTAAAATTACTGTGATTCAGTCAGGTCTTGCTAATGAAGGAATATTCCCCGTTATATATATTAATTTCAAATTCTGGGTACTTGTCAATGTAAGGAAATAGTATAAACATGATTGCCAATGTTTCATTTTTTCTGAATGAAAATATCTTAAATAAAATTATGAAATTTCCAACTCTCCCTGGAACTGCAACAAATATTTCTTCTCGGTTCATGTACCTCTGGGACTGTAGCACTGGAAAATGTTTGCAAAACTCTATAAATTTTCCAGATGCTTAGTACTGGGTTTCTGTCTTACATTTAATGCCTCACTATTTCTTTCCATGAAAGGAGAAAAAAAAAAAAAAAAGCCAAGATTAATTTGAATTTGGTTTAATTTAAAACTTATTAGTAAGCTAATATATGAATGTCTATTTTTTTGATTCTTGCCAGAGGTGTTTAGCAAACTGACGTCAATACATTGTGTGTGCATATATTACATGGGTTCCATATATGTATGGACTACATGGTGGGCCAAGTTATTAATTCTATCATTTTGCTCTGGAAGGTTCATGGTTTCTTAAGAACAGTTTGATTTTAAGAATTTTGATGTCATGCATTTGAAGTTAGTTTTCTGCATCTTTTAAGTTGTTTCTAGAGACAAAATTGCACTACTGAGATCCAGCTTAGTTTTGAGGCTGCATTGATAGGCTGCTTTACTTTGTAAGTTGATGTAATGACAAATTGAAGCTGTGGAACAGATTTTAAGAGAGGAGTGACACTGGGAGGAGAAGAAAGGACTGCTTCATTTGAACAGTCACTGCAATGATTTTTATACTTAATTGTTTGACCATTACAATTTTTTTATTTGTGTAGCACACTTCATTCAATATGGTAAAGGAAATTTACAGGGTTTTATTCAAAATTAAATATCCCAGAAAAGCAGAAATTAATCTTTTAATGTGTCTTTGGAAATTATAAAAAAAAAAATAAAACATATCAGAAAAAAAGAAAATACCAAATATTAGGCAGAAATTTTACAATTTGTTTTGTTTTGTTTTGTTTTGTTTCTACAAAATTTGCAGGCTTAGTGCATGATTGAGGTTGGAAGGAATCCCTGGAGGTCATCTGGTTCAACCCCTCAGGTCAAGCAGGTCCACATAGACTCAGTTGCCCGGGAAGGTATTGCCGGGAATGGAGATTCCACAACCAGTCTGGTGGCCTGTGCCAGTGCTTGGTCACTCTCACAGTGAAAGGAGTGTTTCTTCGTGTTCAGAATGTGTTTCATTCATTTCACCACTGAGAAGAGCCTAATTCCCTCTTTTCCATTTCCTCACTTCACATGTTCTCCCTGAGACTTCTATCTTGCAGGCTAAACAGTCCAAGCTCTTTCAGCCTTTCCTTGTAGGAGAAATACCCAGTCCCATCATCATCTTAGTGGCCTTTCCCTGCGCCCTGACCAGTAGCTCCACATCTCTCTTGTACTGAGGAGCCCAGAACTGCAGTACTCCAGGTGTGGCCTCACCAGTCTCCTCATGCAGAGTTCTTACTCCTTCCTAATTATCTTGTTCTGTCCAGCAAACCAAAGTTTCTTGGGTTTTTCCAGCTCTGGTTATCACAGCCATTCTGTATATTGATAAGATCAATAATTTCAAGGCCACATTATTGCTTTAATAGCAAATGATGGAGAATAAAGTCCATAAGTCCTGTTTGCTGCTGTTTATGGGGAGACAATGCTAGTGAAAATACAAATCAAAACAATTTTAAAGAGGAAGTTTGGACAGTGGTGAGGAGAGATTGCAGTGGTATTGAGAGGGTAATAGCTTAGAAAAGTTAATGATTTTTTTGGAATGTTGATTGAAATAATAGTATAAATGTGATGTAACATTTTATTTAATATTAAACTGCATTAAGCTAAGTGGAATTTACAATAACAAGGCATATATTTCTTAGTCCTTTGACTTTTGTACTCAGAGTTTTCTATATGTGGATTGCTCTTCCTTCCAATCAAAAAGTTTCCTAATGTAGTGTGACCTGTCAGAGTCTGTATAGACAAAAAGGAAGCAAAAGGCAAATGAGGATTTTGCAGGTAGAAGTGCAATAATAGGTAAGGATGAACATATTTCAGCATCATCAGACATGGAAGTTTTCTAGATAAACAAATCCAGTAACAAATGTCATCTTCTACACCTTAAATCATCAGCATCAGCATCAGCATAATCACCATCATCCTCAATAAGGTTTTTTCAAGAACTTGCTTTGCTATGCTAGATAACAGCTGGGATTACCCAGCATTTCAGTGCCAGGGAGGAGGCGATTATGACATGAACACAACATGTGAGTGTACTTACAGGTATAACTACTTTTTCTCATGGACTGTGGTAACAACTGCTTTGCAGTAGATGACACAGTGCCAGTGTGAATCGAGAATTTGTCCCCAGGAATATCTTTAGCTATGTAGGAAGAAAAAGAAACCAAAGAACCAAGAAACCTAAAAGGCTTTCCTTGGCATTGGTTTTCATATGCTGAAATCTTCCTGGAGAGTCTCAACTGGTTTCAGCATCACCTGAGAAAGCTGTTTTGCAGTCAGGATCAAAATTATGTTTGTCTTTTTTTGGCATATATTAGCATCTTCAAAGATTTGCATAATTCCTGCTCTGTGTTTCTAATTAATGTGCATGTCTGAGTGTGCATACTGCAGCATGCACATGCACACAAGCAAACGAGTACCTGTGTACAGTTTTACTTGCACTTCTTTTGGGGACTAGCACAGCTTTGTGTGCACTCTCTACATGTGATTAAATATTAATTAGGCTTCTAATATAAGAAAGTGAGTTCACAGGCCCGAGTGCCACATAAATAATGCATGAGGTACCCGAAGGCTCAGCCCGAGAAGCTGATTGGCCACCTTGGATTTGTATAATTATGAAGTTTCATTATTAACAGTGGAAGCAGTGGAGAGATTTGCCTAGCTTGAGGGACTTTGAAAGCATAAGCTGTCTCATTAGGGAAAAAGGGAGTAAGGCATAATATGCAACCTTGTTAGTAAAAAAAAAAAAAGGAATAAAAATTAAGCATAGCTGTTAAACAGGAGTATTTTCTATGTATATATAAACATTTATAAGTTTATAAAAATACTGAAATTCAAATAGGTGAGGTCTATACTACAGCTATTTAACAGTTTTGTTTGCAAGAGGTCTTGGTTAAAAGCTTTTGTTCTCAGTATAAAACAATCTTTAATATTTTACAGAAAAATCCACAGGTAGCTTAATGGGTTCTGCAAAGTGAGAGGTACGGAGGTGAAAGAGAATGAACACAGTCCAGGGTTCTTGCTAGAATGTGTGTTGTGCATGCAATTAAATCTCAAGGTCAAACAATTTACAGACAATTACTTTTCTAACATCTCCAGAAATGCCTGCTTACACGTCTTTAATTTTAAATGATACTGATATTCCAATTCTCCCCAAAGGTTAATGCTGACTAAATCCAGCTGTGACCTGACACGATGCGACAGCACAGTGCCTAATTATCCTCTGGATAGTCATTTACTTTAAACCATTAAAGAAATAGGCTGAGAGGAAGATTTAGGACCCAGAAAAAATGTTAGCCTGACTTCTTTCTTCTTGAGGATGGGATGGGCTGAAAAATAAAAATAAAATCTTGCTAAATGTTAGCCATTTGCTTTGATGGCAGAAAATTGTTCATCCCACTCTGTTTTTTTTACAGGTTAAATTGCTAACTAGTTCATTTTATCCATTGCCTACGGCTGGCGTTAAATGTCAGTGACGAATTTTGTACTTGTCTTGAAGAATGAATTAAGTTATGCACAAAAGCTATAGTGCTTTTTTTAAGATGAGTGAATTGCAGAGGGGAAAAAAAAAGTTGCTCATTTGAAAAAGGATTATTTCGATTAAAGGCCTTTTCTATTGTAGTGGAAGACAGGTAGTGGTTTAAGATAATTCTGACAGTTACCTCCCACAGAGGCTGCAGTCCTTTACTAGAAATTTCTTTTAAGAGCACTTGCATCAGATTATGCACTGTGATTGTTATTGTAAGACCATTTGTGACAGTAAAGGGGGGGAGAACAATTACAGAAAATGGCAAGTATTATTCATTAACTAAGGTAAAACTGGATTTCCTTCAGTGAGGTCAGCATTCCATTGCCTTCAGAAAACCTTTCTTATGCTTCATAGCAGTGGCAATTAAAAACATCCTAAGTACTGTCTGCCAAATATTGGTGAGAAGGAGCAGCTCATTCATGAATTTATATTTAGAAGACCTGGTGCAGTCTTCACAATCCATCTGGTTTTCAGGTGTCTGGCTCTGATAGCAACCCATCATCTCTGAGCGAATAAAGTATCTAGGCATGATTGTTTCCTTCAGTGTTTGAAACTCTGTACTACTTTACTATCTGTAAGCTTGGCCTAAGGGAGCTATGCATGTTTGTATTTGATTTGATTTTCATGTGCACTCTGTCTGTTTATTGAAAATCCAAAGAGAGCTTGAAGTTAAGACTAGACTTTACAGCTATGTCTGTTACAGGGGGGCTTCATTAGAAAGTAGATCTCTCACACTGCTGAGGTGGCATAACTGATGCTCTGTTGTATTTACAGTGCTTAATTTGGGCTATGGGCAGTTACTACTACAGCGCAAAAATTATTTTTACTTTATTTTTTTGTACCATTGAAGTGCCTGGTATTTCCAACTGTAAGCAGAATACCATTGTGCTGTGCACTGTAAAAAACCACAGATTTGAAATAAATGTTTTTAGTGGCACCCACAGGTTTTGGCAGATACCTTTCTTCTCTCACTGTGTGCATAAATATTTTCACTGGTACCAGCTGTAGAAAGTGATATGGTAAATGCTAATCTCAGTACAGTCATAGCAGTCACAAATGGAAGTTAAATCTGTAATTTCAAGTTGAAAGCTGAAATGAAAAATCTAGTGATTATGCACTACTGCCCTAAGCTACTTCCTTCTTTCTTTCTCCTCTACACTCATTCTCAGGCGAAGGGATAAGGTTTCCTCCCCAGGAGAAAGAAAAATACAGATTATCACTTTTCTGGTGATAACAGTGCAACTCCTGAAGACAGTCTGGCTCTAAAAAGCAATACATGCTGGGATACGTCTCACCCACCTTTGGACGTAAAAAGCATAGATGTTTCAGTCTGAGCTAGATATTTTTGCTCCTGTTCTACTGAGGAGAGAAACAAGTATGACTAGATGCATTCCATGTGATTTCAGGGTTCTATTTAGGATGAGATGAATTGTCCTCTGAAGCTGATTGGTTCTTTCTGTTAACTTTAAAGAGAAACCCAACTTGGTTTCAGTTTTAGATTCCCACATTTGGGCATCACACTAATGATGATTTTCCTATTCCTTAACTTTTAATCTCTGGCTTGCCTGATTGCTCTTTAAGAAATTATTTCCACTCCATATGCAGGAAATAATGTTGCTCAAAATTTTTGTGAACTATATTTTAAGCTATTTCTCTGATATATTTTTTCCTTTTATAAATGCTCACACTTTTGACCTTCCCTTTGATAAGCTAGTTGGAGAACCTTTGGTCCCATATTTTTGGTTTTTTTCAGGATCTTGCATCACTGATGTAGTTTGCTTCTAAGTTTTGTACTTCACACGTTTGTTGCAGTGCGAATAAGTGTTATCAAGAGTGGTCTCAGCAAAATTTTGCACATGGAGATACTCTTCCTCGCTTCCATTTTGTGGTACATGAAAATTTTGTTAGTGACAAAACACTACATGAAGAAATTAAATTATACAGAGATAGATATTTATAATTTCCTGTAACACTGCTTGTTAAAGAAAATATTTTGCTTCCAGTTACATCTTTTGGTGCATTAGACTATATAAATTACTATATTTGTAACTGTACATTTTGCAGACTGAAGCCCTTCAGCTAAGTTACACTCAACCCACTGTTTATCATCCTACAGACCTCTCTGTATTTTGTTAGCTCAACTTCCTGAAAATTATCTGTAAAAATATTGTGATACTTGGTCAACAACTGTTTCTTAACTGTTTCTTTTGGCATTTACTTAACTCAGCATCACATATTGATAATTTGATCTATTTGATGATTTAAAATCTTAATAAAGAAACTACTGCACCTGTCAGTGAGTCAGATTAGCTACAATTTAGTGGCTTAGCCAAATTTAAACATTTTACCTAAGCCGTGCAGGCAAGCAATTGAGTGAGAGAGGCATCTTCAGAGGGCAACCCATCTCACCAACTCCAACAGAAAAGCTGATCAAAATTTAAATTGAGAAAGTGAACTAAAAAAAGTAAAACAAAACAAAAAAAAGTCTTTCATCTGTAACTTCTCCAGAAGACCAAGAGTGAAGGTGGAAACAGATAAATGGTAGCAGATCAGTCATATCCCACAGAAAGTGTGCAAACTGTAGAGTGATCTCTTCGAACGCTCTCATGTTTGTCTTTGCTGCGTTCTCAGTAGATCTTGGAAACTTATACTAAATATTTTGCCATTTAGATGGCAAAAATTACATAGGATGAATATCAGTCTGTTTGAAAATGGGTTTCTATGTTTCCCGGTTTGTTTATGTGAAAAATAGGAGAATGTAATTTAAGAAAACATAATATATTTTCGTATGTCAGATATTACGTTCAGTTCAGAAGAGTAATAGAAAAAATTTGGTTTCATATTTATTCTTAGAATAGAATTCTGGAAATTGTATCTCTTTTTTACTTACGGCCTTTTTTCATGTCTTAATTATTGGGTGGTCTCCTGATAAATTTTATCTTTTGCTAAAGGTTGCAACTATGGCCAACTGAAGCCTCCCGTTCGGACTACAGAACTTTTCCGCTAATCTTACTATCAGTCCCAGGACAAATCTGTACAGAATCATAGATTCTGATCCATAGACCCTGCTTCTGTGAGAACGCTCTTAGGAGTGGGAAAAAACATACTCATTAAGAAAATATTTCATCACTGGTATAGCTGTAGTTTTGAGAATCATCTTCCCACTAATATTACTTCATAAAATAAAGAACTGATTGTGAATATGTTTTGGTAACTAAGTGACTTAAAATATTTGAAATATTTCCAGTGAATGAATTTCATCTAATTTTTGTAAATGCTGAAGGAATGTAAGTTTAGTACTAAGAAGTACAGAATTTTGTACTCTGTTTACTTTTGTTTTCCTTTTAAAGCTAAATGCATAAAGTAATATAAAAAGTTCTGCTATCACTGGTTCTGTATAGTAATTTATTCTGTGAGCATTTGGACTGGAATCAGTGGGAACTTTTGTGGAATAAGTTAAAACTTTCCGTGAAGGTGGGAAGGAAAATATTCTCCTCACAAACAATACCAAGAAGCAAGAAGCAAACAAGGTGTAAAAATATATATATTCTGGTTAAAATTTAACAGCTAATGAAGTGGGTACAGTTCAAAGAGGGTGGTAATGAATAAAGCTCAAATTTCATATTAAACTCATTTCAGAGTATATACTTAATTTCTTTCCTGCAGTGCTACCCTTCACTTTTTGAGTCCAAGTGTCTGGTAACTTAGAGTATCAGCAATTTTCCTTCCTCTTTTTCTGTGAATACTTTTTCTCTCAGTAATGAATAAATGGTATATTCAGCCAGAAGAAAATGAAGAATGGAGAAAATAAAAATATCTCTTTGGTTTGGAAAGAACAATGCCCTGGCTGCAGGCTCAGGTCCTGATGGCTGCTCCCAACACCCAGCACAGCAGGACTGAGTCCATGGGAGAGACAGCATCAGGCACTGGTCTCCCTCAGCTGAGCATGCCTAAGAGGGACATTTGTGACCGAAAATGACTGTAAGAAAGAGAAAGGATGCTGTGCTGTTTTTCTGGAGGAAGCAGAAATCATACAATGTGCAACCATGGAAAGATTAAAAGCCAATCAGTGAGGTTGTTACCTTAATGATCACTAATATGAAATAGATAGTGAAAACCTTGAACTCTACTGCATCCCCATGCAACAATTTGTGAAATCTGCACTTCACAAATGCAAATTTTGATCAAAATGGTCCATTTTCAGTTTGAGTTAATAATAAAATCTTGTTAATATTTTACTGAACAAAACATTTCTGTACATAAGAAAAATTCCTCTTGTAGATTTTTAAAGTGCCCTAGTGATTGGTTATTGTGACAGACATGGGGTGCACGGGGTGGGTTGTTTTGGTTTGGTTTGGGCTTTTTTGTTTAGTTGGTTGGTCGGTTCTGCCTTTTTTTTTTTTTTAATGTGAAATGTTATGGTTTTTTTTAATCACTTGGTCCTGTTGCCAAAAAGCTGTTCCAGCACCCTTTTCTTCTTTCTTCCTTTTTAACATCCATTTATCTTGATCTTAAGTGATGGTTTCAGTCACTTTCTTTTTTTTTTTCTGAATAATAATAATATTAACAATAATAGTAGTAAGTTTTACAATTTCAGAAAATCTCTTGAGACCTGCTTGTCAGCCCACTTCCCCTCAGGATATCTCAGGGCCTATTCGGAAAAGTTGTATCTACTCTGGATCCTCTTAGGAAACTTCACCCATATTCTGTCCTTAGTGTCTGACCCTTTAAAAAAAAAAAATCCAGTTATTTTCAGGTCCAAAATCAGAGCCAAGCCTAGAGTAATCTTAAACCTAAGTCTTTATTGTTCCAGTGATGTAAGGATCCATGATTCTGGATAGGTTCTTTCACAACGAGCGATTTAATAGAAATTTTTAAAATTTTTATTCTTAATTTTTTTTTAAACTGTGTTATGTAGATTTGCATGTCTCAGATGTATGCCACTGAAAAAAATAACATGAAGGATATTTAGAAATTGTTGGTTTGCTCTAACCTGAAAGATGATGAAAAGGGAGCAATCATCGCCTCTACTAGTTCTTTTTTTCCCTGTTATTTCAAATTCACTACATCCAGGAAAGAACATATTTGGATGTTTGTCAGAGATTCCTAAGTTGTAGCATAAGCAGTATAGAAGCAGGAACAAAGTCAGATTAGTTTATTTTTGTTTTTTTAAATACTGTCTTGGCATGTGAAATGTTCTGAAGCTAAGGGCATTGCATAAACAGAAACTGTATTATGCTATCGTGTTTATCAAATGCTCCTCATCTACTGCACCATCCCCATAAATTCACCAAAGCTGTTATTATTCAAGGATGGGAAGGTGGGGAGAATGGAGTGAAAGCTACAGAATGATTTAACACTGTAGGAACTTAATCAATAAGACTGTTGCAGCAAACTCCCAGGAAAGAGTGTTGTTTTCCATCCAGATGATAATGAGGCAGACTAGCAGCAACCTCTGGAGGAGGGATGCTGAAGCACTGAATATGTGGTACAGCTTTGCTAGTTGCTAATTAATAGTTTGAAGCCAGACACCTTTTTGCCATCCTGCTACTTTCAATTTCTTTCTGGCTTGTCCCACATACCTCTTTCACTACTGGGGTCAGTCGGTGCTAACTTAGATTCTGGAAACCAAATTTAACAACAGTACTAAAAATTTAAGTTTACCTTTCTTCTCCTTCTTTTGTTCTTGGCATTATTAGTACATTTTGTATGGTTGTATAGCATGTAAATCCTCCTTACATTGCAAAAAGAATATTTTCTTATTCCTTGTCTTTGTGTTCTAAATTGGGACTGCTGAAATTATTTTGGTATTTGAAATCTGTGTTCAGACTGGAAAATATCACCAAAAGCCAAGTTAAATAAAAGTTTAACATAACTAATATTAGTGATATGCAGATTTAAATAGTTTTAGGTGGTGCTAGCTAAAGAGATTGGGAATGCTTGTTCAGTGGTACTTAAGCTCAGTATTGGTTTTTCCCACTTTTATCTGGGGTCCAAACCTGAACAGGGATCCATTTTAACAAAGCTAAAGCTTCAGCTGAATGATGCAATTATATCTGTATCTTTGCAACACATATAAGTAGAGAGAAAGCAAGTATTTCCTTCATTGCTAGGGAAGAACTGAGGCAATGGAAAATGAAACAGTGAGGTCAAAGTTGGCTGTAAAGTAGATGGCCGTAATACAATGTTGGACACTGCAGTCTACTAGTGTATTGAATCCAGGTTTTTGAAGCATATTTAATGGGAACATCTAAAAGCATGTTATAGGTAAGAGTGAATTAATGGGTTGTTTTGCTAAAGTATGGGTAAAACCTGCTACATTCACTAGGAAACACAAGATGAGATTTGTTTTAACATAGTGAAAATATGAAAAGCAGTCAGCAGCCATCCTTCCAGTTTTCCAGTCTAGTTGCATCACTTCTACACCACCTTACTTCTCTAAGATTATTTATTTTAAGATACTTGAAAGCTTTTCATAAAGTGTTTTCCACACTTGCTATAATTAATCAATTCTACGAATAGAACATATTAATTAAATTCTTTTTATTGGTGATGCATAATGGGTTTTATTGCATTTAGTTTTAGTTTACATAATATTTTTCTAATTATTTTGTTTTCCTGACTCCCGATTGTCTCATCTTTTTGCTAAGCTTGTCATGACTCTTGTAGTCATCCAAAGCACCAGTATGATAGCAGGGGAAACAGTGGAGAAACTGCACCTGTGTGGCAATGTATTTTTTCCAGCTTCACAACAAAAGGCCATTGAGACTAAAAATACTCATTTGATTTTTGCTGATATGAGATGTTCTGTACCATCTTTGATATTTTGCCACAGCAGATCAAGATTTATATAGAAAATATAGCATTATATAGAACTTTCTAGTGCTAAACATTTTTTTTAAATGGTATTTAGATTTTGAAGAGGTAATGCAGATAAGTTTCTCTCAATGGATGAAAAAAAATACCACATTAAAATCACTTAATCTGATAATGAGTGATGTGAATCAAACTCATATTCAAAAATACTTCTGCTTTACCTAGAAATTCAATTGATGTATGCAAAATTACCTAGAAAACTTGATTTGGATACAGAGCTCCTGCAGAAATTAGGTATTCATTTCCCTAGGCAACTTTCATTTTTTGAACCTAAAAATAGCACATCCACAGTATAATTTGTAATTAATAAATCCAACTGTTATTTAGAGACTACTGACAATTCCACTGATAGTATTTTTTCCCATAGCATTCCTCGTTGTTCCTCAGTAGTGGAATTGCTGTTGGTGTTGTTCTTTCAGAGTAAGATGTTTTGGGCAGACACCTTTCTTCGAGTCAGTGTCTGGGGTAGCACCTACTGCTTTGGTTTCTCAGGTCAGAACTGACATTATAAGAGACAAATATGCCATTAGTAAATTATTTTGTACTTTAAGTGTCTGTCATCTCATTCTTTGATGCTTGTTCTCATCGGTGACTTATGCTGCAAAAAGGTTTGATACCACATTTGTATGGGAGGGTTGAGTAACACTTCACAAAATAGAGGATATCTTCATAACAGAAAGAAAACAGCAATGTTTTATTCATTGGTACACTGAAAATTATAGTGCAAATACAGATTTAATTTGGATTTCAGCACAGGGCTGTCACAATGGCATATGGGCAGAAATAGCAGACACCAGATCAGGAGTTGTGCCTAGTAGGCACCACAACAATACGTGCATGAACACATGTGCAAGCAAATACACACACAATTCCTAAGTACAGTCTTTGTCCTAATAAATATCCATATATTGCTCATGATTTACAATGATTTTTGTTTGCGAACCAATTGTATTTTCATTTTCTTTTGTGCTTTGACAGGATATAATTATTTCTGAAACATATATTAGGATCAAAGCATATTTTATTATTAAAGAATTTATTGCATTATGTTAGTGCCCTCCTGACTGCATGAAAATGTTAATCCAGTTTTGTCATATTTTTCAAATAAGCAGTTTTTTCTTATGAAAATGTTGTGAAATTAATTGTTTGCTTTCTCCCAACCTCTGAGGGGTCTATAACTTCAGAAGATATCAGATAAAGGATGATGACATATAATGAGAGCAAGATTTAGCTATTAAACTTCCTTTGACTCACTTTAAATATTGATTAGAGAAACACTTCTGGGCAAATATTTATATTGAGCAATAATATAATGCAGTGATTTTTGAATTTTTTTTTCTTTTACTTTCTGACTATCATTATGTCTTCAGTAATTTAGCTTAGAAAAACACGTCGTTAGCCATTGGTTGTATGATAAAGTTCTAGATAGATGAGCTCAAGAGAGAAGAGCAAAATTTTCCAGCAATAAACCACTGTTCATAGGATGCAAAGACACTCTGTGTTATATAGCTTATATCTGGCCTTTCCCAGGGTTTAAGACTGCTGTACCTGGGATATTGGCTTCAAGCAATTTCTTATGTAATGCTAATGTTGTGACAGATACTAATGAAACCGTGCTGTTTCTAGATAAAACTGATATTGCATACATAGGTGGAAGAGGTAATTTCCTTATTCACTTTCTTAATGAACTCAACGAGGATGGAGGAAACTTCCTGCATCTGTGACTATCTCCAAGATTTTATTAGTTCTTTTCAACAAGAATAAATTCCTTTGTATGTTTTTGTTTACTTGGTATATACTATATATAACCATAACAGCTGAACCTACTTGTTGTGTAAATGAGTGATGTTGTCTTTGTAGGGAAAAAAAAGCATGGAAAAAATTCTCAGAAAAAATCTTGGAAGAGTCTAAGAAACATCAACATATTTGTGTTTTAAAATTTCTTCCAAGGTTTTACTCAAATGGTGAAAAGTCCAACGTGCCAAACATAAAAGGACCAAGTATGTTTATTATACATAATATTTGAGTATCATCTCAGTGTGAAGGCTGTGTTTGCTGTTTAATGGCTAGTTTTTGTTTCTTTAATTATGTTGAACCTTTGGTTACTGAACACTCCAAACATTCACTGGAAGTTCGAGGAATCCAGGTTGGAGAGCACTGTGGACCCTCCCCACCTCAAGGCAGCACTCTCAGCTCAGCTGTCACATGCTGAATGTCTTACTTGTCTTACTTGGTGTTGGTCCAGTCCAAGAACCAAATACTGAAGTGGGGGCTAAAGAAGTAAGTGCTTGCTGTGGACTTGAAAGGATATAAATCTTGACAACAGTAGCTGAGGAGAAAAAGGAGGTGTGAAGCCAGTTATCCAGATATATCTGCCATATCCATTGATCCTTGCACCAAAGTTAGATCTCGGACAGATAATATTTTTGCCTTACGTACGAAAATCAATACAAATTTAAGAGCCATTTGCATGTATTCCTATTATTCCAAGTCCTTAAAAAGATATTTTTTACCTATAAGAAAAAATTCTCCTTGGTCAGTTTCTCAGATAGTGTCCATGTCTGTGCTACTACCTAGATTTCAAGCAGGCTACTTTAATTTGGGAGAACTACAGGGTTTGGTCTGTTGCCTGTAAATACTTTATGAAATAGTCAAATCAGTTTTATTTTGTTTGAGATTGTAATACATAAGTAGTGATTGTATTATGGATGAATGCTATGACAAAAACCTGGCTCTATATTGAAATGACATCCATATGTACGTATTTCAGTACAATTGGATCTTTCAAAGTTTCATCTGAATTTTGAACTAATGTTTAATACTTAATTTTAGATTGCATTAAAATAACAAATGTATATCATCTTTGATACCTGATGTGTAATATTGAGATTCCTTCACCTGAATCTTACTTTCTTACTAGAATATAGTTTCTTATTGGTCTAATTCATATTATCTTCTGTCAAGTAAGAAGTAATACAACTTATTCTTTAGACCCATTTATTGAAATTAGAGGAATATGTACTGTTCTAATTGAGAGTCAGGACCAAAATCCATATAGTAGTTTATAACAGAGAGGAAAAAGATGTTCTAAATACTCTATAATGAAAATCTCCCAAAAGAAACCTAGGTTTCAAAATCTTGGAGTGGTAAACTAAGTGAATGCTTGAGGTGCTTTTTGTCATCTCTAGGGATGCAAAACCATATTCTGAGATGTATATGATCTGCCTGCTAAAATATGGAGGCAAGCCTGAAGTAATATTCTAGGACAGTACTTCCTGCTTTTGTCAATGAATGATCTGGCCTTAGGGATTAGTCCAAAGTCTGGCTGAAGCAAGGGTTTTTCTCAAACCAGTGAAGGTGTAACAAGCCAGAGGTGTGTGGGTGTGTAATAGCTGCAATTTACAATTCTAAGGTTATACAGATGTCTCAAGAAAAGACCAACCTCTCCATGAAATGAAAAATATAGTTTTAGTTGGTCTCAGGAATGGCAGTGATTCCAATATAATTCATCAAAGAAGGCATTTGACAGCAAAGCAAGTGCATGTTAAATATGTTTCTGACTCAATACGGAGGTTCATGCTATGGCAGTGTAGCCAAATCAGTTTTTCTGATCGTTCAGTTTGCAAGTTAATCTAAAGTATCATAAGACTTTTCTGTGTATTGATTTCTGATTTTTCTGTTTAACTGGGATTTTTTCTTTCTGGTGAGATATAGTCACAAGTTTCCCTGAATGTAACATTCTGAATGTGATGGTGAATAAAAGCATATCTAGTTCTAAGAGATATCTTGCCATTCTTTTCCCTTCATACTTTCTATCAGTGTTTCTGACTTGTAACTTTCCTGTAATTGTGTTCCTACAGTAAGTTATTTCTGCATGTATCTAGGCTGATAGATCTTTCATGTTCGATCACATTTTTCTTCTATCCAAAGTGACAGATTTTCAAAACTTCTGTAGCTTTGTAGTTTCAAAACTTCTGTAGTTTCTGATCTAGTCCTGGGCTTATTACCTCCTCTGTTTCTTTTTCAATTTTGTAAATAAATGGGCCAATGTAATGTGAAAGTCAGGATCTAATTTATTTAGTTCTTATCTTACTTTTGTTGCTTTTTGTGCTCAAAGTATCTTCTTCAAATGTCCAGTGTCCTCTTCCCAAGGCTAGTGGCATACTTGAGTTAGGTGTCTCCTTCCAGCATAGAAGCTGAGCATCTTTCCTTATTGCTGTGACATTTCATGTAAGCAGAGATTTAAGTCTCGTTTTGCTCACATTTTTTTGTATAATTGCCAATCTGGACAGCATCCTTACTGATGGTGATTGTGTAATATATTTTTTTGGTTGTCTTGCCTATGCCTATTTGGTGGCCTTGTCTGTGTAGAACTGTAGCTGTGAAGGCCCTACTACACACTATATAGTGTGTAGTACCTAGTAGTGTGTAGCTGAGAATGACTGAATCTAGGATAACAAAAACAAAGGCCTCTGTTGAACTCATAGATCCTCAAGAAAATGTAATTCCACAAGTAAAATGACATAAAATATCACATAGAGAAAATATCCTTGATGGAAAAGGAGATTTGTTAAAACTCCACTCATTACAAATTCTCTGAAGATATGTAGGACACCAGAATAAGGCTTAAACAGCACTTTCAGTAAGTAACTGCAAAAAATAGATATCTTAGAATAAAGATGTTAAGTGGTGGTGTTACTTCTTTTGATAGGATGACAGTCACGATGTTTTTAGTTGTTCTCACTTAAATCAGCTAAGAAGACTAGCTGTATTAGAGAAATTCAAAGAGTATTCAATTCCATATAAATATAAACCACGTGCTTTCTCTAAGCATTTTATAAGCAAAGATGGAAAGCTAAAAGTGTTTGGGAGTTATTTAAAGGCAAGCTAAAATATTGCATGTGTGGGGAGCTAAATTGAGTGCTTTCTCTGGGACCCCAATAGGTCTGGGACCTTGAACAGAAGACTTTGGAAAGTTGCTGACTAATACAAATTTTAAATCTTTAAATTTTATTTTCCTAAGTGAGACCAGGAAGATGCTCAGAGAGTGTAGGCAATACCTTGATGCTACAATTGCAACACTCATAGAAATAAAAAATACAGGAAAAGTCCGCCTTTTGAGAAAAACTTGCATGAATGGAACTGCATTGATTTTTAAAATGCAGTTCCATTCAGGCTCTCACAGGATATTACTGCCTGAGTGCTACCTCAGAGAACACCCTTCACAGAATCAGTAGTGGAAAATGCAGTCAAAGGTGACTAACTGTCAGCTTGGAAGAAGCAGGACATAGAGTGATTCATGTCCGAACAAAAGCAGTAATGAGATTCTGTAATACTAACACTACAGGAAAAACTGAAATAGTAGAGAAGTTGTGCTTCTTCGTTCTAAAAAGTGTATGCTAACTGTGAATTGTTCAATAGAAAAAAAATATAACCATTAATGGAATCTGGGAAGAAATCCCATGATAAAATTAAAATTTTGGCAATGCTTTAAATTAATCTCTGACTTCAAGGGTGGTCCCTGTAGAGGTAATCACTTGACTAGGAGAGACTGGAAAAAATTGCTGGGAAGTAGTAAGATCTCCACAAACTCAGAGTACTAACCTAAGTACTAACCTAATTTGCTTTTTCAGTAGCCTTTTCTAGGGTAAAATATAGACTGAATATTTTAGTCATGCAGACTTTATGTTGAGGCTAATGAAAATCCTTACTATTGAGTACATTAAAACCATTCTTTGTACTCTCTGCTGTTGTTGAGGTCTCAGACCTGAATGGGAGGGACTATGTCTATAGGCACTAGGATAACGCTGCTTAAATTATGAAAGAAAAACATGGTGATAAGAAGACAGAGATTAGAAACAGAAAGTGCAAGGGAAAAATATGGTATCATGGGTATCATGCAAAAAAACATATTAGAGATAGCTGTTTCAGCCTGTTGCATATGTCAGAGATGTTGAAGATCAAGTTGAAAGAAGATTCTTGTTGATATAACTTGTAAAGATTCTTTCATGGCACCAAAGCTGGAATAGATTTGAAGCTAGTTCTGGGCTAAGACTCGCATTTCTGAGACTGCCCTTTGGAAGCTACTCCAGGTAAAATCCAGTCATATACATATAAGTTTATTTTCTCTTAGCACAGTAAATTTACCATCTGGTAATCACCCATATTGTAGCAGGCAGAAATTCAAACATATTATTAGATTTAATGTTCTGATTATCACCTTGAAATACATACACTGGTCTTATGTAGTGCTTTACAAAAGGAATTAATCAGACTGAAAACACAGAGGATACAAATCACAAAGGAGCAGCTCCATCACCTTTAGCTGCCACTGAAGTGTTTGTTGAACCACCTGTATATTTTCTGCTTGGATGTGCTTCATGCTCAGTTCTGGAGAACTACTATATTCTATACTAACAGTAGTTTCCGAAAGAAATGTGTTTAGATAACAGTTTTTCGGTAACAGTTTTGGATTAGATCTCTTTAATTTCTCTCTCAGTTTGACAAACATACTCAGCAGACACACAGAAATATGGAAATGGAAAAATCCCCCAGTTCCCAAACCAAAAGCCACAGACTGGGAGGAAATACTTGTCAGAACTAAGAAATTATCAGAAGTACTTAATTTCTTAGATTCTTGGTGAATCCTACAGAGTAATTTACAATTTAAATGAAGAAACTGTTAGAAGCTTTATCTTAGGTTTGGTTGTGGGGAAAAAAAAGAATCTTAATTTCTAAATGCCTAGACTCCATTTTTAAACCAACAACTTTTCCAGCCTCAGATCACACAATAAAAAAAGCACAACTATTTTGATCATTATTTTAATTAAATATAGAAAATGAACTTTGAAATATCATAGCAAGTTAGGGTTTTCTTGCAGCGATTTTTTAAGTTTCACCTGTAAGAGCTGGGGCCAGGATTTGGAGGAGGGGCTGTGCACTGATGGTGTCGTAAGTGCAGTGACAGCCAACCATACATGCCCATTGTTTTGCATCATTAGCACTGTAGTGAATCTCAGAAAAAAAAAAAAAGAAAATGTCCAGTCTTTTTTATTACTTCACTTTTTTTCTTTTTTATTTTTTCTTTATAAAGCACCTAATTTAGGCCACAGACAAAAAGAAAATGTATCTTGAATATGCATCACAGGTTCCAAAAATGAAAAGAAATTGGATTTGGATAGCACTTACTCAATAGACAGATATGATACATGGTAAGAAGGTGCACTGTCTGCCCTGTGATAGATTAAACTACTTTGTAGGAAAATTACTGTGAGCCAGTCACCACCACCACCGTGGCTAAATCTTTAATAAAATTCTCTTCCATATTCAAGAGCAAGGTATGAAGTACACAATAAGCAGAGTGGAGTAGAGTGCCATTTATCAAACCACAGCTAGGTCTGTAATCTCCTGCTTTATCCTTTTTTAGTACTTTATTTGTCTTTATTGTTGCAAGGAAGCACATTTACCCAGGGCAGTGGGCTTTTGGTGCTGATAAACCTTTTGTTTTAAATTCTACCTGTGGAGTTTTTTTATTTATTCTTTTTTTTCCTTTTTTTTTCTTCCTTCTTGATCAGATATCCATCTGGTCACTCTGTGGGAGTAATTAGTCTGTTTTGGTGGTCCCTGGATTGTTACATGTTCTTTCACCCTTCCTTGCCTGACCTGACCCTACCTCTCTTGTCTCTATGCTACGAAAAAAAAAGGTGGACAAAAGAAAAAAAGGTATTATAACATCTAAGACATTTTAAAAAGAATACTCATGCCTGTGCAGAAGATGGTCTGGGGTGTATTGCATCATGCATTTTTGAGGCTGTTTGGCAAGATGGCAGTGTTGAAGCATGTTGCAGTTGGCCCCTGGGTGGCACTACATGGCTAGATCTGGGACCAAAAAAAACATTTTTGGATAAAGGCAGAAAACATAATTGAAGAATTTTTCTTCTTAAAAATTAAAGACTTTAACTAAATTTGTTGTTATTTGCTGAATTCAACACAAATTCACTGTATTATTAAACTGTGTTCCTCTAATTGAATGATGTCCCAAAATGTTCCATGTATCTTGACTACCTGGTAATATCTGGATCATTTTTGGGAACACAATGATATTAAGTACAGATTCAGTGGAAGGGTTCCTATGGGTATGTGACTAGAACTGCTTTGTGCTGCCTGAATATGCATACTACCAGTCTGTGCTGCAGCCCTGGGGGTGATTTTTTTAGTACTATTATAACCCTTTTTATTGTTTGAATAGCAGTTTTATGACAAAACATTTATATTCAGCCTGCCTTTGTACTTGACTGAAAGAGAGCAATCACTGAGAATGATAAGGCAACAATGGTAATGATAACTGCATTTATGGAGGCTTACAGAATTTAAACGGGCATGCAGAAATAGACTTACAAGAGTGCTCTACCTGTATTTGAGCTGGCTTGGGTATATTTCTTGTGCCTGGCCCATGTTTGATTGTTGATGGATATGTTGCATTTTCTCCCGTTTTTCTCTCTTATGGCATTTCTTCTGTATGAGTCTTACCTGTGTGAACATCAGGTTTATCTTGGCACTGAAAGATGACCTCGTAAGATGGGGAAACATAACCATTTTTCAAAATTCACATCCCTGAAATTATTGCTTAACTTACATATTAAGATTTCAGAGTTTGTGGTATTATGATCTTGCGTCAGAATGGTCATTACCTGTCTTTCAAGATTCTACCTCTCAAGAAAAAAAAAAGCAGTTCTTTCACTCTCCCTTGAGAAAAAGTGAGGAATAATATTGGACACTGGAAAGCAATCCAAGAGTTTAAGATCAGTCCTTCTGTTGCCCAAATATTGTTAAGCCAAATTTATTCTAATTTTTTCTTCCTTTGCTATGAGGTTTTCTCTCCTTTGAGGTTCACTCAGGCACATTCACTAGGACACACATACACATTTGTGTATTTCCTTAAATTTCTTGCTTATACAAGAACATAAGACAGCAATGAGAAGGTTCATTGTGTTCTGGAAGGAAACAAATAGTTCCTGGATCTCTGAATTTTGTGTGGGGGGAACAGAATTATGCCAAAGTCTACATATATTTTAGTATGGAATATGAAGAAAGGAGATGTGCACTATACATTGTCCTAAAGATATTTTAAGGCTATGTCCAGCCACACTGCTCACAGATTGCAAAGTAGAATTACTGATGTTAGAGGGTTTCTTACCAAGGAGGAGACTGGTCTCATGGAGTTAGAATGACAGATTCAGCCTACTCATTTAGATATTATTTTTAGATATTTTGAAATAATTTTTTCAGGGAGCTATTTTATATAAAAACAGGTTTCTGTAAATCAAACCAATGTATATTTTTATAGAAGTGAATGACTGTTTTAAAGACCTTTAAAATTTTAAACAATACATTTTGATTTTATTGTTCTTGAGAGATGGGAACCTTAGTACAGTCCAATTTCTTTTGTACTATAGTTTTCCTATAATATAGTTTCTTTCTTCACCTGTATTTTAGTTTTTCTGGACTTACTAATCCATTAGAAGTTTGCTGTATAAAACAGCTGGCTGGCAAAAAAATTGTGAAAACTAAGTGAATAGAAATGTGAAAAAAAATAAAAAAGTGGTAAAACCAAGGATATCTTTTATTTGTGTGTTATTTTTCTATTTCAGAAGCTCACTAACTATACTCCATTTTTTTATGTATGTATATGATCATTGCATGTTACCCTCATGTGCTTCTCTGTACTAGTTAAGCTTTAAATATGTTTAAATTAATAATTCAAATTCTCTTTTGCAAACGAAATATCAGTAATGCAAACATTAACTCAGTTTGCTTTATAGTATTCTGGAATGCTGCATTCAAAGATACGTCATTTTCTACTAAATGTCTTTCTAATACTCCTGTGCAAATGATACCTTTTCCCCAGGCCCAGCTACTTAGTGAATATTATTGAACAAATGTCTTTTACAGGATCGAAAAAAGTGAGGCATTATGTGAAAGAAATTTTTGAAAATGTGCATGGACTATTTCAGAATATGCTTAGTGAATATTAAGCAAACACCTGAAGTTCCTGTGCTGCTGCCTAGAACCAGCACTTCATTACCTATTACGTGCAGTGACTTTGAATTTTTTATTAGGTACTGGTCTCTTAGCCTGTAAGGCTTGTGCATGATGTCTATGAGAGCAATTTCCAGCAGAGCGAAGCCTTATCACAGATTCACCTAAAAGGTAAGGATATTTTTTAATTTTTAGTTCACATGCTGAACAGCTGCCTGCTGAACACCTGCCCACGGAGCAGGAAAGAAATTTGGTTTAAGGGTTGATTATACATGTCTTACTCATATACAGTAAATCCAGAAATAGGCATGATGAACTTCAGATAAACCCAGAATATGCAAATGGAGAGTACAATATTTACCCCCTAATTTTGTGCTGCACTACATTTTTAGTGCTTTTTTTTTCAGGTTGTTAAGGACATAGGAGAAAGGCTTATATATACTTCTGATTTATTTAGTTTCTCCCAAATCTGTAGTGTTAATATTTTAAAAAGCAAAGTTGAACTGTGAATTTAGCAGGTAATGTATGTAAAATAATCATTGTGCTTGGCATTCCTCATATTTGCTAAGGATGTTAACAAATATGAATGAGTATTAAGAAAAAAACAGCAAAGCAGGAGAAAATGATGAAAAATCAAGAAAGGCAACTAATAGAATGAGAGGAGAAAAGGCACAACAGTAAACCTAGAGATAGTGAAGGAATGCTCTGACTACTTTTTCACTGAAAATAGCTTAAATGGACTTTTGAGAGTGAGAGACCTTATTACAATGGATCATGAGCGATAAGTTTTAAAACTATTAGTTTGAGGAATTCAAATCAGGTAATTTAGGGATAAACAAGTCTTAAAGCATTACTATAAAGCAAAGTCTTAAGAAAGCATGGGCTACATTCAGAATGTGGTGATATACTGATGGTTAAAAGAACAGACTTTGGTAAAAGAATGGAAGGACTGGCAAACTTCGAAACCCAAGACCAACAGGGACTTTCTTGGTCCCCAATTTTCTCATATTAGCATCATAAAGTTAGCAAAGTCCATCTTGGAAGTTTTTGCTTTTTCTTATAGAAATCTTCTCTTGGACTTTCTTTTAGAAAGTGTTTTACTTTTCCAATCTATCTTTTTCATTTCCAATTTATAAACAACTCTTGTGCCAAAATTTGCATCTGGATTGGTAACTGTCTTTCAGCCTGATGTTTTATGTTTCAGAGCTTTAGCCAATTCTTATCCACCTTTCAACTTCACTGCTTGCCTAAGTGTTTTCAACTTTAACCTTTCCACGTGTTGTTTCATGAAATACCTCGCTGAAATCCAGATGGATATTTCCTCAAGCACATCAGTTATCTTATTAAAAGAAAGCTATTGGTTTAGTCTTCCTGCAATTAGTAGATGTTGTATTCTAAAGCTGGAAATGTCTCCTTTTCTTGATCATATGAAAACAGAGCTTTTACTGACAGTGCAATGGAATCATTGCTCATGCAAAGGGAGAGCCTTGTCATCCACATTTTCTGAACAGAGAATTTGGGTCATGCCATTTTAAAAAACGTTTTCTTGAAAGCAGTCTCTTTTTGATGCTGGGGCCTTAATCCATTCCCCAATCAGACTGAGCATGCATATCATGACAAATCTTTCCTCCATTAAAATCGTTTGCTATCCTAAAATGAATTAGCTGAATCAATACAGTCTTCCCGAGGTTTCCCTGAGGAGACAGGAGCAGCTGCTCGAGCAGCAAGTGCTGCCTTGAGCAGTCAGACACCAAGGCAGTGAGGCCACCACTGGTGTCACCAGGGAGCAGACCCTTGTAGGGAGCTGGGGGAGAAGGTCACTCATGGGTACCATAGTTCTGCTCAGGCAAAACCAAGATTCTGCTATGACTGTCAGAACTGGCAAAGGTGTGCAATCCTGGAAATGTATAACAGTAACACAAACTCCAGGACAGCAAGATAAGAAAGAATGCTGCTGTTGTTTTCAACGTGTCATGCTCCTCTAGCTACTTGAACTTCTTCAACAGCTGTGTGGAGACTTATCTTCAATTAATTAATTTGATTAATATGTTCTCAAGGCCAGTTTGAGGTAAAATTTCTTACTATTTGGTTTCTTATGCTTGATAGATATCACAATATGTAATAATGAAGATATTTAGTAATGAGCATATTCACCACCTTTTTCTGAAGGCTGTTTTCTTCTAAAGACCTGCAATGCTGCAGAGAATAGGACAAATAAAGTAAAAAAGAAAAAGTCAAGCATAAATAAGTTGAAAAATTTGAGCTGGATGCTTTCAATTGGCTTAGTTTGCACAAATTACCAGACTAAAATTTCTGCAGAGGTCCTACATATACTGATTTTTAATTTTTTTTTCCTAAATTGAAGTATGAAAAGAAAATAATGCCATGGAACAAGTATTTTTTCAATTGAAAATAATTATTGGTAGATGTTTATCACTTAGTATTTTTCTTCATATTCTATGAAAATGAATAATTTTTAAGGAAAAACTGTATTAACACATTGAGCTTTACAATTAAAATTTATTCTCAGCCTCAGAAGAGCTGATGGTAGAACTTGATTTGGAATTCTCCATCAAAATTATTTTTCAACATAAATAATTCATGCTTTGAAATTAGCAGTGGCATTAGTATGAGTCAACAGTAGAAGTCCCCTAATTTAGTTTGAAAATGAATTCTTGACATTTTTGCAATTAGATAACTGAAAGTTTGAAAAGTGGATTTTTTTAAAAAGTGTAACTTAAAAAAAAAACCCTCTGGTGATAATCACGATCTAATTTGTACTAAAAATTGCATAACAATATAAAAACATCTGGAGTGTTTTCAAATTACTGACTATATTTATATGAATTTTTCATATTTTATAGGTTTTTTCCCTGATTATTTCAATAGGATGATATCTTGATATTTAAAATTATTTTTGTCTGTCTGCCCCATTTCCTTGTGATGTTTGCTTGATGTACATTATCAGCTGGTCTTTCAACATATCTTCTTAGGCAGTGTATTTTAGTGTTTACATGAGACTTTAATTCAGTGAGAAACTGAAGTAGTTTCTGTTTGTATGGCAGGGCTCCACACTTGTACAAGTTGAAGATTTGTATATAGTGAAATGACTGAATATGGTTATGAAAATCTCAGTTGTTCGACTTATGATGGTTACTTTCATCAGCAAATAATATAATTTCCAGTATATGACACTGATTCCTTCTTATGCATTTTTTTTTCATTATCAAATTGACAGTGCATTTAAATATCAAGGCTGTATTGCTTTTCTTGGTAGTCATTTGAGCTGTTAGGATTGTTCTTTTTATAACAATTGGGTCTTTTCTTAAAACCTCTTTCTTTGTTCAGCACAACTTTAATGTGTGGGACATGTCTCCTTTCATCACAGCAGGGGACACTGTGTCTTTGCGGGATAAACTAGTTCCATATTAGCAATGTGGAATCTGTTTGAGCTTGTTTGCATATGTTGATAGTACCTTTTGTGATGGTAAGTGTTGGGGAATTCTGTCAGCAATAGTATTTTTTCTCAATAGTTAATTCATATCCTGTAAATATGTTGTTCCCATTAAGCCTAAATGCTATTTTTATTGTCTATGAATATAGGATACGTTGATAATAGCACAAAAATAAACTCATCTGAAATTAATGGTTAGTGTTGATGACTGAAATGCCAACACTATAACTCACATTTTGCTGCTTAAAAGAGAATCATCCGTGGTTGCTGTGTTGAAAGCTTTTAAGGTTGTTTGGAATATGTGTGTGTAAGAGTTTATTCAGGAAGTTGGAGCTGTGAGAGCACTTAGACTATGTGTCTCCACATTGCATACTAAAAGTTTGATACAAGGAGAACTTCAGTGGGAATCTATCACAGCAAGTCAGGTGTCAGGCCTCCTTGTGAAATGTCTGGTAAGGGAACTTGTGTGCTCCAGTGAAGATATATCAGGGAACTTTTTAGTCTGGGAATTTAAGTCAGGTTTAGGTAACAAAGTACTCACCTTGATTGGTCTGGTGTGGCTTTAGATGTGTATGGAAAAAAGAACCTAGGCCATTTAGGAGTATTAGTGATAAAAGGTTATTATTTATGTATGTATTTTTTTGTCTTCACATTACATTGTTTGATCGAAGTCTGACTTCAGATGCCTGACTTGGTTTTAAATCTTACTCTTTCCTTCTTATTTTATCTAAAGATGTATGTTGATACAAATTATCACGTTAAATTACTATTTTATTTATCATAAGAGCAATCTTAACTACTTGTGAGTTGTCAGCTGTGCCCATTAGAGGATATAAAGAGGAGAGTGAACATTTTGTTATTTCTGTAGAAAGATTATTTTTCTAATTTGATTTTTAATCCTGCCTAAAGAAAGCCACACTTCATTGTAGCTACACTACCAAATCCTCTTGATTTCATGGCATTTTTAAGGTTGATCTTATTCTTATATATTAAAAGAAAAATTGATTTTAGGCTCAATTTTGTCTGGGAAGGACAGGAGTGAATATGCAGGAAGGCTGTTTGGAACCTACACTATTCTATGTGAAAGACCAGCAAAGAAATAATTTACCTAGGAAGATATTTTTTAAGAAACCTGCCAGCAAGCTTTTTCGTTCCTATAAGGTTCACATTTAAACAGTTTGTAATGTTGACTTTTGGCCAACAATGTCTCTTTCTCCTTCTATAATGGAAAGGAGCAGCTCAGTAATAAAAAAAAATACTAATTTCTATGTCTCTCACATTCATGTCTGAGAAGACATACAATTTATAGAAGAAAATTACAAATCACATTATGAACTGCATAAGAATTTCAGAAAAAAAACAACTTCTGGAAGAAAACATGAAAAATATATTTAGGGACTAGTATTTTTTCATTAGCTTAGACATGGTATTTCCTTTTTTTGAAATGGACTTATAAAAATACATGAATGTCTGTGATATCTCATAGAAGAAGTTTTAAAATTGAATGACAATTTCCATCATGAAAACAGAAGGAAGTTTTTTGGTAAGGTCAAGAGAAAATGTGACTATTTCTTTCATGGACTATTTGCAGGAAGGTATGTGACTGCATCCAAACTGTTACTAACCTAAATACAAATTCACATTTGCCTCACAAAGCATGTGATGTAATCACATTAATAAAGTGCATTGGTGAGGAATTCTGAGGAAGTGGATATGGACTGGTCCTCCTTATAGCATGACTGTATTGCAGTCACCAGGCTTTGAAGTGGTGGCACCTGATCTTTCTAAAGCATACTTGGGGTATGCTCATTTGAAGCACCAGGTTCATAGCATGGGGAAAATATTCAAGAGATCAATTATTACTCCTGACTCGCAGTGTGTTCAAGCTGTCCTTATGACTTGTCACTGAGACAATAATTTGATTTGACAGGCAGATTGGATGTTATTAAAAGTAAAGGATTTCAGTTGCCTTACTGCACATGCAAGGTGTTACGAAGATCTTTGTGAAGAGTGCCAAGAGGACTGTGGCACCAGCGTGGTCTGCAGGTGAAGGAGCTGGAAAATTTCCCAGTTTTGTAATTGGGTGGTGAATTAATTGTATATAGTTGTCCACAGAGGGCATTAACTAACGAAATGCATCTCTCACATCATTAAAGTTGATACAAGCACCTTTTTCAAGGAAAAGGGGAATTAACGCTTTAGACTGAGGGCTCTGTTGTGCTACTGGTGTTATTATATTATTTTTTATTATCTAGTATGAAAAATTCATTACCATCTGGATCCCATTTTACTAGATACTGTATATTCATATAAACGAAAAGAAACCTATCTAAAATTATGAAAACAAAAGAGGAAAAGATTGAAAACTAGATAGATATAGGAGACTAAAAGAAGCAAATCATGTATGATTCCAGCATGCTTTATAAACTTTTTATGAATGAGTAAAGGATAAGAAAATCTTATTTGGGATTCTCTGGAAATGTTCCTTGGGAAAAAAAAAAATCAGTTCATTATTATTTCACCAAAAAAGGCAAGTACTGATCTGATCAAGAGAACATTTAGAATTTAGTGATCCTCAACTGTACTCTATTACATCTGTTCATTATTTTGCAACTGGTGAAATTGGTACAAATGCATGATCTCTTTTTATAGGAAGAGTTGTCTGTTTTATATAATCCCAATGAATTTAGGCATAGCTAAAGGGCTTTTTTTCTCAAACTTTTGGTGAGTTATGTATTATTTCTTACAAAATAAATTTATGAGTGGCCATACACTCCTCCAAGGGCCTGGGTTCTGGGCATTTTACGTCAGTCCAGTTTTAAAATACCTATTTTCAGGCATTTAAGAACAACAGTTTAGAAAATATTTGATTAATCAAAGTCCTTCCATAAACATCCACTACCAGCTGGTAAACCATTTTAGCTGTTTAGGCTGCTCCTTTGAATTTTTAGAAATATTCATAATAGTAAGAACCCCATTACTAGGATTTTTTAAATATGTTTTCTCCTATCAAAGAATGTATTTCTATTGTGCTCTAATTTTAACCCTTCACATGTTAATTTTTTTTTAAGAAGAGCAAATATTAGTAAATGCATAGGTAAATTTACCAATTAAGCCTACATGTAATTAAATAAATGTAGATAGCCATATGCTCAGTAAATTTCATAATCCTGAAGATAATAAATACCATACCTGTATTTATATTTTATATACCTATAATGGCCTTACTTTCAAAACAGGTGGGATATTCTCTGTCTTTTTAGTTTTTTTAATGGTTTTTGGACAAATACTAAAAGCAGTTACAAAATGTTACAAAGAGCAAAACTGTGTTCAAATTTACCAAAGCAGACTTTAAAAACTTTCAGTTCCTGTCCTTGCAGGTAAGGGTAAACAAAGATAAGAAACAAGGAAAATATTTAAGACATTGACACTGAAACTTCACTCTCTGAAAGATGCCATTTTTGTCTTACTGCATCAGACAATCCTACAGCATCTGAAGGGCAAATATATAAAAATGTGAATGTGCTTAAAAAATAGTCTAAAAAGGAGAGTGAAAGGAATTTTTTTAGGATTTAACCAGTCATAAAAGATGACTCATCAGACTGTGCATCCCAAAATATTTTCATCTTTGTCTCTGACATGGCCTTAGTCATTCTATGATTTCCCTCTGTCTCTTCATGGTTATTAAATACTGAAATATTGTCAAATATAGTATATACTCTATATGTATAATGATATTATTTTGTAATCTGTGTTATGAACACTGGGAGTAGTCAGTTGTTGTTCTTGCTAAATTGGCATACACTACTCCATAAGTAGTTACCTTCTGAGAAGAAAAAATACAAATGCATAAAGTACTGTCAAATATAAAAGGGCTTTCCAAACTGCATGCCATCAGTGATACAAAAGTCCTTTCAAAATACCTTTCACAGATCTGCTTCTGCTAATGGTAATTGCTATGGTTCTTACCAATGCAATTGATGGTACCAAGCAATTAGATTTTCCAAAAACTTGATCAAGGAAGAGTTATGGATATGCAGTATGCATTTAAGACTATGGCTATTCAGCCTGAGGAAGAGCTGCCTTCCTTTGGATTAGAAGCAGAGAGGAGGGAGCTGGAGCTGGTGATCTATTTTTGTTTTGTTTCACTTCTGAAGTGAAATCAAATAAAGAACAGCAGTTGAAAGGAATCTATTAGGAAAATTATTGATATTTTCATTCCCACTAAAAATATTTGCTAACTTCTTTAAAAATCTGCTTAGAAGAACTCTTTGGAATATATTCTAGAAGCATTTTTTAACAAGATGAAATATTCATGTGAAACACCTTTAATTTTTTACCTTCGTCCTTCCTTATTCTCTTCACTTACTCTTTCCCCAGTTTTGGGATGAGAGTTTCTACCAATGTTGGTAACACAAAAACCAAACCAAACCAAAAAAACCTCAAAATGCAACAAAAACAAACCCAAGAAGACAAACAAACAAAAACTCCACAGCAAACCCTGAATGTCAACAGAGGATTTACAGAGGAATGCAATCAAGAATGATGTTGCAAATCAAGCCTAGAATCAGACCATCAGAAATTCAAAAACTTTCAGCTATTTGAAATTGCAGTGGTAATTGCTATTTTAAAATGTTTTCCTTCTTCCAAAGAAACTCCATGTTGTTAGCTGAAATTCTAGGGATTTTAAATCACAGCAAATCTCTGTGCAGCTGATGAAGGCTAAATATTACAGGCAATCAAAACAACATATTATCTACATATTTCAGCTGATTAAAAAAAAGTAGCTTTTGGAACTTCTTTAAAAAGTTATTTTACTATGTAGTTCTAGCTAATTACAGCATATTTTTCAGACCAAAACATTAGCATTAGATATTTTAAAGCAAAATATGATGGATTTTTAAGGAAATGGCACCTGAGGTCTTTGTTGTGTTAATTTAGTCTAAGAAATTATTCCTTTTCTTTCTGTTGGGAATCAGTTTTGCAGTGAAGTCTTGGTTGTAAACAACATGTAATAGGTAAAATTAAAGTTTCCTTAAAAATACTGTAATTTAAAGATTGATGTATCAACATTACATAATATGAGTAGAAGGTGTCCCTGCCCATGGTGTAGGAGTTGCAACTGGATGTTCTTTAGAGTCCTTTCAAGCCCAGGCCATGCAATGGTTCTGTGGTTCCCCTGGGTGTTTTCTTTTAGCAACAGTTCATTAGCTGATGTCTGAAGAACAGACATAAAGATAAAATTGTAAAATGTCTATTTGATCAATGCCCAGAAAGTTTACAGAACTTGTTTTGAAGAAGTATTTAGGAAAAAAACAAATGAATATTTTTATAACAGTTGTTATATACCCACTAAGTCTGCATGAAGCAAATGCAAAGGATTGGCAGGGCAGTGATGACACAGCACTGATACCACTGCAGCAGGATCAATGTTGCTGGCAGAGACCTGTGTGGAATTTTTTGAAGCTAGAGGCAAATTTTTAGTGCAGGATCCTGATTTACAGACCTTATTTAAAGAACAGTCAGAATGAGCAACTGTATTAAAGTACAAAAGTTAAACTGTGTAAGTTTTGTGCTGTGTTTGGGGTTTTATTTGTTTGGTTGGTTTTGTTTGGTTTTTTCCCTGAAGTGCAGCTGGAAGTTTAGGATAAAGGAAAGTCTTTAGACACCAAAACAACTGCAACTAACTGTTAGTATAAAATGGAGACTTTGGTTAATCTGTTAAACTTTGTAGTCACTTGTTCATACCATTGAGGCCAAGAACTTCATAATTATTTAGCATCTTTAGTAAGCTTGTGTGACACTTTCGGACAAAATAAAGCAAATAATCTTAAAAAGGAAGAAAAAAGGGTTCACAGGTTGAAACCCCATGAAACCATGCAGTGTTGTTTAATCTGTGGTACTAAATTGTTAAATCCTTCAAGGAAGAGAAATCTCATATAATTGAAAGAGTATTTGTTTCAACATTAGAGTAAATATGTTAAGTGTGAAAATATGATTTTATTCAGGGCATAAATGTGGGGGATTTTGTACAAGTAACCTAGTCTTGTGAATCATTGAAGAGGGTCACTTGAAACTTATTTTTATGATCTGCAGGATATAGGAAAGTTAGGGAGGAAAAAAACTATCATGACCTTTTGAGTTTTAAGTATATGTTGCTTTTCTGAGTTTATAAGTAGCTTACTTTTTTTATAACTAAAAAGTGTGCCAGAAAAAAACCCAAAAATATATTTGGATCACATCTATAATATGGCTACATATTTAGAAACAGACCTCTCGTACATCATCTTATGCATTGGCAATAAAGGATCTTCAGCAGAGGTCTTTGGTTTGTAGGACCTATAAACCTGAAGTTTCTTATGAAAGAGATACCATGAAGGTTTTTCCCTCTTACAAGATGTCTCTAAATCTGATATGACCTGATACTATATGAATGAGAAAACAGTCATGATTTCAGATATAAAAAGCCTGAAAGTAAATCTGTAGTATTGCAACCACACTTGGGACAAGCACCACTCATTTCATTCTATGGAATTCCTGAGCCAGCTGATAGATTAATCACTTTTGACAGTAACTCACTTTTTGACCTGTGTGGCAAGGAGAATGTCACAGGAGTAGGAGAGGTTCTGTGATAATTGGAAAGCGAAGGGGACTTGGTGGTGCAGTAGGTTAGTGCATTAGCCTTTCCCCTCTGGAGACATTGGTTCACATTCTGCCTTAGGGTCACTAGGGAAAATTCATGCTTTGGTATCCTACCTCTATTTGTACATACAAAAAAAAAAGACCCCTATTTGGAAAAAAATTGTCTTTCTTCACAACAAAATGCTGTATTGGCCAGGATCTTAGGGTCAATGTACATTGGGAGAGAACTTTAAAAGCTTTTATTCCTGCAATATGTGTCTGCCAAGATCACCTCCCTGAAAGAGCATTCACTCAATATATTACTAAAAGGAAAAAAATGGAAAATTTTCTAAGCTGATATGCATGAAAATAATGCAAATAATGAAGGAAACCCATCTGCAATATAAAAGCTGCAGTGATATTTTCTCCATTTCCATTTGGAATTAACTCCTGCTAATCTCTCTTGCACTGAAGTTATATTTATCTTAAACTGTTTTACTTGAACCTCCTTCTGACTACGATTTTCAAGTGCCAGAGAAGTGCTATTTCATATGCAGTGGAGTGGAGCAGTGATGACATCCAGTGATTAATTAATTCAAAAAGTACATGTTCCCTAAAGGTATCCTGGGAACCACTTTCCAAGCCTCTTTAAAAGAAACATATTGCCTGCATTTACAGGTGGTAGTAAGCTGAATATAGATTGGTTATCAGTGATGTACTGCCTTTTATTACAGCTGAAGTGCTTACTCTTATTGCCTTGTAACAAGGGTGCTGCAACTAATTGTGCTTAATGATCCAATGCAAAGAGCATGAATTTTGTATTATTAACTCCTCCTATGTTTATCTTTTCATCTCCTTCAAAATTTACAAGTTCCAAGTTACATTAGGGATTTGAAGCAATGTGTGAACACCTTAGCCTGAAAATCCCCACAAAAATGTTAGTAGTGTTTACAATTGTGTGAGAGCTTCCCTCTTTAAACATTAATTAAATGTTCAGGATGGGTCCAACCTGAGAACCCTGGTGACTAAAGCAGTCTGTTTAAGGATGCAAGAGGCATCAGGGAAGATCCACAATTTCATACCTTTCTTCCAGGCAAGAAGCAATAACAATTATGGCTCTGTCTCTGGAGCAGACGACAAGAATTTTCAGCCAACCACATTATCCAGTCTCTATCCCTTTTTGACAATAGTTTCCCTCTTACTTTAGGGAAACATGGAGTAGATATTAAAACCTATTTTTTCCTTTTTTCCTTCAATTATTACAAAAAAGATAGAGGGAGTAAACAGAGGAAGCAAAGGATTAAAGGAAAAAGACCGGACAGAGGATACTTGAACAGAAAGGAGAAGACAAGAACAGAGTTGTTTGACTGATAAATCTTTCTTTTCAACTGTGCTAGCCAAATAAGGCCTGAATAAGCAGCAACAAATGAAGAAACTTTAACTTAAATTTATACTTTTAAGTGCAACCTTTTAAGTCACCTTTTAATAGGGTGGTAGCAGCCTTCATTTGAGACCTTTTCTTTGCTTGCATGAAAAATCTTCCAGAATTGTGAAAGCCTTTAAGTGGCTTCTATAGTAAGTAGACTGTAGATCTCCTTAAAGTGTCCTAGATTTCTTTGAATAGTTAGGTCTCTTCAGTGGTTAGGTTTTGTTGTTGCTGGGGCCCTTTTTTGTGGGTTTTTTTGATAATTTTGGGGTGTGAGTGGTTTTTTTTTCCTAAACCAGATGGAGTTGATTGAAGTCCTGAATAAGGAGGAGAAGCAAGAAAGGATTGAATGGGGATTTTTCTATACACATTGTGATGTTCACATAAAGGAGTAAACTAACATAGGCTTTCTCTTGGACACTTGCATCTTGCCAGATCAGCAAATGGAGAACTATGAGTTGCAGGATGTTGGTAAATAAAAAACCTGAAATAGTCCTTCAACAGCTTAAGCAAGTTGGTCCAGAACATTGCTTTTAATTTTTTATTGTAATTGTATATCTGGTGTCTTAAACCAAAAACTTTATGGATAATTCTCTTCCTAAATCAAAATACTGCCTTATATACAGCACATTTTCATCATTTGTTCACTTATGCTGTGCCACATAACAAGTGAGGTTATAAATGAAGTGAAAGTTGGCTAGTTTGATGAAGCCCTGCTGATGTTAAAGTTGTAGGAAGAGGAATAGTACTGTGTGCTTCTTCTGGAAGCCTGCATGGGCCTCACAATGAATTTTTAGGACTATTAGTTTTGCTTAGCCCTCTTTTCTCAGAAGCCAGATAGTATTTTTACTCAAATTTAAGTCTTCAATGGTCAACAATGCTTCTCACTAATTATTGGCTATTCATCCTGAGACAGCTGAAATTTGTCTCTATTTGTTCCTATGCTCTCACAGATGTGTAGGATTTAAACATGCTAATTTTTAGAGGTTCTTTGAGCTTTTGTTTTTAATTATGAAAAATAGAAGGTAAAGGTAATGCAGCAGTTGCAATGAAGTGTTCAAATTTCTAGCTGTTAACAGAAGTGTGTGTACTTCTGGATTTGATATTGAGTTGAGAAAATAATCTGACAACTTATTTTTACACCACTTAAATATTGGTGTGGGGTTTTTTTTAAGTTTCAGTGTTGTTAGGTATGATGCACAGAAGCAGGGTGAGAAAGTGATTTCATGCTCTATTTCTCCAGATGAAGTTTTGTGCTTTGTTGACGAATACTGACATGTAAACCCAAATTGCAACTTCCTAGGTCTAACAATGGTATATTAAAAATTGTTTACAGAAGCCAGAGGTGGACTTTTATAGGCCACACAAAACTTTTGAAATTAGTTGATATCTTATCCTTGAACAGGTTAGCTTGAAAAAAAAATAGCCTTTACTGGTTTTAGTACTTCTAAGATGATGACCGGTTTCTATGCTTTTTAAATCGGTTGTTTGGTGCCAAATTTTTAACTATATTGAACCAAAAAAAGTTAAAAAAAATTGTGACCCTATTGGAGTTTTAGTTTAGAATGTAATTCTCTTGATTGTCTATAATCAAATAAGCTTACAGTACTTGGCATGATATAAAAGCACAAAGTTAACTAATATACGGATATAAGAATTCACCTGTACCTTTACTTTTGAAATATCTAGAGTAATTCTGTCTTTGCTATTACCTAACCCAGAATTTTACCAAATAACTATTTTTGGATTTGGTTTTGTGTTTGTGGGTTTATTGTAATATTCATTGCTCTATCCATGGCTCGTGATGTCTCTGAGAGCAGAGCAGATAGGAAAGAAAACCTCTCCAGCCAGCCATCAGTCAGTGGTAGCCTAGCCCCAACCTTTAATCATTAGCTTACTGCTACTGGGCTCTTTATGGGTTGATATTTTTTCTACATGCAGTTGAAGAAAACACAGTTTTAATTTGAGGTAAAACAAAGAAATGAATGCTGCATATTTTTACTGGGAAAAAACTTCTTAAAAAAAGTTTCACCCAGCTCCGCTCAAAGCCATTTGTGGCTGTGATTCTTGTTCCTACTTCATAATATCAAAAAAGATTGTCATCGAATAATACAGCAAAGTATTGTATTAAGCTGGTTATCTAGCCAGATATGTATTTTTGAGCTATTTCCAGTGCTTTATATTTATTTTTGTTTCCTAAGGTAGCTGTGTGAAGATGAAATTTGATTCCAATAAAAAAGTGAATACTGTAGTTTGTATAATTAACCCACAACTTTGGGGTATAAGAAAAAATGGTGGAGAATGAGAAAAATTAGGCTATTAGTTTGATAACAGCAGCAAAACATTTAATAATGTATCAGATAACATTATCAAAAGGTTTCTGTAGCTGTCGACATTCCTAATGAGAATTTCTGCAAAACAGTCATAATCACTAGCTTATGATAAAGTATCTGAGGCTTCAGATGTTTTGTCCAACAAGCACTTATATAATAATAGTGTATAAGTAGGTTTACTAAATAGTTATAAATGTAATTATGGCACTCGGATATAAAATTGTTTCAGAGGCAAAGTTGTTTCAATCAACAATAATGGAATACTGCTGGATGAAGTAACATTATGGCACTCTCTGTTCATTATAGAAACCAGCATAGTGCTAATAAGAGTATTAAAATTTAGCATGAAATTAAGTGCCTTTTCAGGCTCTGTTTTTTGTTGCTTGGAATGTAGAAATTAGGTAGCTTTGCGTGGGTAAAGCTTTGAGTTGAATTTTTCATCCTGCACCCTTGATAGACTTTGTGGCAAGTCATAGCTCTACATGACATTAGGGCTGTAGCCTGATTATGTGACTACAGCCAGGTGCTGTACACCTGACAGATTTCAAGAGGTATAGAAAAGGTGTTAAAAAAGTGTCTCAGCTTTCTGAAGTCCTTGTCAGAAACGAATTGGCTACCTCTGCAAGTATTTCTAACTGTGTTTTGCTCAAAACAAATCTTGAAATTTGTCTTTCACGTATTTAGGAAGGAATGATTCCTTCTAAATGACAGTGACTCCTGAAAGGATAAAAGCTTAAGAAAACACATAACATACTGAAATATGCACACATATTGTACCTCATCTTGCCTAGTTCTCCATGAAATGTCAAAAGAACCTCCTACTGTGATATGTCTGTGAGCTCTGCAAGACTGATTAAATTTCTATATAATGTCAATCGTTGCATCCTGTGAACCATAAATTATAAAATTTGTTTCTATTTTATCACTCCATAAAAAGGTTTAAACCTTTTTTCTTATCTGATACAAAGAATAAACGGTGACTCTCATTTTATTTGTGACAATTTTATGCACATGGAGAAACAGAATGTAAGCGTGGAGTATATTCTTTATATATGTGTGTGAAAGGAATAGATTAAGAAAACATTTACTATAATAAAATATATAATATTACGATTTATTTCTCAATTTTGCAACATCCCAAAGTAAGGGAAGAAAATTAGGTGCCCAAAGCCAGACATGTTAAGGTGCCTTTAGAGCAGAACAGAGAATATTTGGGCTGTAAGAGAATGCAGTTTCCTCCCTTACACTTTTAGCTAGTGGAGTAGAGAGGTATAATCAGAAGGTTGGTGTTAGAGAAGATTTGCTTTGTGACAGAAACTAGTGTTAAAAGGGCTCGTGGTCATTTCTCACACCACTTCAGAATGTGTGGTTTCTCTTCAGAGTCTCAACTTACACATTTAAATCGTATGCAATGTTTTTGACCTTTTGGCACCATACACCAAGAAGCTCATGTGAGGAATCTGTTCCTCTTGAATTGCTGACTGTAGTTTAAATCCATTGTTCAGAGAATTTCAGAGGATTATGAATTTCAAACTGAGACGAATGTAATAAAAATGCCCTTATTCTCATTCTCATCTCTGTCTCACACTCTGTCACTCTCTCTCACAGGGTTTTGTACTGCGGCTCATCACCATTGCATCTGAGTGCATTCCAAATAAAATAAATAACAGTAGCAAAGGCTCTAGTGAACATCATGGGGAACATCAACATTGGGAGGCAGGGCTTATAAATCTGCATGCAACACTGTATGAACGTGCTTAGATTGCTTCCAGACTGGAGCTGGCTTACATCCAACTCTTGAATAAAGTGTACATGAGTGACTCCAGGTCTATATTCTCTGTATAGATTTTCATTTGAGTTGATGTCTCTTTCAGGGCAGGGATACAGTGGAAGAAAGGTGAAAGAGGGAGGAGTGCTTTTAACACTCCTATGATTTCTGGTGTTATTCCTCAATGAGAATAAGCATAACTTTAATAATTTTTCTTATTTAAAAAAATCACAGTGGAATTAATTTGATTTTTTTCATGTTAAACCACAAGCTTCTATATTTTTTTTTTTTATTTTTATAGTTTCTTGTATCTTTAGTATTGTAGTTATCCTGAACAATATGCCATTAAACCAAGAGCAAATGTAACTTGATTGTCATGGAGTGACTTTCAAAAATGTAATATTAATTTTGAGAATGGATCATAAAAGGAAGCCTCTAATATAATTTTGTAAGATGTGGTCTGTGGTAAAATGTATGAATAAAAGTGGCATTTGCAAGAATTTTGAAAATTTAAGTGACAAGTATTGTAATCACAAAATGTAAAGTAAACAGTTACAAAATTCCTAAAATCTGTCTCACATTAAGCCAAGTGCAAGGAAAAAAAGTGTAATGAAACCCCTTCCCCCAGTGAAAACACAGTTAGATTGTAGGCATCATAGGGAAGATATTGTGGGTGATTTTCTGTATAACCTAGATGCTGCTAACTTAGATTCCTAGATCTCCTGAAGGGATTTCATTCCAATCCATTCAGAGGTTATCTTTATGAAACTATGTCTTAGAGCTGGCTACTTTGTCAAGAGCTGACAAAGAAATGGTTTGCTGAAATGTTTGAGCATCATCAAAAAGATATGGTAACAGTGAGCTATTCAGTAATAACCATTTTTCTCTAACTGTTGATAAAACCTTTGGAGTTTGGATAACTTCTGAAAGGTTACTGAGTGTAACTGGATTTTTGAGTGAAATCTGCAAGTGTAGGAATTATGGTTCTAAAGTCAGAGGTATTGATGCAGTACTGTGCTGTGATTTTGGGCTTTTGCTAGGTTTCTGGGGGAATGCACTTTGTCCTGGGGGGAGGAAACAAGGGTACAGGATCATCTATGATTAAGCAGTTCTTCTAAAGTTCTCTTATTTTGGTATGTTGTCACTTGCTATATATTCTTTGCATTTCTTGCCTAATTCATGTAGTCTACTTAAAACTGAAAATGTTATCAACCCTTTCAAAATGACTAGTCATTTACCAGCTGTTTTCAAATATGCAGGAAAAAAAACAAAACAAAACTTTGGTATATTTCAAAAATGTTGTTTTAGTAATACATTGGTATGATTTCCTCAAGAGTGATTCTAACACAAAGGTTTTCCTGGAGATGAAATTGAACAACTGAACGACTAAGAGAAAGTTGTTGAGTTCCTAACCACAGAGGAAAAGACAGAGGAATTTAAACCTCAGAACTCAAAGATTGCATGGATTTTTGCTAAATTGGGTTTCGTAATTTCCATTCTAAAAGGATGCATTACTTACTTAAGTAAAAAGTATCCATTACTGTTGTACATAAACTTGATGACAATTTCATAAGCTAAGTGAGCATGGCATACAGTTTTCCAGATTTCCTGGTGTTGAGACAAATATGAAGACAGTATCTCTTAGCTTAAATTGCTAAAGGAATTAATGACTTGTGTTCTCTTCAATACCCAGAGATGAAAATATAATTGTTTAGAAACTAGACAGTAATACATCTGTTTTTATATGTAACTCAGAAAGTACAAGAGAGATTTCAGTGAGATCTTTAAAACCTTTAAGAGTAATTAAATTGGAATATGGCAACCCCCCCCAAATATCTATCTAAATACATATATATATTTTTCCCAAAGGATTGGAAATTTGAATAAAAGTTATTTTATGAACCAAATAAGCTATTCCTACATGTTCTACATAAGCGTTTGTAGAGAATATTTGGTGAGAGCATTTTAGAAGAAATCAAGGAAAAGCATATTTCTCCTGTACAGCTTCTTTTTTATCATTAAAAATGATTTTGACATCACAGGTTGATACTATATCTGATGAGGACTATGTAAGTTATTCCATTTGTTTGCAAATGTTTAATTATATTATTTACATTATTATATTTCAAAAGTGATATTTTTCCCAGGTATTACTCAAAATCCTATTTAATTTAATTTTATTTTAATTATTCCTGATAAATTAGAGCAAAGTGGCTGTGGAGCTAACTAAAGACAGCAAAAGGGGGGACATATGAACTTGAATCTCATGAGCTGCTGCTTTTGATATTATTTAAGAGTCAGTGTGGGTCTAGACTGACAGCTGAAAGAATGCAAAGGCTGAAGATTTGTATCTTGGTCACCAAACAACTTGCAATGACTTTCTGGCTGGATTTTGCTAAAGAGCAAGAAGGTATGTATGTGGGAAGGAAAGAAGAGATTAATAGCATTTTATCAGAGTTCCAGACAGAACTGAACCTCTAGAATGTCAGCTAAAAGGGAGAACAGAGAGGATATATCAGTAAAATTACTAAAACTTAAAATTTTTCTTTGTCAAATGTCAGGATCCTTTCTAAAAGCCTAAAGAATTTTAAGGTTTTGTTTGTTTGTTTGTTTTCTGCTGGGAGGTTCTGTTTTAAAACCTTCACATACAGCCTTAGGTTTTACGATTTGGAACAAAGGAAGTTCAATTAATAGATGCTTCACAGAGTTCCAGTCTGTATTAGGAAACAATTGATTTCTATAAGGAATAGGTATGTCACTATTTTATTTCTTAAAAGTGTTCCTTAAAAAAATCAACTTGTTTGAATTTAAATTCACTAGAAAACATTAAGGCAACAGAAACCTTCATCTCTTTTTCTTCCATGGGGTCACAGATTCAGAACTTAATTCAATTTGAGAAACAAAAGTGAATAAATAGAGAAGTAAGCATCCCAGAGATACAGAAAATTACTCAGAAATATGGAGGCCTCTAAGGTATTCCCTAGTTAAAGAAAATGTAGGAGGAATCAATCAATGAAGATGCCACTTATTTGAATTCTGTGAATACTGCTTATCCCAGCAGAAAGATAGCTCTTGTCACCTCACTTTAAGGAAGACTTAGGAAGCAATTAATATTTTGAATCAAAAAAGATAGAAACATTTGGAAAGGTCAGATATACAGGAAAATGGCAGGGATTTTTCTAAGGAAAATAACCAGTGCCCTGGATCTGTAGATGAGAGCTTGTAGACTTGCCCATGGGAGAGGCAGTAAATAAAGTGACAGCTAAAGCTTTTCAGCTTTTCATTGTAAATGTCTTTCATATACTCTTCCCTTTTCAGATAACTGACTTCCTGCAGAGTCCTTCCAATTTTTACATTAGTTGGAATAGAAGTTTAGTAGTTAAATGTTGGCCCGCTAGCAACTGGGCTTCAGTAACCACTGTGTATCACACAGGCTGTTAGCCACCTGCCAGACAAAGACAAAGGTCCACAGTGTTCAGAAATAATCACAAAGGTGAAAATTTTAGGTGTCTGGTTTTGTTTTTCACTCAGAAAACTTTAAACATATCTTCAGTTTCTGCAATTATGTTTCTTGGTGGCTCAGCATAAGTCTTCTCCAAAAACTGAAGAATTCATGCCAGACCTTTGACTTAAAGACCCTAACAACAATTGAAATTTCAGCTCCCAGTCTTGTTAGCAGGTGGTGATTTTGTATTTCAGTGAGTTATAATACAAAAATGAGTGGCATTTAGAAGGGCATAGGCATGGAAGTAAGCAAAGTGCTTTCCACCTTTCTAAAACTTTGTAGCATTTTGGTTTGTTATCTAGAATAACTAAAGTTATATGAAACATCATTATTGAGAACCTATTAGTACTATTAGCGTGTTTTGAGAAACATTGATGCTAATCTCATGTCATAGGAATGAGGTACAAGAATGAAATTCCTTAAAAGCTTGCTATATAAATAGGCAAGGCCAACAAGGAGTAGAGAAGAAATGAAACGTGGAAGGGTCAGATGACTAACAGAATGGGAGCAGTAACTTTATAATCTCCACATTCAATATCCATTACTAGTCCCTAAATAGGTCACAGAAGCATTCATACTGGCAGTGAGAGGTGACAATAGGTGAGAAAATTGAAAGGTGCAACTGTTTACCTTGGCTATCTAACTGCTAACCACCTATAATTAAGCAGCCACTTTAGTGCTCTGTGACAGCTAGGTATATGTAAATACTTTCAGCTAGTTGTTAGCAGCTTTTACTCTGCAGAAATTGAGCTGCTGCTGACTCAGAAAGTTTCATGGTGACTGGTGAGACAAAAGGAGGTCACAATTTACTAGGAAGTTTGAGAAATACTACATTAAACTGCACCTTTTCTCAAATACTCTAGTCGTCTTCTGATTTTACTTCACAAAGCTTGACATTTGTGGTTTGCTTTTACAGATCATAGGGTCTGTTCATACATTAACTCCACCTATAATTAGGTGAGTGTAGATAGCAAGCACAGCAAGAAATTCAGCTTTCTTCTCTGTGGCTGAAATTCAGTCACAGAAATGTTTTCCTGCATGATAGCTCAGGTATTCACTGTTAGGTGGTTCAACAGCTTTATTTTTAATTTGATCCTTAAAATCTGGTTTTGTCCCTCCTATTACTTATAGAAGTTTATGACAGTCATGTGAACGCTGGAAATAAGTCTTATGCTTCTATTCTTTATAAAGAATTTATCCTTCTCTGATAATCTATCATTGTTTAACCCCAGCTGGCTACTAAGTACCACACAGCTGCTTGCTCACTGCCCCACTCCGATGTATGGGGTGGAGAATCAGGGAAAAAAAATGAAATTCATGCGTTGAGGTCAGAACACTTTAATAATCAAAACTAAGTAAAAAAACCCCAACCAAACAAAAACATGACAACAACAACAGCAGCAACAACAACTGTAATAAAATGGGGGGGAGAACTAAAGCCCAATACAACCAGCACAACCCACCAGCCGATGCCCAGCCCACCCCCAAGCAGCGATTGGCCCCTCATGGGCCATTTTGTCCACTTTACATACTCAGCAGGATGGTCTATGTTATGGAATATCCCTTTGCCAGTTTGGGACAGCTGTCCTGGCCATGTTCCCTACTAGCATTTTGTGCAGCTCCTTATTGGGAAAGCCTGAGAGACTGCAGCAGCTAAAACATCAGTGTGTTACCAGCATTATTCTCATACTTCATCCAAAACACATCCCTGTACCAGCTACTAAGAAGAAAAGAGAACTCTCTCCCAGCTGAAACCAAAAGAGAATCCAGCCTCTTATATTCAATTTCTCTGAGCCAGCTATTCAAGGAAAGCTTCGACATGTAGTTAGAAAAGTATTGTTAGGAGGAAATCTTTTAGTGCTGTATCAGTACATCTCCCCCATAGTCCCCTCCCTGGTTCCCTGCATTATAAGATTTTCTAGAAGATTTTGGCTCACTATCTATGATTTTGTACGATCTCCTGATGTGGAATACAAGTGAATGTTGTCTCTTCTGATGTGTTGGTATATAACCTCTAGGGAGCAAAAAGACTGCAGTTTAGTTGAGCTTCTGTAGCAGTTGGCTCTCTTGTTCTCTGTAGGGAACTCTAGAATGGAAAAGGCAGCCAGTCATGCATGCTATAATTTACATTTGATTGATGAAAGGTTTAGATTCACAGGAACAATTTGCACTGGGGCTCCTGTGGGCATAAAACTGAAATATTTTGCCACTGCTATCCAGCATTAAGTTTTCTCTTGATCAGTCTCACATCCTTCCATGTCAAGTTCATTCTTGGAATTAATGCTTGAAGTTATATGTTTAGATGATGTAGTCTTTTTTCCTGTATTCAGCAACCCAGTAAGTTAAGTTGTAGCTGAAAACACTGCCTAATAAACAGATAAATACATTTTCATGGGAAAAAGCACATAATACAGTATTTTTTATGCTTTCAAACTCAATTTCAACTTCTTTTATATAATAACCAAATATCTGCACATTAATTCACTAAGATCTTCAGAAAAAACACAGTCTCCAAGCAAAATGCCAGCATCAAATAAAAGCTTTTGGAAATTTCAAAAAGTACATGGAATTAGTATTTGTTAATGAAATAGAATCAGTCCAATGAGTTCAGTAAATTCTCAAACACATACACTAAATTAAATACTGTCAAACTTACTATTATATAAAAACTATAGTTTGTATTACCATCATACCCCAAATATAGCTCCTGTTGCTAAAGGAATAACTGCAATCACCTCTAGGAAGATTTTCTTCTGGCCTGGCATGTGCCACATTGAAGCTACACCACTAGAAAAATCCTTGAAACTGAGTGATTAAGGATAGTCGAGTTTGTTTGTTTGTTCTTTTCCTGCACTTTACTCTTTTTGAAATATTAGGACACGGTGAGGCGAAAAAGTAAACGAATGTATGCAATATAAGAATAATCACATAGTGTTTGCAAAGGCATAAAATATTTTTTTCACTTAAATTTGCCTTCAAAATGAAACACCAGAAAAATCTCATTCCTTATGTGTATTTCCAAACTAGCTAAACATGTAAATATATAAATTTTCTGTAAAACTTATTAATGGGCATTTGTTTACATATTTTTATCTCAATTATCTATGCCCATAGGACCCATGCAATCAATTTTTCACTAAGTAGTTTTCAAAATATAATTACTCTTATGGGTAGGTCTATGAACAACAGTGTCATTTACACTATCGTTCACTAATTGCACTTCTAAGCCATTATAATGAATTATACTTGTACATTCTTTATGAAGATCAGTTAATGCTAATCATTTCTATCACATATATCACTTAGAAGACATCCATCTATAACAGCCTTTTCATTTACAGCATCTTTCCCTTTTAATTTTCTTGCATTGGAAGAAAAGGCAGTAAATTAATGGTGTGTGCTCACATAACCAGTTAGCCTTGTAAACTTAGCAATAAAAGTTGAGATTTGAAATTTAGAAAATGTGTTTATCTATTTTTTAATAGATCTAAGATCGAAATTATTAGGTTTGTGATTATTAAATGTGCAGTTCTGGGACACCAATTCAGGGATTACTGGTCATGCGAATAACAGAAATAAACAGTACTAGTATGAAATAATCTATTTATGAATGGACTGTATAGAACAGGTTTCTTTTCATATTGGGTGCCCAGATTGATCAACCCAGATGCTTTCTGAGCCCTATTTTTTGTGCTTTGACATGACAGAGCTGTATGTACTACAAAGCAAGGAGCTGAGTCCTTTTGTGTAACTAATCTACAGACTGCATTCCTACATGCAGGCATTAAAAAGATGCCTTTGCAGGATGGGAGATGCTAAAATAATGATCTTGTACTTGCCTGAAATCCTTTTGACTAGTTTGACAAGGAAAGTGTCATTTCTTAAGATGTGGGAAACTTTGCTGGGGATTTAGGTACAAGAAGCCCAGAGTCCTTGAGTGTGAAAAAAGAGCTGCCACCTCTTCTCTCCCTGTTATCATCATAGAATATTAAGACAATGTTTCACTATTGCCTTACTGAAATTTCTAAGCAGTTGTAGCAACACCTATAGGAAGGATCTTAAAAACTCAATATGCATGAAAAATGAATTCATTTTGGCATGTGTATCTAGTGTAAACAATAAGCACTATTATCACAATTTTTGAGGGTGGAATCCTCATAAATTACCATGATACCTAGACTACTCGTGTCTTTCTCACATTTGAGTTTCTAAGTGATAACAGTGAAATGAAACTATGTACGAAAATATCAGAAATATGAAAAAAGTGGTCTCTTTTGTTAGGTTTTAAATGTGAAGGAAAACATCGAAGCATACAAAACTTTTTTCCACACCAAAATTGCAGTTTACTATGAAAGAAAAGTTAATGATTAACCAAAAAGATCTATGGTTTAAAAACATGCTTTGAAAGTGTGTGGGAAATTCTCAATATAAGGAAATGGAATACAACGGAATCTTATAGTGTCTGAGTAGTATACCTTCCTTGAGAAGAGTAAGACTCCTCTCACGCTCAGTAACTGAGCCATCCTTTTTACAGATGGAGAGAAAAGGGACAATAGTATTTCAAAATTCTTTTATTTTGTATGTGCTTAATACCTCTAGTTGGTGGTTCCTTGCAGACTTTCCAAAGACAAATTTTCAATGATGCAGTTTCATTAACCAGTTTAGAACATCAGTTTTATCTGTAGACATGCATGTTGACATGCATTCAGTAAATTTTGGCATCTTAATGTATGGCTGTTGGAGTCTATTGAGTAAAGCTAGGGAATCATCATGCTGGCAAGCCCACGTTCTCTCCAGTTCATGTGGACAAGTATAAGAGAATAATTATTAGGAAAGTCTGATAACTGGTAAATTTCCTAGCTATAAATAGAAGATAAAGTGATAAAGAGAAGGAAAATGAGAACGTTACCTTTGCACAATAAGGGAGGAAGTAGCTGTGCAAATGGACTGTGAACTGCACTGGGGAGATGAAGTAAAGAAGTCTACAGCAGACCAATTGCTGAAGGGAGCCTGGTTGAAAGAGGGACTGCAAATCCCTTTCAAAACCAGGAACAGTCAGATTCTTGCAGTTGAAGTCTGCTTGTCAACAAGAATACAGTGCCCTGGAAAAAGAAATCTCAAAGAAGAGCTTTTCCATGAACTGTCTGCCAGCTGCCAAGCTATGAAATGTGGATCTTATTATATATTATAAATCAATTTTATGGGAGCAAGGAAAAAAATCCACCATTATTTTTTATATCAGGAGAAATCTATAAAACATTGAATTCTTAGGATTTATACTACAGTTTTGTCCTTATGACTTTCCTTTTTAGGTATTAGGTATAGAGATTTTTCTCAATATTAAGATCTCGAAACTAGTATTCTGATAGCAATATCTCAGCCAAACTATTCCTGTGTTTTGTGAGCTTAAACTATATGGGACTGCATTCCCCTGGAATGGGTGGCAGAACATCCTGTCATATCTACACTACATTTCCCTTTGTTTCTCTATACCAGAGTTTGTAGCCACCAAATATGGAGTATTATCAGAATGGGTAGAAAAAGTATATGGAACATGCCTGGGGTCCTTTGGAATTTGAACCCAGCACATGAGTCCAAAACAAAACTGAGTTTTATTCTACAGTTAGGTCATTGACTAAGTAGCTGAAAGTAATGGGTGAGTGAAGAGATAATAGACAGTGCTTTAGCTACAGGCATACATTTCCATCAAATATGTTTTTTCTTCTGCTCTAGAGCCCTGCACTATTTGGTGCAGATCTATGGCTGTGAAAGGTCCTCTCCTATGTCCATCCCTCATCCATTTCTGTTATCCACTGATAATCTGTACTAAGCTTCTGAAGGATCAACCATCAGAGCAGCCAGCATGCACCATATTTCAGACTATACTTACAGTCACACTGTGTGAAGACAGACAATTTTATTCAGTGGAGCAGCCCTAAAAGCAGCCTTACTAAATAGTTATAGTCATTAACCCAGTTTCAGTACTGTAGCTTTTATTTTCTTTGTAGTTCATAGGTCTAGTTAACAGGAAATAATCCTAAGAATGGTCAAAATATGTTGTATCAAAAGTATATCTAGTACAGCACCTTGCCTGTTACACAGATGGGTAGTGGATACTTAAGGAAGACAATAAGAACATACAGGATTGCTTTCACTCCAGCATTTTCAGCAATCAGTGCTTTAGGGCTTACAAAAGTGAGAGGTTGCAGTTGGACTGCTGTGTTTAATAACTGCTGATGTACTTATTCTCTGTCAACTAGTCTAGTCCTTCTCAGAAATCATTTATGCTGCTAGAGATTCAGAAAGAAAATCTGCAGCTCCACAGCATATTATGTGCTGTAAAAAGCAGTACTTCTTTTTTTAAAAAAAACCTATTGTTTGATAATGTCACTGAGTGTTTGTAATTTTAGTTCTATGAGACATAATGGCTTATTCCAACCTCCTCTTTTTCCCTCTGTTTATGACTTTGGATTTCTATTATATGGCCACTCAGTCATGCTGTTTGTGTCAGGTCCTATCTGCTAAGCCTTTTCTCTTTTAAAGCACTACCATACTTCTGACTATTCTTACCTTTTTCTACTTTTCTGCTGCTACTTTATTTTTTTTTCTTAAAAAATGCAGGTGAGAGTTGTATGCTATTGATTAAGTAGAGCTATTTCTTGAATAGTGCACAGTGATGTCTTCTGTTTTACTGTAAATTTCTCTTATTTTCCTACCTTCTCTATGACCACTGCTGATCTGTTCATGTCACTACCTGACTAGCTTAGTGAATGGAGAACAATTGATGTTTTTCTTTAGTAGGCTTTTGGAATGGTCTCTACATAGCCAAGTTGTCAAAGTGCAGGCCAGATTAATCCAGAGGTGCAGAGAATTGTGATGAGTGGCAGAAAGTCTATCTGGAAGCAAGTCACTAATTATGTACCTTGTGGTGTCCACCTGGGGATGGTAATGGGGGCCAGTACAACCAAACACTTATATTAGTGACCTGGATGATGGGGCAGAGTTTACCTTCAGCAAGTTTGCAGAGGATATGAAACTGAGTGGTGTGCAGAAGACAGGCTGAAGAAATGGAGCTGAGATGAATTTCAAGGTTTACAAAGGGAAATGCCAAATCCTGCCCCTGGTGAGCAACAGTCCGAGGCACCAGTACACACTAGGGGCTGGCCTGCTGGAAAGCTGCTCAGCAGAGAAGGAAATTAGTGCCTTGGTGGACAGCAAGCTCATCACGGACAAGAAATGCATTATCACAGCAAAGAAGACCAATAACAGAATCATTAAGGTTGCAAAAGACCTCCAAGATGATAGAGTCCAACCTCTGACCAATCACCACCTCGTCAACTAAACCACAGCACTATGAACATCCTGGGCTGCCTTAGGGAGGCCATTACCAGAATGCTGGGAGAGGTGTTTGCTGTTGAGTCAGCACTGGTGAGATACATCTGGACTGCTTGGTCCAGTTCTGGATGATTAAGGAACTGGAGCACCTTTCATGCCACTTAGAAAAGCTAAAAAGGTATTTGTTTGACCTCAAGAAGAGAACATAAACAGTTTTGTGATTCCGTGAATTGTCTGCAATGTCTTCAAAATCTTTCCCGAGTGGCAACCAAGAAGTTATTTTGACTATTTGACCTTAATTCTTCATATCCAGTGCTTTGAAATCCATCTGCTGTTTTATCAGTTGGCCACTCAATGAATTGGTGAGTCATACCCTGTTGTCAATTGGCTGGGTATTGACAGGATAAAAAGAAACGTTTTAGGAAATAGCCTGGGGATCCTGGTGGAGAGGTGGAATATGAGTCACCACGGTACCCTCACAGCAATGAAGGCCTATTGCATAGTGCAAAGGTGCAGGGAAGTGGTTTTTGCTTCCTGTTCAGCACTGTTGCTGCTGCTCTGCCTGAATTTATGCTCTGCTAAAGGGCACATGACACGGAAGGTACAGCTGGGAGAGGCCAGTTCATTTGGTCTTAAGGAAAGAAGGCCTTGGGAGGACCTTGCCATTGGCGTGAACTACCAGTGGGATGTTACTGAGTATGCAGAGCCAGAAACTTCTCAGAGTTACACAGTGAAAAGATCAGAGCTATGAACAGGGAAATTCCAATTAGGCTGTGAAAAGTTGTTTTGTTTTGTTCCATCAAGTGTAATCAAATGCTGGAATAGGCTGCAAAGAAATTTTGTAACTGTCATTCTTGGAGATATTCAAACTTCAGCCATATAAGTCTATGGCGCACCTGATCTGACTTCAAAATAGTGCAGCTTTAAGTGAGACTAGATGACCTTTCTTTCTAAATTATTTTGAAATTCTGCATTCTTTCTGTACCTATTTCTAGCCAGAAATAGATACAGTATGTGGAATAATGTTGGGTCATCCCATTGCTTTTTCACGTCAATATTTTCCCCATTTTTGAGATGAGTTGAAGAAAGCCTGTCTTCATTCAGAATATTGTTTGCTGTCTTTTAATGAATAATGACGTATCTTCTATTTTATCCCCCAATTTTTGCAGTTTGATTTTAAAACCTTTTGTGAGGAACATCTTTCTAAGAGATCAACCACATCATACATCTCAAAATCCTCTAAAAGATTTGTGAAGCACCTATTTACAAAACGGCTATTTTCTGGTGCTCCCTGCATTTATTGACATATACATAATTTTAATTTGTAACAATTTGTTTTATAAAGAAGTCAGAATTTCTATTCTTTAGCTCCCAGATCACCTCTGGAGACATTTTAATCAACTGCCATTATTAAATGCCATCTCCCTTTCCTGTGAAAAATAGCAGATTTAAACAGTCATTTAAAGACCACTGTTAATATACCAGCAATTTTATTTGTGAATTCTTTCAAAAATATGTGTGGTTACTCCTAAGTCATGATGATTTTTTGCTACCCAACTAACCAATTTGTTCAAAATACCTCTTACTTTCTCTCAGATTGAGGTATTACTTTAGACTTTTCCCTGATGAAGAACTGCACTGATAAAGAATTTTCTTCTTGATTCGATAGTGAACATGAGATCTATATTCATGGGGTGAATGCTGATCTTGCTGAGGTCAATCTGAATTTTTACTTTTAGGAATATAGAGTCCGGCCTTGGTGTATATCCACTGACAAATAATGTGTATTTGTGCTTGGAATCCTTGATTGTTTACATTCAAGCCAGTTATGTCTGAATGAGGATACAGCAAAATAGGAGGCAAATGTATTTTTTTCAAATATATTGTTTAATATATGTGAGTAAAATCCAAAATTATAAGAATGCTGTTTGGTATTTAAATGATGATGATTTATATTACAGGTCTGCTCCTGATAACCTGACTGTGTGAGGAGTCAAAGCTGCTCTAGGAATCAGTGAGGACTGGGATGTTCTGCATATTCTATTCTTTAAGACCACTAAAACTGTTTAAAAAGCAAAGCCAGTGTACCCAGTGACAGAAGTATTTAAAAAGAAAGAATAATATAATCAGAATCTAAATTAAGCCTAAATTTTGCATTGTGCCCTTTATGCACAGTTATTATCCAGTAGCAATCTGTGTAAAATATGGAAACAAGTTAGTAATATACCAGCAAATAGACTACAAAATAAAATGAGTAATTGTAGGATGTACTTCAAAATAGAAAATAGGGTTATTTTAAAGTAATGCTTGATGCTGAGTATTTGTAAGACCATGCAAAATAGAAAATTAGTCAGGAGGAATTCTAGTAAATCAGCTTATTATAAAAGACAAAGGAAAGAATTTGCTTCGAAACAAGGAAGAAATATTCATATGTGCAAGAATTCTACTGCAAGAAAGCACAGGAATCAGGAGATCTGTATAATCTGTGCATCATTCAGCATGGAGGCTAGTACAGAAAGAAAGGATCATTAATTTAAACATTTAGGGAAAGTGTTAGGGTTTGTATTTGGTTTTGCCTTGTCTTTCTCAGTCCAATACTCCACCATCTCCTTCCAAAACTGCATACCATTAGCAGTTCTGTATTCTAATCTCTCCCTTGCTGCTTAAAATTATCACTCCTTTATTTCAAATATGGCTTCTTATCCTCTGCTCTGCTAACTGGCTTTATTACCCTTGACCCCTTCTTGCCTCCACTGCAGGCAGCTTGACATTTTTACATCAGCTAATCCTCACTTTTCGCACCCTTCCCTTCTCTTCCCCCACCATGTATTTTCTTCCCTTTCCTCTTTCAGTGTATTCAGAGCTTCAGAGAGCTTTCCAGCAGATATTCAAACCCCTGGAGAAATTCAAAGAGATAGAAACACAGCACAAGAGCTAGGGGTGTTCTCTTCTGGACTGCCAGAAGCATAAGGTAACATTCAGAATGAGGTCACTGTACCATGATCTCATTTTGAAATGGATTTGCTTATGGGGCATAGGAAGCCTAGTAGGGAGAGCATATTTTTTGGTAGTTAATATTACATCAACAAACTGTGAAAAAAAATAAGGATTTACTTTCATTTCTTAATTTATAATTTCATGTGTCAGGAGTTTAAAAGATTTATGAGAAGATAATAAAACAATGGCTTAAATTAGGCATGAACATGGCTTAAGCTAGGCATGGACTAGACTTAGAGCAGTCAAGTGTGTAAGGCACATATGTACAGAGGTGCCGAAACAAAATGAAATGTTTGAGAAAAGTATTTTGCAGGATAACTGAAAAAAATACCAAGGCTTTTTGTGTTAAGCAAAGCAAGAACAGATTGGCAAGAGAAAGCATGGCATGAGTGGTTACCTCAGAAACTTCCCTGTATGTAAGGTGCAGCCAACAGGCTGTTAGGAAGAATGTGGCATTCTGGTACTTACCCTGATTTCTCTTTGTTGTTTCTTCAACAAATGAATGTATATTCTTTCCTGTGAAAAAGACAGAAATAGGTATTCCATGTCACAAAGAGCCTATATAATGTAAAGAACAGGAAAACAAGACACACTGGAAAGCTCTACCTGCCATCAATTAAATTTGAAAATATCATCAGTAATTCTGCCCATCAGTAGTATTTTGACATAGGAATTTGCAGTGATTTGAAGGAGAAGTTAAACAGCCACTGTATTAAATTTGAAACTGATACTGTACAACAAGGCAGGTTGTGAAATAAAATGTGTAGGAGCAACAGAAGTAATGGCAGAATGTGGATGAACTTTATTGGTAACCTAACTAGTCAGTGGAAAGAATTAAAAATCACAGAAAGGGAGAAATGCAAGTATAGAGGTAAAAAGCACTCTGCTGAGCTTTAGATTTAGAGCAAAATTTGCAATAAATCGTCAGAGTGACTGAGTGATCCTCAGCTTCAGAATGTGCAGAAAGAAGCCCTGGCAGAGGGAAGACACTTGACCATAAAAATTTTTGTTCCTGTGATTAAACATCATAATCATAAACCCAGAGGAAGTGGCAAAGATAGAGTTAGATTTGCTTTTTTGTGAGAACACTTTTGCAAATCTCTTACCATTATTTTTGAAGTGAATATATAATTTCTCTTGAATGGGTTCTAATCATGACAAGTTTGGAATGTGTATTTTTGAAACTTAATTAGAAAAGCTAATCAATAAATGTTATTTTTATTACATTAGAATTATATCTTAAATATGCATTTTAAACTAAGTCTTTCTGTGTCATAAATTATCTTTCACTCTTAAAAAAAAGATATTCTAAGAAAATTATTCTGTGTAGCCATGCAGGCTGCAAAAAAAGATCCAGGAAAATTCCTTTCTGCCTGAAATCAATAATAAAATAAGTTCATTTCATACAAACACACATCTAAAGCTTTCATGACAGTCTAAAAAAATCCAAAAATGCCTGCAGAGGATATGAGTTTATTCAATTTTCTTACTTTACTGTTTCATAGACTCTACCTTAACCAGATAGTATAATCTGATTGTATCAACCTAGAAGTATATAGGATTTTATTTTAATGTTAAAAAGGTCAATAGCGTTGGAACTTAAATTCTTTCTGTCTTCTATACTGCACTAGAATCTCAGCACTGAAGTATTACCAGATAACTTTAATAAAAAGAGGTTGGATTTTATAGACTAAAATTTACTTATTCATTTCTTATATATACAGTTAAATTATTTAGATGAATGCTTTCTAAGTATGTGGCAAAGCAATATATACTTTATTGAATGATGAAGGAAATTTATATTAATGTGGTTGATATAGAAATAAAATTTCTTCCAAACCATTTTTGCTGTATAACTGTTATTGAATATTACATCTTTTTATCACCTCAGATGATACTCTAACATTTTAGTGCTTTATTCAAGCTCTGAAAATGTTTTAGTCTTACCAAAGACATGTTCTGCTACATTCTGCATTGAAGCACTTTTGGTTTGGAATTTGAGTTAGATTTTAAAATTTGGCGACAGATATACCATTTGCTGAGCCATTCAGTTGGTCTGCAGAATAGAGTCATTTTGAAAGATTTTTTTTTAGACTTCATGAAGCTTCTGAAAATCTGGATCACATTAGACATAAAGGCTTAGGCATTTTCAGCACCATAGAAGAAGTTTGCAATCATTTTCTATAGTACAAATGGGCTTATTTAGCACTCCTGTTATGGAAAAGATTCTACAATAATAATACTACTATTATAATACCATTTCTGTAATAATAGCACTTCTGTTATAAAACACCATTATTATAGAAATGCTATTATAAGACAAGCTCTGTTATTTAGATTTGCTTCTGCAATAAAAGTACTAAAAAGTCTGCTTGTATTACAGAAAATTATTGCAAATTTTTCTTGCCTGGCAGTGAAATTTTTCATTCTGAATCTTGTCTGTCTCTGTTCAAAAGCCATTCTCGTACATACTCTGAAGCCTCTCTGAGTTACTCAACAGTGTGTGTTTAAAATAGGGAATTACTGAATAGGCAAATGGAAAAAAGGCCAGTCGTCATTTATGTCATCTTTCATGTTCCTAATCTGCTGCTCACCTCACTTTTTGTCATAGGCTAGAACTCTTATGTGGAAAGTGTATACAGGCTTGTAGTGCAGGTTTTACCATTGTGCATAAGGTAGAGGAGATGACATTAAAAAAATATATGAAGAAAGGGAGCAAATTCTTTTGTTTCATCCTGTTAATTTTTCCCATTTTGAGCACAGTTCATGAGAAACAGCTTCCAGTTTTTCCAGTTGACTTTGTACCATACTCTTATGCTCATAATATTCAAGAGGAGGTAAATTTAACAGGAGTAAAATTCAGTCCATGGAGAAAGACTTCTATTAAACACTTTGAACCAATTAAACCATTAGGTCAGAGTTCCTTATGAGTACTCAGCCTAAGGACCAGCCTGGTCTGATCATCATCCTCCATTTACAGCCCACCACCACTGGGTGCATTCCAAAGCCATAATCAATATCTGTCTTTTGGGAGGAAGGGAACAAAAGGAAGAGCAAATGGAACAAAATCTCATATCTCTAATCTCAAATTCCTGTTCCCCCATATCCTGTGTTTTGTTTAAAAATGTTTCTTTTCCACTGCTAGCTGTTCTAATGCAATCTCCACTTCCTTCATGTGCAACCACCACCAGTGTTCCCCCAAATAGAGCAGAAATTCTCATGGATAAGGCATTTTAGAAAAAGATTAGGACAAATTTCTGAGTTTAGGCCTCGGAGAGTCTTTGACTAATCTGTTAATTTTGATGTGAATAAATTACCTATAGTTATTTTGGAAATGCTTGGGTCACAGTGTGAACTTTGTGGTAAGGACACAAAAGAGTTAGTTCCCATAAATTTCTTTCATGTTTGCATACACTCTGACACAAGAAGTCTCTTGCTTGTCTTTGCCTGTGAAAAATTCCAAATACATTACATCTGTTTCGTCTCCTGGACGAGGGTCATCTAGAAGGTAAATATTCAACATGAAGTCTATGGAACTGCATCAGTCATATGCTAGAAGAAGATCCACCTTCTAGGTTTCTGGTTTTTGTCATAGATGTTTTCTGCTGAAAACAATCAGTCTCAAAACTTCAATTAATCCTATTTTTTTCCTTTTTTTTTCAGTTTACAGTTCCTGTACCGAGGAAATGTCATTACAGTAATCATTCCTCTACCCATAATTTGTACTTTTAAAAAACATGCAAATCTAATCTTGAGTTTTGCCTTGCAGCTTTCCAGGAATGTAATTTAGGCATGAATTGGATCCACTAGATAGCAACAATATAACTATTACTGTTCTAAAACTTTTCCAGTAGCATGAGGAGAATATTAAGTCTTTCTCATTTAAAATTTGTCCTTGCTGTCCATCAGTAATTATATTTTTTAAAATTGTTCCATGAGTGTCATAAAACTAGGATTTTAAGTTTTTTTAAAATCAGTTTTGTTATTTAGTGGAAAGAAAAAGAGCTAGTGAGTTTTGATGCTCCTTTGTACTCCTGTAAGTTGCTAAAGGCTTTGTTTTTACACTGCTAAATACATTACTTAGTCCATATAGTTTATTAGTGCCTTTGGGTACCATATTTTCTTGAAAATAGCACATACTTTTGTGCTTATTTGTATCTCCTAATGCTTAAGTGCTTGTGCTCTCTTTTGTGTGTTATTTTTCAGTTGATACTTACCAGTACTTGTGTTGGGTAACATCTGCTGTTTTGGTTCTTCATTGCAATAGCTCCCTTAAGACTTTAGTACAAAAAGTGAGTTTATTGTTAGCAGCTACAGTACTACAAAGACAATCTTGTGGTAGCAGTGGTATGGTACCTTTTTCTTGGTAGATTCAAGTAAAAGGCTCTTTGAAATAATAATTTGCTCCAAAAGTTGAGTTTTTGATAAGTTAAATTATTTCTATTTTAAAAGGAAGAATGTGTCTCATAGCTTCAGGCAAAAACAACCAAACAAACATGAGCAGTTAAAAAAAATCAGGTATTTATTTTTGAAATCTATGCAGTGGAAATGTTGGCTACTTGTGGTATTTAAAAACAAAGCATTTGTATTTTCTATTTCAAGCCTACACTTTTCATTTAAACTGTAGCATAAAAAAAATAGCCAGACAATTCCAGAGCAAAATACTTATTTTTAGCCTTAAGAAAATTTGAATATTTCAGGATTCCTGTTTTTCTGGAAAAAGATAGATTGGTGTAAGGACTTAAAGAATGCAGTTGCATGTCTCAAAACACTGTACCCATTAAGAGAAGCCACCACAACAGAACCTGAGATAAGTGCAGACGGCAGCAGGAAGATGCTCGTTCCAGGCCTGGTGAGGCAGATCTGGGTAATGCACCCAGATAAATTTCTCTCCATGGCAAACTGTGGGACAGGCAGTGAGTGCTTATGCACAGGGCACCCCACGTTATGGGAACAGCACCCACACCCTGTGCACACCCAGGACCAGACAGTACAGAAGAGTTACCTCAGAAGAGCTACTCTGGGACCCACCCCACTGAAGGCCAGGGTGAGGAAGGACCAGTGGGGCACTGGAGGAATCCACATGGGATGATATCTATTGCTTAATTTTTCTCTCTCTCTCACTCTTCTTCCGCCCCTCTTCTCTCCTCCAATTTCTTTCTATCTCTCTAGCTCACATTTACTCTTAAATAAAATCTGTACTATTGATTTCAGCACGTGGTCTTGCTTGCACCTCATTCAGGGAGAAGCATCCATTATAAGTGGATCATACCAATTGGTCAGAATAAAATTTTCCATAACTCTTTGTTTATCTATAAATTCTAATCCAAATTAAATAAGCTCTTTTTTTTTCTGACTGCACCTAGTGAAGCCCTGGCTATGGCTGTGCCTTGGATATGGCATCTATGTGGCACTATGACCATGTCCCTGTAGTTCTCAGGTATAAAAATTAAAGTTTTCTGTTTCCATCCTTCATTCTTTTTCTAAGTTATTGTACAAAACCCAAGAAGTTCAGCCACTTCTGTACTAGAGAGTGTACTCTTCCAACACCTAAGCCTCCGGATAGTTCAGAGGGATTTCCTCTCAGAACAGCTTACCTCTGGAAGTGCCTGTGTTCAACCGCTCAGGTTATGCCTCCTTAAGGTTTAATTACTTCTCATGATAACTTTGGCAGGTCAAACACATGAGGTAAGTTTCCAGATTCTCTATTTTCCCATTAACAGCAAGGTAGAGAGATATTTCTTTACTAAAGGTTATGAAAACTCATTACTAAACCCGCAAGGTGTCTGCTAGGTTAGGTCTTATAGATATGTTCAAAGCACAGACATGAAGACGGAGAAACAATTGCCTGCTTCTACTTAAAAGAATGGTGGTAGTAGCCATGGTGTTGCTCTCCACCTCCTTCATAACAGCCTTGTACTTCAGCTTACACACATGAAGTAGATCTGTTTTTTTCTCTTTTCTGCTAACACCTTTAAAATGGAAACATTTTACCTCACAGGAGAGTTCTGGCTTAACACACTACTTGGCATGCTGGGTGATACTATGCTCTGCCCTCACACAGTATTTTAAACTTAAGCACAAATAATGCACAAACACAGCCATGGGGTTCTAAACTGAGGTTTGCCTGTTGCCTGTCCCATTTGGTCTCCTTCTTAAGCAACTAAGAAACCAGAAACTTTTGATAAATATTTCACCAACCCACCTCTCGTTATGGCTTCTGACACCTTAGTTTGGTGTACAAATAGCTGCTTAAAGTGAGAAGAAAAATGGAGAATTTGAAAGAGAGATTAAATAAGAGTTCTTTTTTGAAAAATAGGGGGTTTTTTTAGGGAATCTGAGCTAATACAAACAACTTTTGTAGATAGCAGAATGCATCATTTTATCTTGCTTCTGTTGTGTTAAAGGGAAGCTAAGTCTTTACATAGGATAAGCATAAAAATAAGACTAAATCTGGTTTCCAGAAGAACCCTGTCAAGTCATTTAAGTGTCAATGAGCATAGAGTATTGATAGGATCACATATCCAAAATTCAGCGTACCCACTGTTTTAATACAATTTTTAGAGAGGCTGTGTGACCCAGCATCTAGTTTAAAAGTGGAACAATTACTAACCTAGTGCCAGAATAGGTAGATCCTCAGAGGAGTAAAATCAAGCAAGCCAGAAAAAGAACAAGCAGGTAACTGCCCTGATAACCATGACACAGGGGAATTTCATTAATGAATCTACCTTTTCACTATGTCATCCCCATCATTCTGTTTGTTCTATAGGGGCCCTGATAATTAACAGCAGCTGCTTGCCCAGTGCTCTGCACAAGAAGAATTGTGTAGTCTCTTGCCATACCCAGGGTACAGAGGTATTTCTTTGGCTCTTAAACAAGCAAAGGAGTTACTGCTGGGTTTTCCAAAAGAAAATACATTTTGGCTAGGGATGCTTAACTCTTTTAAGAAACCATAATTTTCTTGTTATTGTTAAGATAACAGAATCTGAAGGGAATGGGCGGACTTAACGAGGCTTAAATTAAATGTGTTAATGCTCCTTAGATTGTTCTAAAATAGCCTTTTAAGGATCATCACTCTGGTCATATACTTCACTGCAAATTGTTGCAAGTCCTCCCTAGAAAACTGTGGCCCAGTGTTAAACACTGTGTCAGATATTCTACATCTAGCAAAAATACATTTGCATAATCACCTGTTCAACTGCAATGGAATCTAGTAATGCTATCTCAGGAAAATTTAAATCATAGTCTAGAATTAATACATACATCTCCCTAGTCAGTTTAAGTAAATCAAGGACTACTTTACTCCAGGGGACAATTTATTCTGTCCCACCATATAGGTTTCTTTGGACTGTCAGAGCCTGTATTTTTGCACATGTGACAAAGCCTGGATAAATTCTCCAATGGCACTATTCAGGAGCAATATCAAATGTGTTTAGTTTGTCTCTGGGATTTTTCAGTCCTTTGACTTACCTTTCTATTGTCTGTTCTAAAATATTGTTTCAGTAACATTGCCAACTCCCCATTTTGATAATTTGAAGTTCCTGTATGAATTCAGGCCTTGATATTGTTTTGGGGCTTGGAAAGTGATGTTCTTGCTAGGCTGGACTAATAATCATATCATCATCCTGAGCTGCTGCAACCTACACTTTTTCTGTGATGGGACAGTTTTAAAAATAAGCTTGATAGTCACTCAAGGTCTGGATTTTATTCCAATGACGTTTTATCAAATGCTCTAGAAAATATTCATGCAGCAACCACGTTTCCCTCAGCTTGTAATTAGCTTGCAAATCATCAGCTTTTAATTTAAAAATAGTAGCCATACTTTCAGGGTGGTGCTTTACTAAGCTGATCTTGGGTGTGTGCTGCCTTGTTTACAGTTGAAACTGGTCTGTAAATAGACATGCATCTTTTTATCGTGGACTAAACACAAACCCAATTTCTTTGCATTAGACTAAGCTTTTGTCAGTGGCCAGAGTGAGTAAAGTGCTGATTTACAATTCTGACCATATTGCTTTATGAGAATTTTGCCAGTTCACTACTTTGTAATCAGCTTATTTTGCACTTTGATACGGATTTTCCTTGAGTCTGCACCTCTGCACAGTAGTGAGTTTAAGATTTTAGTTCTTAAAATCTGGTCTGCTATTAAAAAAAAAAGGCAAAAAACATGGAGTTAATGAAATTAAACAATAGTACCTGGGACCCTTTAGTCTGGGAGTAGACATTTTACTATTTCATGTGTTTAAATGTAAGGGAAAAAAGCACCCTGCTTTCTTTTTCCAAAGAGTGTTTGCAGCCTGTTCTTTTAGTTAATTTGGTTCCTTCTGCCTAAGTCAAGCTTTTATAGGAACCTGAAGAGTGGAGTTGTTAGATTTTCGGCTGCTCTCTGTTCTCAATACCTGAGAAATCTTCAAGTGTCCCTGTGTTTGTTTTGACTCCTTGACCTGTCAATGACGTCATGTTTTTGATGAAGAGAAGGCTTTGTATCTGCAAATTACTGCTGCATTTTTTTTCTCTAGCAGTTTACTGTCTACCTTCACCTCTGTTTTGCAGATATTTTTAATTATATTTTATTACCGCTTTCCTTTCTTTTAATGCTGGTAACACTGTCTTTGACATCCCACTGACTCAGTGCTCTAATGCTCAGCTTAAACTTAATAAATGTCCCATTTACTTTCAGGTTGACAGTCTATTTATCTTCTCATGATGGGCAATGCTGCCAGAAAAAAAACATCCAAAGAAGTCATGCTGCAGTTAGCCTCTCTGGCTGTGCTATGCATACGTGACTGGTGCCTGCAAACTTTCATGCACTGATATTAACGAGTGCATGTCTTTAATCTTTTTTCATCTGACAGATATTGTGCTATTTTTCATAGACTGTGTAAGTCTGTGGTCTCTACTGAAGTGGCTTTGATTTTGTGCTATTATGCCTTAGGTATCTCTTCTGTAGTTTGGATTTTCAATTTTATTTATATTTTAAGATACTGTCCATTTCCATAAGCATTATTCTTGAGGGAATGATTCCTGCTGCTTAGCACATTCTGCTCATGATATCAGGTTAATCCGTGTCTCCCATCTATCTTAGTAAGCTGCACGGGGTTGGGGCATGGACCTGGAAGCTCCCCTTTGCTCATTCCTGCTGTTAAATGGTGAGCATTGTCCCTGTCAGAGTTTAACCCCACCTGTAGAAGGGTAAGTAGCCTCAGTCAAGCTCTGTTCTCAGCAGGCAGTCTGCATGCGGCCAGTCTGGTTTTAGAGATAAAGTAGAGAAGCTGTATGGATGCAAGTCATACTGTGACTATTTGACCATAGGACCAGAAATGGTCCCTGGTCCACAGTAATTCCTGGCCTAAAACTAGCTTTTGAGGTTCTTTTCCATAATTTCTTCCCATTGCCAAATTTTATTAACGATCTGGTCTTTATCACAGACTGCATTAGTTAAGATTGACAGCATCTAAATAAAGTGAAAATTCTTTACACTTTCTTTAGATAACTTTCTATTTAATATATCCCCCTCAGAAGACAGGACAGTACTCAAATTTTTGCAATGTAGTTTCATAATTGTCATCTTTTATCTCAGCTAGCTGAAAATTACTGAGCATATAAAATGCATTAAAATCTGCTGTTGTCAGTAATAGGGTTATTTTTTGATGGTATTCTCTGACATGGGCAATTGACATTGCAAATGCAGAATAAGACAATCTGATTCTCTTTGTCAGTTGTTTTTATTCAGTGATCTGTCAAAAACTGGACCTTCTTGACACAGTTTTAACTCAGTAATAAGTATTCTCTTCTCTAGAACTATTTCAAATTGTGTATCAGAGATCTTCAATTCTCCAGTTGTGTACTCTTCCACTAGCATTTACTCTTGTTTTGCAATTTCTATTTATAATATGGTACTCAACAAGGGTCTCCAAGCACTGGCCATTATAGTACTCGGTTATTACAAATAATCTGTGCAACAAAACTGTTCCCAAAGCTGAACCATGTAAAAGCACAGATCCCAAATCATGCTACCTGTCTGAAATGTTCTTTTCATGGAGGGTTGTGTTTCAATCTATAACTGATAAAATAATGAGGAGGGTATTGAGTAGCATTAAGTCATATTTCAGTTCAGGAAGGCTGTGAAAATAAATGGAAGCTTTCCACATCACTACATCTGAACGGCAAATGGATCATCAATTTTAATTCCTTACAAAATAAAATAGGGAAAATTGATTTAACAGAGATATTTCTTCTACGAGTCCTCTTTAGCAGTTACATTTGAGAAGTGAAATGTTATACTGAACCAAAATTTGCTTTAATTTGGAAATCTGTAAATACAGAGTACTTTCTATGTTTCTAGACATTTCTATGTATGTTTCTAGGCTAGGAGCCTCGCTTTCCTAAGTTCACTCTATTGCAAACAGAGTGAGGCAGGCATTTCCTGAGGGGAATTATTTTAAGTACTCTAGCTAATAATGTCATTTGAATTTACCATCCCAAGCCAAGATGAGTATTATTTAACACAGTGCTTGCTACCTCTAAGGAAAGACATCATCTAATCCAGCCTTCCCAAACAGATGATTTTACAGGCTCATCTACTTACTTGGAGTTTCCTTTGGGATTAGCTTAGTTTTAGACATTTAGATGTCAAGATTGCATAGTCATTGATATGCTGGCTAAACATTGTTTAGAGTTCCATACAGGCATTTCTATATTGATAGGCAAATCTATATTGATTTCATTTTGTAGAGTGGGAGAATTTATTCCTTACAGCACATTTTCTTCAACAACAAAATCTAAATAACTACACTGCTTTCTGATACTTTTGTGACATATCATATTAAAGACTGGGAGAAGCTAATGTTTTTGTTTATTCTGTCTGTGAGCTGGTCACAGCTCCCTGTGAAAATTTATGTTGTATTGGTCATTTAATGACTTGTTTTCTGGATGTTTTAATTCATCTATGTGAGGAAGTACTTCTTAAAAAAAAAAACAACACAAACAAAACCCCCCAAGCACGCTCCCCCTTTATTATAGAGAAGTGTCAAGAAATGCTTTAGAATATAATTGTTACTGAGGCGTGATCTAAAGATGTGTGACCATAATTTCACTTTTCTGGAGAGGATTGGTCAGTTCACTGAAGTATGGAGGATATGAGTGATTCATCACTCCTTGCCACCATGCATGTGGTGTTTTCAAAGCAAATGAAGTTGTATTGCTATCTGGGGAGCAAAAGCTAAAATATGTAGTTGATAACAGTTTCATATGTGATTATTGCTATGTGATTTATCTATAATTGCAAATATTTTATTGCTTTTCACCTCTTTTTTAACTACAAATGATGTATTGTGAAATAACACAACTAGTCTAGTCAATTACTCTATTTTATAATAAATTGCTTTCTGGGTTTTCTTTTATGGACAATTGATTTTTCTAGTAGTACAGACAGATGTCTGAACTTTTTGTTGGTAGCTAAATTATCATACATGTTGTGATCCTGTTGCTTTTGCCAATACTGTAGGAACAACTGGTGGTATGGTGAAAGCTGATCAAGTGAAGACTTCCTATCTTCTGAATTTGGATAAGTTTCTGAAATGCCATCCTGCATCTCAGAAAATGAGCTCTGTGGGGAGTTATGCAAAAGTTTTTCATTTCGCTCCTGCTGCACTGCCATAGTCTAAAGTCATGTCAAAAGAAATAAATCTGTGCTATGCTTTTTGACTTGAAACAGCTCTTCTGCTTAGAGATGTTCGTGGAGGTGGGTTGATAAACCGTGGTTAGCCCTGAGCTCTTTTCTCCCCCGATGAACAAGTCCTGCAATCTTCAAGCAGTTCAAACTTGTATAATGAAAAAACACTTAAGGAAAAACAATTGTGCTGCCATATCCGTGTTCTCTTCCTTGACATTTTACATGATCCTACCACTCTTAAAGCTGGGTGTAACCTCAGAGACCATTGTGACTCATCTTTTATGGTTAGTAAATCATTGAAAAATGATTAAAGATGATTACATCCCAAAGTTGCCTTATGATAGATCTACATTGTTTAAACACTTTTCTTTTAAAAATGTCTCTCTTCTAGAAAAGTTAGCAAATTATTCAAATTATTTTAATGATAGTGAAAGATGTAGACCAGTGCTGATTCTGGAGCTATGTATTTCTTTAATTCAATGCTTGCTTGATTAAAATACTTGTATAGATGATTCAAATAGTAAACGGAACACTATTAATATACTAGAGAGTATAAAATCCTACCATGGATTATTTTCATGGTGAATTCTTATTTTGAATTCAGGTTTACTTATCATCAGGAAAATTCACACACAAAACATATTTTGTATTCATTACATAACTGCCTCCAGTTTCTATACTGACAAAATTCACTGGTTTCAGTGGAATTACTCTAGGCTTATACTGGTTTAATTGAAGGGGGAAAGGGGGAATAAGTATTTTAGACTTCCAGTAGTAAAAAAGGAAAAAAAAAGAAAAAAAAAAAGAAAAAAANAAAAAAAAAAAAAAAAAAAAAAAAAAAAAATAAAAAAACCAACCAACCAAAAAATAGGCATTAAATTGCACGTAGAAGAACTAACATTATTATTTAGAAGAATAAATGGAAATGTTTTTAGTGTGTTGTTAATAGTGCTGAGCATACTCAAGGTCCATAACATTTTCAAGGGAATAATCCAATGGAGCCACTAAGTTAATATGCACCTCTTAACTTGTCTTGTTTACTGAGGACTTACATATAAATACTTACATACTTTCTATGAAATCTGAAGGAAGTAAACCAACAATTTGAGGCAAACAAGAGATGTACAAGCCATTGGCTGCACTTCTGCAAGCAGCTAAGCAAGGCTAAAAGCTCTCAGCAGGAGAATTTCCTTCCTCCAGTTCTGCAGCTTTTACTTGTGTTAAGGTGGCCTCTGTCTCCTTTTGTTGTTGAAAGCACTGGTGCTTGCTGAACCTTGAATTGAGGCAATTCAATTTACTAACACTGGAGAGAACCATCAAGTTTGTTTTGTTTCTAGTTTAGTTTTATGTTAGTGTTAGTTCCCCAAGAAGTCCAGAAGTCAGATGATCAGTGGTGCTATCTCACTTGTGTGCAAAAATGCTTTCCAGTTCAGCAGGAGATGGTACTGGAATATGTTGCCCTGTATAGAGCAACTTGGTTTGCTGTCTGTTTGTGAAGTGACAGCTTTTGCTAAGTTTTGGCTGGTGGTAACTTGTGCTGTCTAGTGGTGAGAAGATATCAGCAAAAATGAGCAGTTTTTGTCTCTCTTAAAACAAAAGTACCACTGATCAACTGACTTGCCTCTCTTTTTATTATATTAGCACCTTACTCTTAAGCCATAAATACAGATTTAAGCTACTTTTCCTGGTTTCTTATTTTAAATAAATAATTTTTAATAATAAGTAGGTAAGTGGAGTGACAGTTGACAAGCAAAAGCACAGTGATCCCAGACTTTTAGTAGTCAGAAAACGTGCACTTATCTCTGCCCAGTGAGCCCAGACCTTCACACGTTGTCCAGAAACACTTGCAGTCCATCTCTAGTACTTTTCTTGTTCCTTGGTAGGGCCACAGGTCTGCCACTGATTTCTCACTTTTGCTTTCACCCTCTTTGGGAAATTAAAAGGCCAAGCTAATAAGCACCTGACTGCATTATATATCTTGGCATTGTTATTTCTAAAAGTGTGGTGTTGTTGGCACCTGGGCTGTCTTTTCCTAGGCTGGCAGAGCTTCTTTGCCTGGGCTGCATGATAGGTCTTACTTGAGCAGCCCTTCACTTGAGAGCACAATGCACCAGTAGAACCAAGAGATACTATGTGATTTAAGTGTCCAGTGCTTCAGGTTCAAGACGCAAGTAGCACCATGAGTTTTACACCTGGTGGTGGAATTATGAGAATCAGAGAAGTTTAAATGCTTTTAATGTTACACAATGACATAGTTTATCATGTATTCATGGGGTGCTACTTTGTTGTTCCTTGTTTTTTATATATTTCAGCACTTCATAACGTGTCTGAGTATTCTCAATACCTTCTCTGACATAAAATGTATCGTAAGAAGGATGTTAGTTACCACGGTACAGAACTTAAAAAATCTGCAATTTCAAGCCTTTCAGTGCTGCAGGCTTGGTGTATAAACATGAACAAGTTATTCACTGTATGCCTCAGTTTTCCTTTCTGAAAGAAACATTAAAATTGTAGCAGAAATGTCATACTTTTTAGTACTATGAAGTGTGTCTTTTCCCCCAGGGACGTTAGGAATAGTCATAATAATGATTAATTATCAAACTAGGAAATGGAAAGCACCTTCAGACTTCTTTAGAAGTTCCTATGAACTCAATACATACAGAAATATCTTTAAAAATTGCATCCATTTTTACTAATTTATATTAGACAAAGGTCTGTAATTGCATTTCTCGGAGTTATCAAAGAGACATTAGCTGTTAGCTAGCATGTGAAATAAAGAAGCTTTACTAGAAAACCTGATATACTTGAAGGTGGTCCCAGTAACAGACTACTGTAAGAAGGATCATAGAATCATGGGATGGTTTGGGTCAGAAGGGACCTTAAAGATCATCTAGTTCCAAACCCCTGCCTTGAGCAGACACACCTTCCACTAGACCAGGTTTCTCAAAGCTCCATCCACCCTGGTCTTGAGCACTTACAGAGATGGGGTATCCACAACTTCCTTGGGAAACCTCTTCCAGTGCCTCACCACTCTGACAGAGAAGATTTTTTTTCCTAATCTAATCTAGACCTACTCTTTTTCAGTTTGAAGCCATTCTCCCTTGTCCTGTCACCACATGTCCTTGTAAAATGTCCTTCTCCATTTTTCTTATGGGCTCCCTTCAGGTACTGGGTAGGCTGCCATGAAGTCACTTCAAAGCTTTCTCTTTTCCAGGCTGAACAGACCCAATTCTCTCAGCTTTTCCTCATAGGAAAGGTACTCCATCCCTCTAACCATCATCATGGGCTCACTCCAACAGGCTGATTTCCTTGCTGTGTTGGAGACCCCAGAGCTGGATGCAGCACTGCAGGTGTCAAAGAGCAGAGCAGAGGGGCGGAATGCCCTCCCTCACCCTGCTTGCCACGCTGCTCTGGATGCAGCCCAGGACACAATTGGCTTTCCAGACTGTGAGTGCACATTGCCAGGTCATGCTGTCCAGCCTCTCCACTTTCTTATCCATCTAACACTTCACTCATCAAATCCATCTGTCACTAATTTACAGAGAAGAATATTGTGGAGGACCATGTCAAAGAGTCCTTTCTCTAGATCCTCCTGTCTCTCAAACGTTTCCTTTCTCTAGATCCTCATTCAAACAGTAGTTGTCTTGGGAAACACAGTGTTGAGGAAAAGGGATTCTAGCATTAAAAAAAATAATTGGAACACGGCATTACAATTAATATTTTCTAAATACAACTTTGTGGTACAGAAGAAGTTGCCATTCTTTTTAAAGATTAAATTGTTGAAGTACTCACTGCTGTAGTCTCAATTCTATAGTAGATATTTTCTTTTTACTGCTTTTTTCTTAATAGTTCTAATGTATTGTAATGATTTCAAATTTTTTCATGGCCTCACATGTTCTAGCTGATCTTTCTGTAGCTGTAAAAAGGGAGCATATAGAGAGGAAGGGAGATTGTTTCAGGACTGTAGGATGAAATGCTTCGATGGTGCTGGATATATACTGTCATAATCAAGAAATAATTATTCCTTTCTGCAGTTAATAGCGTCAGAAGAGAATAGAGTAGATATGATTCATTGTTTCCTTTGAAATTGCCAACAAAATCTAGAACTATTAAGCATAATTTAATTGTTTAACATTTGAGAGATATCTCTAAGAGCATATTCAAGGCGTTTTGTAGACTGATACAAGTAACAAACCAAACATCGGGTGCAATTAACGTTGGAAAAATGTGTCAGAGTTGACATTCATAGAGATACTAGTTCTACTGTTCCTTAAAAGAGCATTGTAAATATATTCATCTAGCCATTGAAAGTAAACATGTCTCAAAATAGAAAGTCAGAAATATCTGAGTTGGGATGAAAATGCTTTTATTTTTTTATGGTATTTTTTTACCAGGATTGCAGATACCCATACTTGGAAGATCTAAAATGATGATTTTCCTAGAGTAAGGAAAAATTGGTTTATTTCATTCAAGGAAAATAATATAAGTAGCATTTTTTCTCAATAAACAATGGCAAGGCAGGGCAGTGGTTTGTCTTCTCTCAATCTAACTTTTTAAATTAAGTTTTTAGTACTCTGCAGGAAGTGCTCTGTATTTGAAATTTTGACGTGGCTTGCCTTTTCCACCCGAGCTCGGCTCGCCCAGCTGGCTCTCCAGGCGAGACCGGCGCCGAGAGTGGGCCGCCTCCCGGATGGCAGAGAACCAGGAGTGCGGCTGGGGCTGAGAGCCCTCTTGGCTGACAGCGCGTCCGGGGAAGAATAAAGGATCAGGGGGAGTCCTTTTGTGGGTCCAGGAGAGGTTTATGGGAGGGACGGGCGGAACAGGACATAACCTAAGGGGAAGGGAGGATACCACAAAAGGCACAGAGAAAGGACTTGCAGCAACTTAAATACGGGCCCTCCCCCAGGGGAGGGGACATTACAGCAACCAATCGCAACAGCTTAGGGGCGGAACACAAGGCGGGACTGAATACATAATTAACCAATGGGGGAAACACAGGCGGGGAATACACAGAGACATCAAATGAGTAACCGAGGAGGGGATAACTGACACAGAACACACTGGAAGTTTGGGAGGGGCCAGCGGGGATTGACAACTGTAGGGGAGTGGATAAGGGTGATGGATGGGGAACATTCTAGAGGAATGGGAGGGGATTGGGGCTGACTGATAGGGTAAGGGTGGGGATTAGGGCAACCACTACTCTAATCAATAGGGGGTTTTAACATAGGAACAAACCACTTAACAAAGGGAAAACAGAAGCAAAATGACACAAAGCAACAAAATTTGAAATTTGAGTCAGAAGAAGTTAGGTTTGTTCATAAAAATGGAAGCTGACATGAGACGCTAACAGGTATGACAAAAATATTGATCTGGAAAATTTAGATTTCAGCTGTAGTGTGGTCTTATCTAGGAAACTGGAAAACTTTTAGTAAAACCAGTACAGATTCAAAAAAGACAGAAGGTATTTAGATACCCAGGTCTGAAGGGAATTTAAATACCTAAATTTAAAACTGAAAATCTGCACTTAGCTGCCATCTAACCACTGGATTAAGTAGGAAGATTTGGGATTCTTATTTAAGTTAAAATGCCCTGGCTACATAGAATTACACTATTAAGCTTTTTCAGGACCATCCCAACACTGACCATGTTGAAACTGTGAGTTTACACCAGATGCAAGCCAGGTGATGTTCAGGAACAATTGGGTTCAGTGTGTGATTGTAAGAAACTCAATCACTTGACAGTGTGAAAATGCATGGTAGCACCTGTATACTCCTGTCAAAATGTGGCTTTTGAATTAGTATCAAGCTCCTAAAATAAGTCGATAAAAGAACAATTTACTATTTTATAGAATGACATGTTTTAAAAAATTTGTTTAATCTTTAAACTTGGGCTTAGTTCCTTTCTTTGGTTGAGCAGATTCAAGTTTACACTGTTCAAAATCTGTTTTTTACACTGGTAGTTGCAAGGCTGCTCTGGATGGAAATCGTGCTCTCCACTCTTGCTGTTGGAATTGCCAAAACTGAGATTTGCTGTCAAAGACAGGCACCTCCAGTCTGAGGAGTGAGAACACAGCAATAAAGTTCAAGGTTCTGGTCTCTTACAGACAGAAGTACTGCTTTTGTTCCTGAGTTAGGAGGGTTGGGAATATAGGTAAGGGGCTGGTCTTTTCTCCCTAAATGCATTATAGGTGATTGCTTGTAGAATATAATAATTTTAGGTAGCTCACAGCTCAGGGCCTCACTGGCTTCTTCAAAAATAAGAATTTATTTTTGTTTTCCTCATGTATAACTTAGGGAACCTGAGAACTGAATAAGAGATTTTTGATTTCACTCCAAGAATCAGAAACATAAAAATTATCTCAGTTTGGCAGCTAACTATTAAACACTGACATTTCCTCCTGGTCATGGTCTTGTTGCTTGCTGATGGATGGCATCAAACTTAAAAATGCCAGAGTGACAGATATTTTTGGAGGATTATTTTTTTTTCTTGGATAGTGACAGAATCTGCTGAAAAGGAACAGCAAAGACCCCAAGATTTAAATCCTGACCTGAATATTTTTGAAGGATCACCTTTAAATTAGCAACAAATTGGTTGTTGAATACAACATTGCTGTTTTGTTTGTACAACACTTTACATAACATCCATAGCTTGGTGGTGCTTGCAGGTCACACAAATATCCACGAAGTACTGTAGTACAATGTAGTCATGCTACTTATCCATGAATTATTTAATCTGCAGCTCTTTAGTACAGTCATTCTTGGCTTGTATTATCTGTGGGCTTTCCTGAGCACAGGCTATTAGTAATATTGAATATAGCCTGACAATATTCTAACACTTGGATATTGATTGTTCCTTTCTGAGACTTTTTAGTACAGATATAGTGAGTTTATTTTATATAAGTTAATAATTGTTATTTTATTGTGTTTTAATATGCTGTGTGAATTCTCAGAGTGTATTCTATTAACTTGATAGAAGATACTGTTTAGGTTTTTTGGAGTGCTATATATGCACTGTGTATATTTGCACAGTTGCTACTTTTTCCTTTTGTTGGCTCTAAAAATGGCGTGTGCTGGCTCTGATCCTGCACAGTTTGCTGTTTGTTACCTGTCTGCAAGGAAAGGGGTAAATGTTGTCAATTGCTTGTGGACATGGCTTGAGTAAATGCCATACAATATTACAGAAAGATTTGTAACACCTAAATGTTTTATTATTTACAATGTGGTATTTTTACAGCCAGATCTCAGTTATAATACCCTTTTCTGTTCCCATCTATAAATGGGAATGAGAAGCAGTAATTAGTGAAGAGGCCTTTAATAAAAGGGAAAAGACAAGATCAGAAGTGGCTTTCACAAATAATAGATATTTTTTCTCCTTCAATTTAAAAAAAAATTCCAAGGAGATTGCTTTCTTTAGGCAGGAATCATCCAGCATCAAGAAATATTGGCTGAGAAATTAAGAGATAGAGAAAATTAAAAGCCTCCAAGTCACAGAAATCCTTCAAAGCAGACTTGTAACCACCACACACCTACACACACATGCACACCTTAACTCCTGCAAACTATCTCACCAATTCAGTATTACCTGGTAAACTATGGATTATGAGAAATGATCAGCTAAGAGAAGGCAAGAATTCAGTGCTGCAAACCCCATGTTTTACCTGGCTTTATGAGAGAGGGTAAATCAATTTATAGGTTGCTAAAACTCTCTCTCTTGTGAAAATATGGTAGCATTTTAAAAGATGAAAGCTTCTTCTAGAGTGTAGAGGGAAGGAGACCTTGTGAGTATGAGTTTGAGACAAGTAGTCACTGAGCATCAGACCATTAATATCAGAATTTTGCATTAAAGGCTTTGAATGACTGCTTCAAATCAGGTCATGAGAAAAACCATAGTTCCACACAAAGGCCTTCAGCCACTATATTATGCATTTGAAAAATTAGTGCTCAATAAAGACAGCAAAGTTGCATGGTCTATGAGGAGAGTTTATATGGTTTTAAGTAGTGATGTGAGGATACAGTACTTCCCTCTGCTTTTTCAGACTTGCCAATGTGGCTATCGTTACTGACAGCTTGACATGATGTTAGTTATTTAAAGTGTCAGATGAGAGTGGCTGATGCCATGGTACTGCAGTGCTCACATTTGTTGGAAAATTAGATGGTGATTTTTTTAAAAAAAAAGGCCTAAAACCCCCCAACAACCCAGCTGCTTAAGCCTCTTACTGCTTAGGTTTTTATTCTGTGCTGAGTATATAATTTGAGTGAGCAGTAGTGAACATGCCTGAGGTGTTAAGAGAATGATGCGTTTTCTGTAGGCATGAATACGCTTAAATAAAACAGGAACACCTTCCTGCCATTTGTTGTCTTCCAGAAAGAATTTTTAAAAGGAAACGGAAGCCAATTAGCCCGGAAGTTTAACCTCTTTTAGCTTAGCTTCTTTTATGGGAGCTTTTTAACCTTTTAAATAAATCATTTTCTTTCTTTTCTCCCCTCCCCTCTGAATCTGTTAGCAGCATTTCTCATGCTGGGCCCAAGGAGCAGGCTGCTTAAATTCAAGAATGATTTTGAGGGGATAAAGTGTACAAGATTTTGAATTCTTGCCATAAGTCTCTGGCAGACAGCCAGGAAACCTCAGAGGAATAGGACTAATGAAGGGAGGGTAAAGGAGATCTGGAGTGTGTGGCTGGTAATGCAGTATTCATTTAATTGGGAGCAGGTATCGGTGCAAACTTCTCCATTTTAATTGGAAAGAGAAGGAGGGTGTTAAGGAAGATGGAGAAAAATAAGAATGCATAAAGTTTTCAAGCTGAGGAGCCAAAGGCAGGCCTGTATATGGCAGAGAAAGAACTCAATTTAGGGCAATTTGCTCTGCAAGCTGGGCTGCAATCTCCCCTGGGGATAGGGATGAGGAAGAAAATGAAACCAAAAGAGAACTTGATAAAATCACCTAGCACAGACAATCTCAGTAGAATAGGTTTTACTGAGTTAAATCTGCCCCAATCAATGTGATTCTTTTCATATAAGTTACAAATAAAAAGCCACAAGATTACAATAAAAATCGAGGATGTACTGCTGCTGATGTAGCACATGGGAGTCTTAAGGACTTGTTGTAGAATACAGGTTTTTTGCAACCATCGTGTTTGGTTTTTGCTTTGTTTCCTAGCTAGGAGGGAAAAGCCCCTCATCTTTGCCTCCTCTCTAACCTTTTATTATCTTTAAACTAAGGTTAGTGGTAATGTGTGAACCTTACAGAGCATAATTTTCAATGCTCTGCAAAGCTGAACATGCTTTAGTCCTGACAATTGCTAAACCCACAGATTTTTCAGATACTCTTTTTTGCCTTTATTCATGACAGAATTTAAAATAAGGAAAATACACTTCTCACCCATTCCACCTCTTTCTACCCATTCCCACAGCTGGTTGCACAGAAAAATGAGAATAAGTGCCTGCATTTTCATGATGCAGAGGAAAGGTATTATGTTGTAGTTTTCTCTACTATATGTGTGCAGTGTCTTTCTCAGTACAGATACTTGGTGTACCAAGTGCTAAACAACTATTCATTCTACATCTGAGGACTAGCCTGAGTGGATTTTCCTTTTATTCTCAGTGGGGTATTAACCTAAATATTTGGTGTTTAACGACCTCCTGGGAAATGGCACTGTTATGAGTGGTGAGTGTCTGAGGTGGACAGCTGCTCTTTTGTTTGCACTGTCACACAGCAGAGAAAGATGAGGTGGTTCCTGCAGGGTCTTCAGTTGTGTGGGGAGGTTTGTACCAGAAGAGAGATAATGTGAGATTGCAGCTCTGAGGGTCTGGAGAGAAGAGCAGGGGGTAGGGAATTGGGGTAAGGAAAATGCAGAACTAGGCAACAAGATGATGACTTGTAGTTGCAAAGGATCAGCTGAGATCTGTAGCTGTAATTAAGTGCTTTTCTTTGTCATGCAGCACTAATTTTACCTCATTAACTCTCCACTAGCAAAGGGAAAGATAGGCAGAGTATAAACAGGAATAATATTGCTAGCTGAAATGCACACGGTTCCTGGAATATGTGGGTATTGCTGGTTTTAGCTTTGTTTCCTATGGATGCTTTCTATGAGTCTGCTGGTAAATAGTTTGTCCAGCCACTGGACATTCTGATGAAAATCTGGAAACCTTAAAAGTTCCTACAAGTTTTGTGAAAACTGTTGGCTAAGTAGAGAAGAAAGACTCAACCTCAATGTCTCTGAGATGATTACAGCTCATTCTTACTTCTGGAGGCAATGGTCAGTGAGAGCCAGTCCACAGAAGCCAACCTCAATGCAGGCTAAAGCCATGGGCAGCAGGACAGCACAAAGAAGAGGAGCTGATAGCAAAGAGATGGCACCAGGCAGAAACAGATTGGGCTGGGAACTTACCTCTGCCTTGAGGACAGGGATGTTGAAGAGTCGCTGGATGCTCCAGTGCAGCTCCTGAAGCTTCTTCAATGTCATCACTGTGAAACTTCGTAGACAACATGCTTGGCTGTGCTTGCCTTGAGATGCCTTATGCACTGATTTCTAAAGCCATCTTATGCCTAACTGTGTTTCTGTATCTGTATGAATATGTGCATGCAATTTTGAGCTGTGGCTGAATAGGATAAGGAGATTTTTTCACAACAATGGAGAATGACAATGGAATTAGAGGGATTTTCTAAAGAAGAAATAAAGCATTTTTGTATCTAGTATATGTATATGGTTATGAAAGCTTAAAAGATCAAATGGATACAAAGCATTTGTGTTCCTTATCATGAATTTCACATAGGTCCATCCAAAGGTACACAGAGAATTTATATGTAGAAATTTATATCATGGTGCAGATAAAACAATGTATTTTACTACTAAAAAGGCTAAATTCTAACTGAGGATAAAGTTCTTGTTGAAATGTGTGTCCACAAGTACATGTGTCAATAGCATGTGGATACATATATATATATAAATTTCATATAAATAAATTTTTTATTGCACTCAACTGTTATTTCCTTTCCATTTAAAAGAAATAAGGCAATAAGAGGACTAAATTTTGCATACGACTCTCAGCCCCTGCATTATCCTGTGACATTTGCAGGGACATTTAAGAGAACTAATACATCATATGTAGCAGAAAAGACTATTTAAATTTACAGTAGAAAGATGGGAGGAAAACCCTGTATTCTGTTAGTAATGATAGAAGTAATGGTGGAAGTGAATTTATTCCTTTCTGATCATATTACTTAAAAATTCACAATCATCCATGATAGTAAGCTAGATTCTGATTTTGTGTAATGACTACAGCACTGTCAGACATAGCTGCGTTTATATGATCTGACATGCTGTCTTTTATTTTAAACACAGCACTTAATGAAAAGACCGGGAGCAAAATTCTTGTCTTGGAGACAGCAAAGAAACTTAGCTCAAGTCTCATTTCACTGGTGTAAGTGAAAAGAAAATTTGACCCAAGGCTTCCTAAGTAGTAATTATGGAAAATTATTTTGACACAAGGTAAAAGATAGTCATACAGTTGCATTTTCCAGCATATGTGGCAGGTTTTAAACTAATTGGAATTTATTGAGAGACAAATTCTGAAATTCCTTCCATGTTTTTCTTTTACATTAACACACTGTAAAGTTCACTAACTGCAAACTTCCACCACAGATATTAAAAAAGAGTAAAATATTTTGTATCTGCAAAGAGCACTAAAACCTTTAGTTCTGTGAACCCAAGAGTGACTTTGAAGATTAATTTGGTGTCTGCTTAGTTATGAGAAGAATTTTCATTGGTAGTGAAAATTATAACTTTTTTCTTTTAATTCAGATTTCGGTCATTTGGTCCTGATTTGTTTTGCCTCAAACATATGCAGTTTAGTTTAACAGCACAAAATATTATCCATAATTACAGAAATACCCTTCCTGCTCTTTTTCTCTTATATTGACATCTCTCTCAGCTTTAAAATCTCCCTCTAATATATTGTACTATTTATTGACTGTTCTCACCTTCCAAATGAGGGAACTTAAAGGATTCCTTCTTTATTTGAGCAGCATGTATTTTTTGATTTCTTAAATCAGTTTCTGAATTAGTAGAAATTGTCTCCCGCTGAGTGTAAGGTGTTTTATCAACTCACATATCATTCATGTAGGTGATAGGAATGATGCCACTTTTGTCTGAATACTACTACCATCCAGCGTAGGATTTGTTAGCCATATTTACAGGTTTACAAAAATTTGCTTTTTATATAACTGTGCATATGATTGCATTGACATTCAAATGATTGCCTTTCCTGTGGGCTATTTTCTATATGTATTCTCCTGTGGTGGGTGTGAATAAGCCTGTTTGCTTTGGCATTACCCATCTGGTGCATCTGCGTCCATGCCTGTGCAATGGACAGAACACGTGGCAAAACAAGGATACATATAAATGCACCTTGGGTTTAAACCATGTCCTACTCTTTCTTAGTCTTGCATTTATTCTGTAAAGATTTTTCTGAATTGTTTTAAATCTTTTGTCTATGAGTATTTTGTTATTATTTTTTAAACTTTTATCCTCTTCATGGTTTCCTTGGTGGATTTCTTAAACTGCTTCATAAATGGTGGCAAGTTACGCCTTTATCAAATGGTCATACTAGAAGTCTTTATTGTCTCAGAGAGAAGCCTCTCAGAAGATGCTTGGGGATCTGAATTCTGTTAAGAGAGGCAGAAGAGGTAAATCTGTGAGATCTATCTCAGATCTGAGTAGCTTTGAGCATCTGGATGGTGTCCAACCCAGCCTTTTCTTCCAGCCAGAAAAAGGGTGTCTTTCAGCTCAGTGAGTATGTTAAGAGATCAAGCCCCTGCGCACAGCCTTGCGAAAACTGTTTCTCTAATGTCATGCTACTTTTTGCGTTCTTTGAACTTCCATCCTCAAGGAGATGAGAAGTACAGAGAGTCTCATGAAACCTGCTTTTGAATTTCCTTCTGTGATAAGAAGGCAAAGGACAAGAAAAGCCTGGGCCTTTTTACTTCACCAAATAAATGTTTAGTTGCTTTGAATTTCCAAAACACAGATTTTTTGTGTTGCATTGTCTTCCATTTCTAAAATATCCTATGCTTCATGTTAGGATCTGCTTGTGTTGCACGAAACCCAGATATTTCTTCTGATTTGCCACCAATTTTATCAGTGACTTCAGTCACAGTTAGCTGGTGGTGGGAAGTTGCTCTGACAGCTTTGCCCACACCTTTATTATTTCTGTTAAGATGTGTAAGTCTACATTTCACCTCTTTCCTTGTGTCCTATTAGGCAGTTTTCCTTTTTTTTCACTTGAAATTTACTCCTTCAGCTACTTAGGAAACTTACTAGCTGCTGGCAACAGAGCTCATACAAATCACAATTTTCCTTTGATTGGTAACAAGATGAGTAGCACAGACTGCTGTTCTTCCTCCTTCATATTTTGATCTGGCACTTCAGGCAGGATGCTTACCCATATATGTCCAGGTCACAAAGCAGCCAGTCTCCTAAAGACACATCATTTGACATCTTCACTAGCTCTCTTTGAAGAATAAAACTCAGCAGGTCCCTCTAAATTTTGAAACAAGACTTCAGGGTGCTTTTTTGGCTTGTCAGGTTCTGTTCCTGCTCTGACTCTTAAATGCTCAGACAGAAAGTACAGTCATTGTGCAAATTAAATGGTGCAACCCTAATAAGTACCTCTGAAGGTATGGCAAAACCTGTGACTCTGTCTTTACTGACTCTGTCCTCTCTATCCAAATGTGGGAGTTGTTTAGCAAAGAAAATGACACATTGTCAGGATTCTGGATACTCTGCCCTGAGGCTTTGTAATTGCCGACTTCTCACCATTTTAACCAGGGAAATATAATACCCTGTTGTAAGTATCTGCTGCAGCAGGTGGTGGCTTCACTTCTGATTTTGAGGGTCAGAGAAACCTCTCTATGTTTTGGGAGGAAAAAGATTTTATGAAAACAAGAAAAACAGCAAAAGCAGAAGAATAGAAGCTCCTCTGGGCCTTATGAAAGCTAAAAGTCTTAATTTACCTCTTGCCCATCATGCATCTTGAGACAGTGAATCTTCAGAAATGGTTTTGACTGGCACTAAATTAGCTTATCAATGTTTTATCTGCTAGATGATCCACTCCAATGGAAGGCTTAAACCATTTCAGCCTATTAGATCATGATTGGGAAACCCAGAACCACATTCTTGAAATTATTTTCTGCAATATTAGGTCATCGAGTGTGGTTTTTGCAAGTTGGTGGGGTGGGGAGGATAAAAAGGTGCAGAATACCTTGAGAAATGTTACTTTCCGAAGCCAGCCTATTTCTGAATCTTTACTCTGGAAGAGTCTTATGAGACAAATTCTTGTATTAGGGCCTGTGGTTGTCAGAGCCAAGATAAAAAACACCTGCTGTGTTTTGGTCAAGCTCACAAAGATTATCTGAACAGCCTCTTTGAGGCAAGCTCTCAGTTGTAATATGTAATCAATTGTGCTTCACAACATTTGGATATTCTTTGGGATATACTGCCCCAAGATGCAGCAAAAACCTACTCCCCTTGCCCACTTCATTTGAGTCCTGCTATAATTTTAATGGAAACAAACAGAGACACTCCACTCCACTCCTTTATTCCTCATGTACTATACACAGAGGGGAAAGCAGGTTCACTTATATGGTAATGCTGGGACTTAAGAATTAGGTGTATGTACTTTCAGCCACGTGCATATGTCTGCATAAGTCTCTAAGAACCTCTTACTGTTAAATAAGTTGTCTAAACATTATCTGCACAAACAGTAAGCTAATAGATCTTAGGCTTACTCTGCTTTCAGAAGGCTTCTCCTAATCAAAGGGACTTCTGGAATCATAATCCATACTTCTGCTCTTAAGAACAATGAATTGAATCCCTTCTGGGACTTTAGAAAGACTGGTCTTATTGAGAAATTGCTGACAGAACTTCATTCTACATGAGATTTTTTTTTCCCCAGCTTCCAATTTGACCTTATTCACAGCCATAGTATTTTCCTTTGCTCTCGTACCTTCATCTCAGGTGCTGCTTTGTCTTCCCAGGTGAATTCCTTTCTAAATAATACCAGTTATTGCCCTTCAGACTCCATTGTGCTACTTAAAAACAGCCTTGTAGTTTTCTCTTATAAGATCCATGCTATTCTGATCAAGATAACAGCTCTTCTCAGCAACTCTGTTAATAGTTCCCTCTTGCTTTAATAAACATATCAAGAAACAAATGCTTTAAATGTTTGAAAACACAGTCCAGTTAACACACCACTGCCTTTTGGGTATCAAGGTAGTGTTTTGTTTTTGTTTTTGGAGTTACTTGGTTTGGCTTTTTGTGGTTAGGTTGTGGGGTTTTTTTTGTTTACTTGGTTTTGTTTTTTTTTTTCTTAGCCATGTTGTAATGCTCCTCATTAATAAATTAATTGTTCAAAAGATGAAAATTTATTTTTTCCTATGCTATTTCCATCTGATGAGCTCCAAATTTAATGCAAAAATTCTTACTACGCTGTAAGTGATTGACCTTGCACTCTGTATAGTTAAATGTCACTCATTTCCATTATTTCAGTCCTAGAGATCTTCTATTTTTTTTCTTGCATATTATAATTCTTTGTATTGAAAAATACCTTCAACATTGTCATCTGCATATTTCATCAAGCAGTTCTGATTTCTTTTCTGATTAAACAAGGTGGGCCTCAAGAATGAACCATGAAAAATTTTAGCAGTCCCAGACAAGGGATAAATCTGTAACTATAACCTGCTTCTGTCTTGTATAATTAGTTCCCTTCCCCCTGTACAGCTTTCCTTCTAATTCTCATCTTCTTCAACTTCTCCAGTAATTTGCTGTGGCACTCTGCCAGTTCCTTCTCTTGTCTGGATAAGAGAGAACTACTCTTTTTCTTTTTTCTCCTGAAAAATCAGGTATCTTAACAAAGATAGCTGTCAGTTTAAGACTGCATTAGCTACCCTTGTTAGTGGGGTGTTTTTATTCTATATTCAATTTTCAAAATTTCTTCTGATCCTTGTGTAATATAGAGGTTACCTTAAACATGAGGGAGGAGGTGGAGGGGGAAACAATCCCAGCTGTGACCTAGGTATTTTCAGGTCTCTTAGATGGTTATTTTACAATATAAGTATACTGAGGAAGTGGGGATCTCAACTGCATAGACTTCACTGGAATGTCAAAGTTAGAAGTCTAGTCAGTCATGATACCTTTCAGGCAGTGGACAGAAAATAAATGTCAGGCAAATGATTTCAGTCTTTAAAGAATTAAGGCTCCATGAAGACAACAGCCTGCTATAGTGAATTTGTATAAACTTGGTCGTGTGAGATTTCTCAGTGGCCTTTGAAAGAGTGATTTTCCACCACAAACTCAGTTCCAGATTTATCAGTTCCAGATGCTTTTCATAGTCTCCTGGAATGTTCTATGGCATTTTGCCTTCACAATACACCTGCAAGCCATCTATCAGTGATCAATCATCAGGAATGTGGATAGTTTTGATTTTTAATATTAGCATTAGATAATGCATGGCTGTTTCTTGTAGATGTTTGAAAGAGACTCAGATTCTGTAACTTCTAAAATTTTTGAAATTTAGGGTAAAATAACTGTTGAGAGAGGATTGTTCAACTCATTAGCTTAAGCCTGGATAATATTGCTTTGGGGAATTGCTGTTGACTGTATGGCAAGCCTGAAAAACATTTTACATTAAATTTGATTCACAGGCCTAAGTTTGTTGGGATAATTCTTGTCACATGAATTCAGAACTTCAGTTTTGATAAATCATTATTATTTAATCATTCATATCACAGGGTCACTGACAAGACTCTTGAAACTCTCAACTGCAGATGAACTCACTTCAGGTGTCATACCTGGAATGTCCCAAACATGGCATTTCAATCATTATTGATTTATTTTTCTTTCTTTTTTGGGGCTTTTGTTTGGGTTTTTTGTTTTGTTAACAGAAGGTTCCAATAGATACAATTTAAAAATTTGTGGTTTTTACTTTTTATTTTTGGAAAATTATATTGCCAAGAAACATGTCCTATTGGCAAAAAATAATGTTACTATTTACTTCCCCCCTCCCCCTATATATTATAAAAATATTATTTTTAGGAAAGTGTGTATTTATTTGTTTTCTTCTTTTCAATAGCATTTCTTATATATTTCTTATCTTCTTTTCAATAGCATAATATACAGAAATAATTTAAATGTTGTTATAATCACGTTTAGCATAGATATAGCAAACAATAAAAATTTAACACAGTTTCCCCTATGTTTCACTTAACTTTTAAACAATTTTAGATTTTTCAGACCACTTTGAGACTGAAGAAACTGTTTCTACCTTAAAGGAGAAAAAAAATTCTCTGATTAAATCTCTGATTAATCTCTGCATTTAAATGAAGTTTCTTACAAATTGTTCTGAATATGAGATAGAAAATCACCCCATGCTGTCATTATTAACACATTTTATTCTAGAGAAAATTTCAGCTAAGCTGTTCTTAGATTCTCTTTAGCATGAAGTTTTCCAGAAAACCACATATCAAATTCCAAATTGGGAAGCAAATATTTTGTCAGACTGGGAAAAAAACATTTTACCATCTACCCTGGAATTTAGGTAAACTCATAAAAATGTTGTACCTAGCCATTTTAGTTTAGCAAAATTTTCCTATAATAAACTTTTCCATGCCCAGATGTTGGCTGATATTAAGCCCAGAACTTTAGCAGTCTCTTCACAAGGTTAAACTTGAGCAGAATTCCTAAAAAAGATAAAAGCAGTAAGTACTTGCTTGAGGAAGTAAAGTAGATTATGCAGAAATTGTTCAGAATCTTGTAACTTTTCCAAGGTGAGGGAGAGACTGGGGGTGGGGAGGCGCAATGGATGTTTGCTCCTCACTACTACAACTAAATGCTATGCAAGAATCCAGGCAGAGAATCAACCTCTGTGTCCCAAAAATTTCTCTCTTCTTTTCCTAGCTTCTGGTTAGTGAAGGGTATGTGTGATGGGTGGGTGAGTGTGTGTTTTAAAATTTTCAATATGGAAATTTATGTATCAAATTCAGTCCTTTAGCAAAAACACACTTGAAAGCATGCTAGCATTCAAAATTGAGTCTCACTTGTGGTTCTAAAGTGAGGAATAGGCAATCCTGCTCAATTCAAAGTATTTCCTGAGTACTGTGGTAGAATCAACTGGCAGGAAAAAACCCTGAAATGTAGTGAGAAGTATCCTGTGTCTGGAAGAGGCTGAGAATGGACAATGCTCCATCATGATGATGATGATGATGATGTCTACCAGTTTATATTTTGAGTGACAGTAAAACTGGTCAGACATTAGTGACATGAAATGGAAGAAATTTTAGAAGGGGAAGAAAATAATTTAGTTTCCATAAATTCTAATAGACAAAGACTGGACTTGTTAAGCAGAGCTATATAGTTATGGTCTTTGGGTTACCATGCTGTAATCCTGAGAAGTTATGGCTTCATTTTTACCCTGCATCAGTGACATCAGTAGAAGATAGATGTCAGTAACTTCAGGCAATATCAAAAACCATGATGATCATTCACCATTTTTAATCATTCTGTGATTGATATGATTGATATGAGTATCACTAAGAAAAAACTTTCCCTGTTCACTGAGAAAAGTATGGGAGACATGAAAAGATGGATTTTAAGACTGGTTGAAGCATTATAATGATCTAAAATTTCAAAGCCAAGGGGAGAATTTCTGTTTATTAAATATTTTTCCTTTATCAAAAGGATTCAGTTAAAATTTTCTCATATACTGCTATAATTGCGTAAATATGTTTCTTGTAAAAAGACCTAAAGTTTTGTCTCATGCAGACTGTATTAAAATCATCCTGCTGTCACTTGAGAGTATTGCTAAACTTCTACTACTCTGAAGTCCTCTTAAATGTTCTCTTGGAAGAAACAGGACATGACAGCTATTATTTATCTCTAAATTATCACTGTATATTTAGAACATTTAATATATAGAATACAGCACAATATTAATAAATTACACAGAAGAAGAAAACAAGATACTGCCAGGTCAGTGAAGTGTAAACAGTAAGGGGACTGAAAAAGAGGCAAAAGAGGACTGAAAATAAAAATCCCAAAGAAATCAACCCTCATCCATGCCTCTCTAGTAATCCTCTGTAACATTTTAATCAAAAAGGGCTAAGTTCAAAGTACATTTGAGACAGCGTTAGAGATGCTGGATGCTGTGGAAGCTAAGACTGCCCAGAAAGACAATACATATCTGGGAAATTATTAATTCTTATAAAAGTAGTGTTTTATCCTTTGGTACTGTGAAACCCCACACCAGAGATGCATAACCACCTTTCCTTATCCAGCTCCATAAATGCACACTGTCTATTTTTATTGCAAATCCTCAGCTGTACACACTTGGGACAAGCAACTGCCTAGTGGCAAATAGTTCAGAGAAACAGCACTGAGGAACTGAATCTGGTAATTGCTCTGAATTCATTGTTACCCACTTGATTTTATACAGTCATGGCCATGTCTTCCATCTGTCTCTGTACTCCAACAATGATTTCAGGACAGTTCAACCTGAAAACAAACTGTGTTTGTTTTTTTCCTTTCTTTCTTTTTCTTTTTTTCTCTTTTGGTTGGTGTCTGGGTTCTTACCATCACAGCCCTTGATTAAATGACAGCTTTTTGTTTTCATTGTCTTACCTTCTTTTCCCATTCAGTTCTTGACAGCCTTCCCTCTCAGCTGAATACTGTTATCACTTCTTCATTCTAATCCTCTCCCTAGCTGCCTATATTATCACCCCTCTGTTTCAGAACTTGGATACTTACCCTTTAATCCATTAATTGGCTTTTTACCCTTAGATCTCTTTGCCTCCTCTGAGTGCAACCTGACTCTCAGCCACCACACACCTACTTTGTTCTCTGTCTCTCCCTTGTACCTCCTGGCTCTGACTACATTTTGGTGCTACTTTCTCTGCTTACCAGATAATCTTGTTCTTTATTTCCTTTCACAAAGGCGGGCTCTCTAGTTCAATATCACTTTCAGCATTGCCACTGTTTTCTCTCTGTGTTTACGTATTGCCTTTCTACATTGCATTTAAACAAGGGTAGATATATGTAACAGGAATAATCTTTGCAGCAAATAGCTATGTTGCCCTCAGAATAGGTCCATTTCCTTATCAGGGTTCAAAAGTGTTGGGCAACTTAATAAAATACGGGTTGTTACACAGCAAACATATTCACTTAAACGAGATTATCTTTTGATTGTGTCAGGTTTCTATTACTGCTTGCATGCAGTGGAAGTGTATATTTCTTAACATTTTTTTAAACCGTGCACTCTTTGTGTGTAAAATCTGTTTGTATTAAAAGGAAATACTTTGTCTGGTGGCACCATTTAGTCCATGAATAATATTACTTTATTTTAAGGAACCTAGCCTACTTTTTTCCTTAGTCAACATTTGAAAATATAGACTATATTGCAAAGAGGCTTGCTAGTCGTTTTGTTTTGTTCTCTTTGATTTTTTCTTTATATAGTGTGTATGAATACACACATTTGATATTTAGAAAAATAGGGAAAATTATCCTGGTGCTAATGTACACAAAGCTATTACACCCAGTCATGGTTAATAGCACTAAAAGGATTTAGAGTGAGGAGTCTAGACTGCAATCCTGTCAGCATCTGCCCCGTTCCCAGTAATTTATTTGGGGTTTGCACCTGCAGGTGCTGAATTGGGACTGAATTCATACGGAATTTTTTACTTGGATAGCAGGCACTGAAATAGTAACATTTAAGAAGAGCATTAAATAAAATTGACTCCATTACCATTACCTTTCCTTCCTTCGTTGTCAATATTAAAACAATAGAATCCTTATTATCCAGGCTCTACCCAAGAGGATCTCCTTCTCTAATTACTCCCTAATCTATTGGCACCCTGATTATTAGACGTATCTTATGCTGCCCAGTGCATTTCATTGTTAGAAAGCTTTCATAAAATATTTCAGTTTTAGCTCATTCATTGGCTAGCATACCTTTAATATTTCATGCAAACGTAGTTTCCTCTCCTCTCCTCTCCTCTCCTCTCCTCTCCTCAGCATTAAAGTCTTTCTGAAAAGGCAGTAGAATGCAAAGTCTGTGAGAACAGCAGAACCACAAAGGTAACTGTGCAGAGATGAGAAGAAGTCCCCTCTTTGCCTGCCTCTCTGTTCCTATGTCCCATGCACATGGTAAGTTGCAGCTGGAAATCACCTTTTCCTCCAGTTTTAAGGATATGCATATGTATCTACAGGCATCTCCAAAGGTGAAAGGTTCTAACCCATTGTACCACACAGCCATGGAAATGGGAGTTTGGTTAGGACTTGTAGAACGAAAAGGTTTTTCTTCTGAGTCTTGTATATTCAGGCTGGTTTATGTGAGACAGAGTTGTGTGTCTTAAATTCTTCCCTCTCTAATGAAAAAAATAAATTGCCCTTCTCCCATAATATTTTTTTTTTCATAGTCAGAATACACTTGACTCAGGGAATCAAACCAGCATACCCAGGCAGATCTTTTGCTTCTTTTCACTTGCAAGAGCTCAAATCCGATGGGAAACAGGGAAAGAAAACCAGTTTAAAGGTTTTTTTTATCAAAAAATTATGTACCTAAGTCTTGGCTACATACATTTTAAGTCTCAAACATCCCCCACTGTTTATTTGAGTAATGTTTTAATTTTGTTAAATGACAGACCCCTTATTCTTTGGAGTTTTTTCAAAAATTTTTTAGTGTTGGGCATTCCCTTCTTTGTTTCATTCCATGGAGTATCAGCACATACAGTTCTCTTATGAGAGGATGCTTTTTAGCTTTTCAAATTGCAGTCTGTCATCAATACATAGTCTTGGAAAGACCTATGATGTGCCTCTTGTCCTACACCTAGACATGTGTCTTGGTACAGTAGCTTTCAAGCAGATGCACATCAGTGTGTAGACCCTTTTCAACATGTTCAGCCTGGATCTGTCATTCATGGGTGTGCAGTTCACAGATGGATGTGGTGGCCTTTTTGTGGTCTGTGAAGTCTGTGTTTTGTATGCGTGGAGCCTTGCACTAGTCCTGCTCATGTGTGGAGATGAAGGCATGGAAGGTGTTGTCATAAATCTCTCCAGGATCTCCCTTCAGTATTGACAGCAGCACATGCATTTTTAACATTAGCAGGAAGAGCACCCTAAAAACTGTGTACCAATTATGTAGTGTGAAAGAGACAGCAAAAGACAGAAGGGTAAGAGAGATCACAGCAGTAAATATGCACTGTAGGAAACCTTTATCCACTGCATGCAATCTATTAATTCAATTTACAGTAATCTTAAGTTACCATCGGGGATGCTAAAAGGCTTTGTAAAGACACAAGTGTTTTTCATGAAACGAATTGATAATCTTTGAAATATATAATCCTCCCCTTCACCCACCTCTGGCTGATCTCTATAAGAGCTTGTATAATTCAAGACTAATTTGTAACTTAGTTATTCGTAATGCTATTTATTTCTTGTTCATTCTTTCTTTTATAACTATTTCTGAATTTCATGGACTTCTCATACTTCTCATAAAAAAAAATTGTAATGCTAATGCTAAGGGTAATTTTTTAAAGGTGCTTCAAAAATATAGATGTTTAATATGCAGCTGCTCTCCTAAGGGGCAAAAGGTTTCTTCCTGCCACTTCTTTCAGATTCTGTATTAAAAAATCTTTTCTTTTTCCCTCAACTATCAATATTTAAGGAAGTACCCTTTCATGTTTTCTATAATCCTGTTAAAAATAGTAGGCATCTTCTGTATCTGTGGCTAGACATACAGCAAAATATGGTGCAAAATAATCTAAACACTCAAGGTTTGTTTGCAGATTTTCTCTAATGAAAAAGGCTCAAGATATATAATGAGACAGCCCCTCTGATACAGTTAATCAGTATCCACACAAGTTGATCCCTTGAATGCATTACATGATTCATAAGAAATTGCTTAGTACATAAGAAATTAAGATTGAGTAATATTTGCTGATGTCTAATTTTTCAGCTAAGAAATCTAACACTTTTAAGGAAGAAGAGGGGTAAGAGGTCCTCACTTATATTCATCTGCTCTTCAAAATAGGATAGTTTAAGACACAGCTATGTTGCAAAAAGATTTCTGAATAGAGTAGAAAGGGTTCTTTCATTCAGTTGAACATCAGAGGATTATGGCACCATAGCTAAATTGTAAAAACATTTTGATTTCAAAATGTGTTTAATAGGTCACACTTTTACAATCACAGCTTAGAGTTAATTACTATGTCTAGTCTCAAAATAGGTCTATGGTAATAAGTGTCTTACTAAATCATTGTCTTCACTGTGTCTAAACTGTCAGGGTGGGGATTTTTACAGGTGCCTAATCAATATATAAATCCAAATCCTGTTAAACCTCTCCATGGTGCTGGTGAGCAGTTATGTGCTTTAGAAATCAGCCATTCTTCAGCCCAGGTCATGTATTATTTCGCATGGGAGTAGCTGAAAGGAAAGAAAGAACACCACGTCCTCCAACGGACTTGCACAACACCAGGTCAGGACATTAACTAGTGGGGAGGGAAGGTGCTCAGACCTGCAGGGAACAGCACAGGAAAATCCTTTTTCAGGGGTAGTGGGTGTTTTGTCATACAGGATGCACTGCCTTTAGCACCTATCCTGACAGGGTGGCTGAGGCAAGAGTGTTCAGCCAGAAATCATTGCACCTCTCCATCATTGTGGCAAAGGTCTAGAGCAAAACAAAATTGGAGGTGTGGGGGAAAGCATAGCTAAACCTGTTTTTTTGAAAGAATGAAGTTTGGAAAAGGAAGAGTTAAAGTTACTGCTGCTGTAATATACATACCAGCCTCTTTTGGTCTTTTAAATCTTCACAGCTCTCTTACAACAGGTTCTCTTCATGTCTAGAAAATGCAAATCTCTGGGCTCTTAACAGCAACTGAATAAGGATATGTATTTCATCTTAAAACAAAGAGTGAAGAGGAAGAAAAAAAAAGAAAGAAAAAGTTATTCAAAGGATTTTGGAAACAGGTGTTCTAAATCAACATTAATTGGATTTCAGTTAATTATTCCTTATACTTTAGGGATTATAGGAAAGGCAAAAAAGCAAGAACAACTTCTCTGACACACTAATTGCTTTAATATTATTTAAGCCAAGCAGCCCCTCATTCCTTTCACACACAGCCCACAAAAATTGGTCTCCAGATGACTTTTACAGGGGCTAGGGAATAAGGAGGAAGTAAAAAAGAAAGACACAATCTTTGGAAGCCACCTTTACTTGGGAGGATGGTTATAAATTTAGCCTGTTATGCACACCATCCTCTACCTGTAATTACTAGGATAGAGATAATTGCTAAAAAGCTGTTGTATCTTGACTTCGGGCACTCCATTTCTAGTATGAATATTATGTAATTATCCTGATACTTTATCCCTGGCAGTGTATGATCTATGCACACAGTTTGGAAGGGCTGACCGAGAAAGACTGGGTGGAAGACAGGATTTTGGCTTCCGGCTTTCTGTTCTTATTCTTCATGGGAATGCGGAGTCTACTTTTTCCCCAGCATTGGAAGTGGTATACCAGTTGACATGAAAAATTACATATGGAAAGTTTTAGTTTACCTCTGAGAACCAACTAATTACAAATTTAAAAGAAGTGGCAGACAAGATAAAATGAGATTTTCAAAATTATTATAAATTGGAGCAATCTAAAGAATTTTAAAATTTAACAAGCAAGTAAGTTGTAGGTGTTTTTGGTTGGTTTTGGTTTGGTTTTTGGTTTGGTTTTTGGTTTTGTTTGCTTCTTTTTTTAAGTTTGGGTTTAAACTCTAACTTTTTGCAAAATTTTGGCTGATGCCTCCTAGTTTTAAATTTATGAGGGTCAGAGCAGGTGTGACTCTTGCTTATTTCCTCTCCCTGTCCAGCCTGAGAGAAGTGAATGGTACTTGTGATAAAAGTAACAGATTTTCAAAGTTATTTTCAAACTTTAATATGATAGAAAATCAGAGCTTCTAGTAACAGCTAAGATAATGTTTTACATGTTTTTTGCCTTAACTATATATCTTTGAAGAACTCCCCACCCGTATGTTTGAAGTATACATGAAACTTGTCGCTTTTGAACAGGAGATATAGGCAAGTTATATATGAAATTATTTACATGGCAAATTTTAAAAGATTTTGAAAAGCCTAATGAAACTGGCCTGAGGGCAGTTAGAATTTGCATTCCAGCTTTCTGCTCATGTGACAAGTTGCTAAGTATCTCAGTTTAAAAAAATTGGAAGGGGATTTCCTACCTTCAGTAGTTCTTATCTATAACTGAGATATATTACTAAGGAGAAACACAAATGCCCACTATATGTGTCAGCATATTTCCCACCCCTACAAACAGATGGGAACATAATTACATCACATCTACAGTCACTCATCTACCTGGCTTCTGTACATATTTGCATAACGTCCTGGCAGGAACTTTAAAGATCTGAGATTTTTAAAGAGCTTATGAAAATATTATTCTTAAATTAAAATGATCTGTTATAACCCAAATTTCTACCACAGCTACATGAAATTTGTAAGAACAGATGCTTTTGTTGCTGCTATGAAAGCACAGCAGAAAGCAGTAGAGAAAAATGTGATTTCATGTGTTGGTAGCTTTCAGAGAATTGGCCAGGTATGTGTCTGTATTGTGCTAGCTGCCCTTATTTACCTCTTTAACCCACAGCATTTATGTGGTGTCATTTCTCATACTGTGCAGATGATGGTACTGCATTCTGTAGAAAGAAAGTATTTCTCTATCAAATGTCACTATTTCTAAGAGACAATGAAATACAAAAAAATAAAAATCTTTAAAGTTTTGTTCAATAACGTTAAAAACACAGAATTAAACATACGAAGAGAAATTATGAAAATGTCTGTAAGCAATAGGTGCATCGGTACTTAATCATTGCTTTCCCAAATGTGGCAGTTCATAGTTTTTCTCTTGGTCACCAGTGTTTGGGTTTTCGGGTTTTTTCTTTTTTTTTTTTTTTTTTTATCTACTGCATGCTAGTTTTTTTGTCTTGCTTGGACAGAATGCACCTTTACTTTGCAAATGAATATGCAAACTTTCCCTTCTTGTTAAAGGAAAAAAAAAAAAAGACACTCTAAAATTCTCTTTCAGGTTTTTTTTTTCCTCCCAAATCAATTCCCTCAGTATCAGGTTGCAGGAAAGTATTTCTCAAATTAAATATTCAATTCGTAGCCCAGATGTGTTTTATGCTCTTTTACACTGTACATATCTCAGCGCTAGTGGCATTTTAATGCTCAGAGTTCTGCAGGGCTTTTTTTTCCTACCTCGCTTTTTCCCTTTGCTCCCCCATCTTACCCTTCTGACCTTTGCTAAAACCTTCACCATGGTGTATAGGTGATAATTCACTGCTTTCTAAAAGACACTTTTTGCATCAGCTGAGTGCTGCTTGTTTGAGTTGTGAACACATTTTATGGACAGACTCAAAGCCTGGTTGTGCTCAGTCATATGTGCAAAAAAATACATTGTTAGTGGTGTGTAATCCCTAGCCCATGGTGGTTCTCTCCAGTTTATGTGTGAGAAGAGATGTGCTTTTTTAATCACAGAGCAGATGCAGAGCCTAAGGGCCTGACCCAAAGCCCATTGAAATCAACTGGAAACCTACCAGAGGTTTTAATGGCCCTACATGTCTAGATAAAACACCTTACCCGTTTTTATGAAAAATAAACAAACAAATGAAATGCAACTTATTTTTTTCTTTCCTCTCTCCTTTCCCATTTGCTTCAGGAGGAAAATCCCGATCTGTACTCTAAATGCAATGTAAACAATTTAATAGCCTCCACCTGACAACTATTCTGTTAAGAAAGTTTTGTAATATAAAGCTGGAACATGGCTTTATAGCACTGGGGTGGCTACAGCACCTTTTAGCACTATGAAAATTTTCTGATAATACTTTGCATGGAAAGGTTGATGTGTTTGCACAGAAAACAGTTTGTACACAGTATGGTCTTAGGACTACATGCTAAAAATATCTGTGTAGTCAGTGTAGTCTATTTGTGAAATATAGCAGGAGGAAATATTTATGAGCACCACAGGACATGAAGCTCAAAGTGCAGTCATTTCTAAATGAAAATTATGTGACAGTTCATCAGTATTTAATGCTAACATTGCTTGATCTAGACATAAAGAATTTAGCAGCCATTTATCATAACGTACACTACTGTTCATTTCCTGATTTGCTTAGAATACATTGATATTTTAATCTCAACAGGAGCCACAGGTCTAATTTTAGCTATTTAATGAAAGGAAAATCCAGGGAGAGAGGGATTTTTCACATGGCTATTAGAAGCCTACTCTCACAACTTGAATTGGTTGGTCTTTTTAATGCGGGCTCCCAGAAGCCACTGCTTGGTCCCTGCGCCAGATGCAGGTGTTCCCTTGTGCTGTCAGCCAGGAATGATTAATGAGGATTTGCCCCTACTGAAAGCAGTCTTTGGAGCATTGTTCAGGGCATCTGTGGAACTGTCGGGGGAGACAAGGACACAAGTGAACAACCAATTATTTGGCCATCACTGAGGCAGCATGAAAAAGACATCAAATTGGACAGAGGAGCAAAGCTTTTGTTTCATGATCATATTTTTAGGTGTTAATAGTAACAGAGGAATTCTACCTGTTTTGTTTTCCCTTTTCCTTTTTTTTTTTTTTCGGAGGAGAGGGGAAGGGTTCAAGCACTGCTTTAAAGCTAGGAAAGGATGTGCAAAAGAAGCAGAGACAAAAACTGATCACAGTCCTTTAAAAGTGTTGAAGGGAGGAAAACACACAGAATTGATTTCTTGGCAGTTGCACCGTGTGTATAAAGAAACACCGTTTTGCTCGGCTAACATTAGAGAATGAGGGCTAAGAATTCTGTGAGGAGGAGGAGGAGGAGGAGGAGGAGGAGGATTTCTTATACAGGGAGCTTCTTAATAGCTGTCCAAATACAACAGTTCAGGAGCCAGGGCATTAACATGTGGTAGTGCGAGGAAGTGTTGCATTAGGATTCTGAAAAAGAAAATGTGAGGAAACAAAACCAGAAAACATTAGCAAGATTGGGTTCAGCATTCATCCTGCATCCCTCTTTCTGTATCAAGGTAAACACACTTAGGTGCAGAAGAATGAAGGAAAAAAAGAGGAGCAGAACTAAAACCACTCTGCCTAGGCTTAGACTTCTGCATTTTTATATTTACCAAGATTTGTGATTATAAATAGTAATTTTTAAACTGGAGGAAAAGGATTTTCACAACAATCCAATTACTGAATGAATTATTCGTAAAATACATAATATTCTCCATCCTGTCAAGCCTTTTTTTACCATAGTATTAAGAATAAAAAAGTTAATTATACAGCTTAATTCTAATGAGGAATATAATGTTTTAGTGACTAATAAGAAATATAGAACTATTTCTACTGAGGTATTGTAATTAATATTTACAGTGGCTAATTCCTCAGAAGTTCCTCTGTCCCCATACATTCATGCAAGAAAAGGAGTTTGGATCCTGAAACAATTACCAATCATAATTCTAAACTAATTCTTAATGAAGAAGAAATTTGTATTTCTAAATTAACAGTTTAATAATATTTGATTAAGTGGATTTAGGTTTATTTTTTGGGGATTTTTTCCAGATTATTTATCATTTAATGGCTGTAATTTATCACGGAGGACTCATGGCATTCATAAAATTATTCGAATCTCAGTACATAAAGGCTAGTTTTCTTACCCAGCTAGTTTTTAGGAAGTTTTAGGAAGCAAAATTTTTTGCCTGCCTCACATTTAAAATTAGTTGCTGCAGGTAAAAATTTAACGTATGATACTCAGATTTTCAAAATTTTCCATCTCTGTCAAATGGCTGGGTCTGAAACCTGAACAGTCAACTGCTGTTTCTATTTACCACAGGATAATAATTTTATTAGAAAATAAAAGTTTAAAACAATAATTAAAAACAAAGTATATAATAGCCACTTAGAAAAAGAAAAAACAGTGTCATACATATGCAAATGGAGCCTTTGTATTTAAAGAATATCAAAAATGTCTTTACACCACCCAGATGAGAGTATTGATAAGAAGGAAATCACTAAACAACCTAAGAATCTTTAGGATATTTTAGCATTCCTGATAATTGTGCAAACTGTAGTCTAGAATTCTATGTTGGGAATAGCCTCCGTACAGCCCTTAAACTGCAGTACTGTGTGTCTGTTCTTTTCCAGGAGTAGAGCCATCTGTTACTCTTTGCAAAGAGCTCTGACACTTGAAACAGAACTTTGTCCCCTCTTGCCTCTGGTATACGTGTGTTTGGAACACGTGCTGGAGTAGCTGTAATTTCGACTCTCTCCTTGTCAGGAACAGACAATGGCATCAACAACGTGCCCCTGTATCTGACATTTACTTGATGAACAGTCTCTTAGACTCCTCCTGGGCATGATGGAAGTGATGGAAGTAAAATATTTCCAGGAACTAAAGGAATGATTATAGCATCTCTAAAGAGGATATTTGCTTGTAACTGCCAAAGTGCTCAGCTGAGTTTCCTAATCCTGGATAAGTAAATAGAAAGGAAACTTCCTGCTACTGTAGACAATGCTGAAGACTGCACCTTCTCCTGCCAGGTATAAACTTTGCCATAGGTGTTCAATGGTTGCTCATCACTCTGTTGGATTACTTCACACTCCTGCTTGGAGTTGTCAGCTGGAGAGAATAGAAACATCTGACATTAAATCTTGAAGATGAAATTTCTGAGTAACATAAAGCAGAGCACAGGCTGTTATTTACATGTGCCAGCAGCGTACAGCATGGGAATGTCCTCAGGGTGTGGGCATTCTCTCCAAATCTCCTGGAGGGTGAGCACCTTTGGGATGGATGGTCCCATGGGAAAAAAGTCAGGACAATACTTTAAAGACAGGACTGAATTCTTTTAGTGGAGGTTCTATGGCCTGAAAATAGGGATAGGGTTTTCTAGGTAGTGCCCATCATGGGAACACCCCTTTTCACATACCATTTTCTCCAGTACAGTGACATCTCTTCCATTCATTACATTCCTCTTCAATCTCCATGCTTTTTAAAACTAATTTTGTTTCTTCCAATGCTTGTGCTCAGGTTGATACATGTTGTTTTTTGAAGTTTTCCCCGTAGACTCTTATGTATGTATTTTCATGATACTTCAATAAAAACATCAAAATTTAAATTCAAAGCAAACCAAAAACAATGGCAAGAACATATGGAAAGGGATAAACCCATTTACATCTTTATTATGAGTGTTGTTTGTTAAAAGCATCAGCTTTGATTTGGCTTTATCTACTGCAGGTTGTTTTATTTCACAAAACTATAAAAAAATTCTGAAGCTGTCACTTATGTTTTACAAGGATCTCTAATACTCTGCAGACTGCATAAGACTGTGAAGTAGTGGATTAGTATGAGGTTAATATCTGTGAGATGATTTTCTTCCATATTCTCATGGATCTTTGCAGTTCTTTTGATGAAAAAAAAAAGTTTCTTTTTCTATAAACAGCATAGCTACTCTAATAAATTCTCAGGGAAAAAACAAGCAGAAAAAATCATTAAAACTCAAATAAATATTTTTTAGCTTTTAGTATCAAATATTTAGCTTTAATTTCATACTGGAAAGAATGAGGATTGTTAGAAACATGCTATGATTATGGGTGAGTGTTTACTTTTATTTATGCTAAGTAAAATCTAACAGCAACATGGTCAAGGATTCAGGAGTGTCAGGAGTTGTCTTTTGTAGAACTTTTGACCATCAGGATTTCTCCCTTTGTCGCTTCTCTTGCTAGTTTAACACAGCCTGATGATTCTTGTCACTACAGACAGTGTGTCTCTGCTGGAGATGATGGTGATGAAACTCCAAAGACTTTTGTGACTGTTATTGCCTCCAGGCCTGAAATGAAGGGAGGCTGCACACAACTTGGGCAATGTCATTAGAAACTCATCAGCACTGGTTGTTAATGAACCATTTGATAAAGCAGAAGGAATTCTCTCTAGTGTTTGCACTAACCACCACCACAACAACAACAATAACAACAACAACAACAAAAAGGGCAAGGGTGAAGGTTTGGACACAAAAATACTCCCCCTTGCAGGAGCAGTGTGAATCAGCTGCAGTTTGTTATCATACATGTGACCTGGTATAAAGATAGGCAGGGTGAGCAGGGATTTTGCAGATGACATTTCTATATTGATTTTAAAAAATAGTGCTGGTTCGTGCTTAGTTTGGGCTGCAAAAACTGCAGTGTGAACTACTTAAGTTCTGGCTCTTTGCAACAGAGAATTGCGAGGCTAAATAAGACTTCAGTTCCTTTACCCTCAATAGCTGATTTTTGCACCTGAAATCCCAGAGTTAACAGTTTGGTAAGTTTGTGCTCACACATAGGTATGTATTCACTTATAAAATCTATTTTGTCCAAAAATCCATCTTATATCCATAGAAAATTATCTACAGATTTTATAAAGATCATTGGTTTGTTCAGCTTTTATTTCTCTTCTGTGCTCAAGAGCAGGTTACACTTAGGACTGATGTGTGAGCTCAAAGGGCTTTTCTTCTCCTATAGCCCCCAGAGGGTTTTTTCACCAGCATACTTCCCCACCATTTCTTGATTTGACTTTCTTCTTTCTAGTCCCTCATGTCATGCAGGTTTTTTTTAACTTTTAGCACTACCTTGTGCACATGTTCTTTTCCCTTTTCCTCTCTCCACGTTCTCACATGATTCATGCATCTCCGTTGCACCCTATTTCAACTCATACACTTTTTCCTGTCTTTTTTTCCCACACCTTTGTTTTTCTTCCATTCAACTAGGAAAATAAGGTTTTTCACACCTAAGGAAGCAATTCTTTACTAATGATGGTGAAGTTTCAGCATGTATATTCACATACATGCTGGAAACAAAAACATAGTTAAGAGGCACTTACTATTTTTCTAGGGAGAGGATCCTTAAATTAATAGGCTTTCCTGAACATTCTTTGTAATGTAAAATGATTTAGCTTAAAATTACTCAGTATCAGAATATGAATTACACAAAATATTTTTCAGTATTTGGATGGATTATGAAGCATCACCTTATATATCTTAATTGTTACCATTTCTTTTTGCATTTGTATGAACTGCCAAGATTTACAACTTATGTATAGTCACTTCAGTATTAAGTTCTTGACTGCTTCAGCTTATTTTATTGTCCTTTGCAGTGCTATGTTAATTGCAAGCCTAGCAACACCGGTTGCACATATTTGTTTGAATGCTACCCATCATATGATCCTTACCTAAAACACATTTTAGCCTATTTTTGGAAGCTTTAGAAATGCTTACAATGCTCCAAATTCATATTAGAAGTAAAAAGTGGATTACCAGATTATTTTGGCCAAATAAAAGATGCAATCCTTTGCTGGAAAGAAAGAGAAACAGCATCTGAGCTGGGATGTAGATCGTTAAAAGAAGTGGTGCTCTGTAAGAATTAACAGGAAAAAAAACAGTACAGAAAGAGTATTTCTTATGAACTACCAGAGCCTAGCATTTTCATAAACCATTGTCTTGACAGCAAATATTGAATATTAATGAAATGATGATTGTAAGAATACGAATATAAAATATTTGAGATAATAATTTCTGAGGTTTTTTTTCCATTTCACCTATCAACCAATAGGAAGTCAAAGAACATTTTAAGAGAATTTTATTAAAATCAATTGCATTTGAAAAGAGTGTCTACATTTCAGGGGTTGCTTCAGATTCTTGCCCTATGGATATAGCTTATCTTTGTTTTCAGAATTGCTGAAGCCAAAAGTATAGTCTGTAAGTTTGAGTGAACTTTCTTCACCTAATTTCAAATCTGCTTGAACTTAGTGACTTTGTATATTTGATTTAAGCTTCTTGGAGATTGCATTCAATAAAGGAGAACAGTATAGGGTGAAGGGAGAAGTACAGGTGAAGGGAGAAGAGACAGAAATATTCAAGGAAAAAAAAAACTTGATATATATATGTATGCCACATGTGAATTACTTGCTTCTTTTTTTAGCACTTTCTGTGTTTTGCAGCGTAGAAGTTTTCTGTGGGAAAAAAAAATAAATCAAGTAGCCATTTTTGGTCTTAATAGAATCATGCACAATCTGTTTCTTCCTTCATCAGCTGCAGCCTTAGCAGACTAGATCTTATGATTTATTTGTCCAGCCTTGCAAGATAGTTTTCCAAAAGTGAATCATGGCATGCCAGAAGACACATGAAATGGAGTGATCTATGTTGTTCTTCTCTTATTGTCTACTAGAAAGTCTGTCCATTCCTGATTTTAATCACACCCACTTAGTGGTCAAGCTAATTCACCCTGCCAGCCAGATGATCTAGTTTGGTGTCCACTGCTGTTATTAGAGACTGGAGGTCAAACCTTTTATCTATTTTTGCCAAACTCAGTGGGACACAGCTTCTTGCTGGGAACCTTTGGAAGGAGGCGATAAATCTTATTGCTAATATCCCAGTAGGTAGTAACATGTCTTCCTGCAGGCATATCCTCAGAATTTTTCCAGGCTCTGTGAACATAAATAAAAACTTTTGAAAATCCTGTGGGGATTTTGTTTTATTTTTATATCTGTCATAAAAGTATCTCCACTTAAAGCCTAATTGTGAATTGTCAGCACAGTTTTCCAAGATTTTGTCTTAATTTTCATGTCCAGAAAAAAAGAATGTAATTGAACCATACTAACAATTTTATGCCTGCTTGTGTGGACAGGTAGTTTTTTGTGGCATAACCAGTCTACATTGCTTGTAATAGTTTGGTAATATGCCAGAACTCACTAAATACAATGCATGTGGATTTGGGGAATGCCACACTATGGAGACCTTGCTTTGCCTAACCATAATTCTTGGATAGTGAAGAGCAGTGATTTTTTACCTAGGATCTGAATTGATGGACACAGACAGAGAGTTATGGTCAATGAATCCGTGTCCAGATGCAGCCTGGTAATGAGTGGTGTCCCTCAGGGCTCTGTCTTGGGATTGGTGCTCTTTAATATCTTCATCAGTGACAGAGAGAAACCAAGTGCACCCTCAGCAAATTTGCAGATGACACAAATCCGAGTGGCGCAGTTGACGTACCTGAAGGATGGGAGGCCATCCAGGGGGACCTGGACAAACTCAAGTAGTGGGTCCATGAGAACCTTGTGAGGTTCAGCTGGTCCAAGTGCAAGGTGCTGCATCTGGGTTCGGGCAATCCCAGACATGAGCACAGACTGGGAGAAGAGTTTATGGAGGGCAGCCCTGCAGAGAAGGCCTTTGGGGTTCTGGTGGACATGAGCTGGCAATGTGCACTCATGGGCAGGGAGCCAGCTGTATCCTGGGCTGTATCAAAAGAGGGGTGGCCAGCAGGGTGAAGGAGGTGATTCTCTCCCTCTTCTTTGCCCTCATGCCCACCTGATGTGCTGCATCCAACTCTGGTGTCCCCACATAAGAAACACATGGACCTGTTAGAGCAGGTCCAGAGGAAGCCACAAAGATGATCAGAGGTCAGGAGCACCTCTCCTGTGAGGACAGGCTGAGAGAGATGGGGTTGTTCAGCTCTGAGAAGAGAATCTTTTCTCTCCTTCAGGCACACCTCACTGCAGTCTTTTAGTACTTAAAGGGGGCTTATAAAAAGAGAGGGACTTTTTACATGGGCAGATAGTGAAAGGAGAAGGGGGAACAGTTTTAGATGGAGAGATTTATGTTTGGATGTTAGGAAGAAATTCTTTACTCTGAGGGTTGCAAGGCACTGAAAGAGATTACACAGAGAAGTTGTGAATGCCCTATCCCTGGAAGTGTTCAAGGCCATGTCAGACAGGGCTTTGAGCAACCTAATCTAGTGGGTGGCATCCCTGCCCGTGCAGGGAGTTTTGAAGCAGATGATCATTCTGGTCCCATCTAATCCAAACCACTGTATGATCCCAGGATTTGAAATCCTGTAGAGAACAGTACATGACTTTTGAGTTGGCTGCAAAAGGTGACATGAAAGAAGCTTTTATGTTACACCACAGTTTATGTGAAATCTGGCATTTATGGGTCAAAACCAATAAAGCCACCTGTGTACAACTGTAAAATGGCTTGTGCTTTGCTTTGTCTCTAAGTATTAATTTAAGATCCAAGGTTCACATTGCCTAGAGCCTTTGTGGATACCATGAAAACTTGCTTCATTTTTTTTTTCTGTTATTGAGATGACAGCCAGATTAAATGTTGATTGTAAAGTTCTTTCCTTCTCCCTACTACTGCACTTACAGTATCCTGGCCAAATGAAATTACATGGTTGTATAATACAGGTTTATACCATTATAACATAACTTATTATAATATATTCATATTATATAAAAAATTCAAAACTTATAATGTAAATTTATTATAATAAAAAGGCATTGCAAGAGTAAAGATGTTTTAAAAGAATGGATTAATTGTGAAATTGTCATAGCATTAGAAATCTTGTAATCCCCATGGAGGGCCCAGTTGGGCTAGTCTACCCACATAATGCTTATTGTACCCTGCAGATTAACCAGCTCTGACTCACATTATCTAGTAATTGCTTTTAATTGTAGTTGTTTTAGCAGTCCTCAGCTTTGGTTTTTCTGACACACTGGTTACTGTGCAGTCAGTACTAAGGGTCATCCCTTGATTTTTTTTGTGGGTTTTTGGTTGGTTGGTGGGGGTTTTTTGTGTGTTTGGTTGGTTGGGGTTTTTTTTTTTTTTGCCAAAAGTGTCTCATCTCCCATAGGTCTCTATCTGAAAGTGTCACCTTCCCATTCTCCACACAGATGCATCTTTTGCACTAGTTCATTTTCCCTTTCCAACAACCAACACTTCCACCAACACTACAAGAGAAGAACCGGTTCAGGAATTACATTTTGCCACTCTGTCCACATTTAATAATCAATGATAAGTCTTTCACATTCACAGCAAGATCCTTGGAATACCTTTTGAAGAAGAAAGAAACAATGAGCTAGGGTTGCTAGCCCAATTCTTTTAGCTCAAACTGGGGGATAGGCATTGAGTTTGCCTGTAATCCCTGAAAAGGAGGACTTTTTTGATGTTTTTTCTTTCAGCAGAGGATTAGTTGGTGACACATTATATCCAAATATAAGAAGGTAGCTCAGATTCCATTTCTTCTCTGATAGGGAGCAAGCCAGCCTGGTGGACAACAAGCAATACAGTGCAGCTGTCACTGCTCTAGTACTCCATTTTCTGAACTGAGTCCAGAAAGACTTTTTTTCTTTTTTGTCTCAAATCTGCTCCATAATTGAAAAGTGAAAAACAAATTTTCTGTCTCTCCTTTTCTATAAGTCTTCAAAGAAGTCTGCAGTGCAATGCGCAGACCACTCACACTGTATCCTAAACAGCAATTAGCTCTGAGAAAGAACTGTAACCATGAAGTACACATTTTCGAGCATCAAGGAATACAAATGCTTTTTTTCTAAATTATTCTTTATTATGATGTAATCGCTTAATTTTTATTTTGCCTTAGCACGTGCTGAGAAACTCCAAGTAGACTGCTGTATTGTGCATTGATTTTCTTCTATGAATTCCTGCTGAGACAAATATTAGAACATATTTAATACAAATACACATTTATTCAATGTATCTGTTCATATAAATCCTAAAAGCAAGTCTTCTCACACTTCTATATTACAGACTGAAAAGGACTTGAAAGAATGCTTTCTGGAACACATGCTCTCTTTTTCTCCACCAAATAAATGAATTTGCTTTAATTATTTTTAAAATTAAGTTCATAGAGGTATGTCATGGCTTTTAAAGGTGACTTTTTGACAATGGACGTGCAGGATAGAGTGTAATTACTTGGGTACATTTTTTCTGAGTTGGTTTATAGTGAAAAAGGAGAAATGTCCCAGCTCTGTTGCCAACATATTTTCTGACCTTGGTCAAACTGCTTAAATTGTCTGAGTGAAATCCTACCCCTGCTAAAGTCAAGAGGATTTTTACTATTTATTTGAATGGGGCAAAGATATCACATTTGAATTCTGAATTGTTAATAAGAATGGGATAACATGTATCTAACTCTCACAGCTCTTGTGAAGCTAATTAATCAGCAGAGTACTTTGGGATCCTCAGAAGTATAATAGAAGCTGCAAGTACTATTATTTATTTGCCATGTAATTGGAAACCAGCAAGGTAAAAAGTCATTGATAAAAATCCACATCACAAGGTCATTTCTTTCAATGTTGCAAATCTCTTCTTCAATCAAGAGCTTTGTAACTGATGAAAAGTACTGCCTAATCATAACATTATCAAGTCAATTTAATTGGTGCTCTGGCAGCACATGAGATCATAATGAAGTCATTTTTGCTAGTTACAGGCTTAAAAATATTTTTATAGCACCCTTCATCCTAGTGGAAACTTTAAAGGCCTTGCAGACGGGATTAAGGTTTTCTGCCTCTGTTGTACAACTGCCTTTGTGTGGCAGACACCAGCTGTTTTAATCATGCCTAAGAAAACTACTGGTAAGCGTGATATTACTGTGTTTGTATTTATCCTTTATACCTATTACATAGTTTGTGCCTTTAAAATTAATATTCAGATACGCCAAGGTAAAGAAGTAGGAATTTTGGATTAGAAGAGTTCTAATTTTTTCATGTATGAACACTGGTAATTGTCACTGTTGCCAAACCACAGGTTTTTAATACGTCCCATGTCTTTGAAAATCCCATTTTTGACAACAGAAAGGTCTACATGTTTGTGCACAATACTCTGTTTCACTTTGTCAGAAACTTAAAGCTCCAAAACTGATATTGGCCTTCACCAGGTGAAGGTTTGGAGTAAGAATGGTTGGTTAGGTTTCTATCAGCATGCCCTGTTACGTCAAGTGGATTGCTTAATTTACCGTGATGTAAGCTTCTGTACTGCAATAGATGGAAATAATGTCATTTGTCTTTTCTTTGCCCCATCTCTTTCATAGCTGGAGTGACTGAGAGCTGGTTTGCCAGTACCAGGCTCCTCCTGCCTGCCATCGCTCCCCTCCTTGAAGAGCTGGATGCTGTGGCCACAAGTCCCTGCAGTGAGCTCCTACCACTGACCACCTGCCACGGCTTGTGGCCAGTGAAGGGCAGGCTGTGAATTTCAGCTCTCTTGCCATTTGCTGCTTTAGCAACCATCTGACTAAAAAGCTCATTTTAAAATGCAGCCTTTAGAAAAAAGCAGCAAATGCAAAGCAGCCAGGCAAATGCTGTGGCTCAAGAAGTGATGGCGTTTATGAGGAAGAGTTTAAAATCAGCACCTTTCCTGCCTAGTTTCTCATGCCCTCCCTTTCTTCTCTGTGGACTCCTCTTCCTCTTTGATGTTGACCAAGCTGCACAGGCCACTTTTAATCAGTGTGCCTGAATGTGTCTTGAGTACTGGGAAGCTGAAATTTTTTTCACTCCCTGATGGAAAGCAAGGAATTATGGCCTCCTGCAGCCCAGCTGTGGCATTGAGCACTGGCTAAACAAGACTGCTTTCCACTGCAGTTTATCCAGGGAAAGGTGAGAAAGAGTGACTGGCAAAGGAGACAAACTCCTGTGGGAGTTGTACAGGTGCAGGTGTTTTGTCTTTTTAGGCAAAACCTCATATGTTAAGAGGGAAAGATATGTTGCAAGAACCCTGATAGATAAGGCCAAGGACCATAGGAAATAAAATAATGAAAGACAGACAGCATTTTCTTCCATTTTCTCTTGTTTAGCACCACAACCACATCCTTACTCATACTGAAGTGCGTTCTGTATGGACACCACTCTGACAGCATGAAAGAATAGTTAAGTGAGTGTAAAAAGTAGCTTTTCAGATGCAGTGGTTAAAAGGATCCTTCCATGTAACATTTGTAAAGCAATGACTATGGTGCTTAGTTCCATTACCTTGTAAGCACCAGCAACTTGTCAGTCTTACTGTAAAAGTCCCCTACTGCCATCAGACTCTAGTTTAGCACAGCCAATGCCTCAGTTTGCTCATAAATAGAAATAAAATCAAGAATTCCATCCCTTCTCTCCCCAAAATGTGCCAGGTTTTCAGGAAGCAGAGAACAAATCACCCCTACAGCTGGGGCAGATCTTTGCTTTAGATGTTCCTGGATTATCTGAGAAAGGGTATGTACTTATAGAATTATTTTTTTAATATTATGAAGAAAATATTATGACCAGTACTAATGAATTTCACCTGGAGTCACCCTAAATGACCTCCATGTTTGCAGGGGACATCATCTCCAGTTCTCCCAAAGAACCCCAGCTGCCATACTGAGTGCCTGCAACTGCTGTGTGCACTTCTAACAAGTCTTTCACTTTCTCTCATTGTTTGCATTGATAAATTTAGCCTAATTTTTGTCTGAAGCTTATTTAAGGACTTTGAGCTCTTGGTCCCATAATTATCCTGGGATAAAATCAGATGCCATCTAAAGTTTAGGCTTTAGATTTGCAAGTTCTTAACTTCAAATCTCAGGTTAGGCCTGTTAAAAGCTTCGTTTTGATGACATTCTACCCCAGTTAATATTGTGATGAGTTTGGATTTTCTGTTTACCTCAATCCACCTCAAAGGTAACAGGTTTACCTTGTTAGTAGTCTTTCTGGTTAACCCTGCAAAGAAAGTATCAAGTTCATTGTAGATGCAGCTTGAGAAGTTATGGTCCTTGCTGGGTGATCTGGTGGAGACGAGATGTGGTGCTGTGCATGCAAGTGTTATTTGGAAATGAAGTGACAGATTATTTTTACAGAGGAAAAACTAATAGAAGAAGACAAATTTAAATCTTAGATGTGGATAGAACAACTAAGTGTATTTTGTTTCTCTGCATTTTTGGTTTTCCAGATGTATTTCTTCTCAAACTTTGTTTGCTGCAGGGTTTAATCAGAACTGCTCAAAAATCAAATTTTCCATTTTCATGGGTCTAGTAGGTACCTATTTTTTTGTGCACTTGGAAAAGGAATGCATAACTGCAAGTGCACATATTGCACTTAATTTGCTGGCTTAATTTGCTGGCTTAGTATTTGCACCAGTCAACAGGGTTCCTTGAGTTTCTACAGGTTTCTAATCACAACAGGGTGGGAAGAATGATTTAAGTTGCCTGCCTTACAAATTTGAGGAAACAGCATGAAAATATTTTAACAGTACTCACTTTTAGCTCAGTAGCCATGTACAGAACTTTATAGAGGATGACAATATTAGCCAATAGTCAAGACAATGGTCTGAGAAAAACCCTTTTTATTTCAGACAAAGAGAGGGAAAGAGCATTGTGTAAGGGAGTGAAATTTCAGGGCAGCAGCTCCACTGAGGGCTTGTTAAAGCTTTCTTTTGGGCCATTCACCTGCTGCTTATAAGCAATGAAAATGGTAGACAGCAGATGTGAAGGCTAGGAGGGGCTATAATGATGTGAAAAACAAGTTGGGTGACTATACACAATCAGGAGAAGGATTGAGACTTACATTTTTGCATTTGGACCCCCTCCCTTCCCACATTATTATGATCCCAAACACTTTAAAAACTTCCTTTCAAAACAAAATGAATAAAAATATGAAAAATAACATTAATAAATAAGCATTTGCCGGTTTTTTGAGTAACTGAAAAAAGGGTAATCTTGAGCATGATGATTCTTGATCCCTGCATAACTCTCATTAACATTCACCAAGACTGGAATATGACCCTCTGATTATGTGAGGTTTAGAATACATAAATTTTCCCTAACATAGATGATGAAAAAGTCTGTTTATTTTGACCACCGGATGTAGGTTGGATTTTCCTATATTTCGTCACCCCCAAATCAGACACCTTGCTGATGTTGTCTCCAATAGAAATGTTTGTGTTTTAATTTAAATCAGACAATAAAAGAGTTTGAGATCTGCTAAATTAGGAACAAAAGAAAAGGCTTTGTGCTCTGCTGTCTATAGTCTACACCATTATGGTTGTAGTAATGTGCTGTGAGAAGCCATTGGCATGCTAAAAATACACTACTTTAACAATAATCCATGCATAAAAGAGCCTGAAAGGAGATATGGCATATACCTAATGAATTCTGGACCTTTTCCATGCTTACCATTTATAGGATTTGAAAATTGCCAACCCATCTTAATATGTTATTATGTTTAAAGTTTAACAAACAAACAAACACAACCCCCCTAAATTAATTCAGCAATAGTAGCATGAATTGAATGCTCTATGTGCTAAATGACTGAGGGTTTGTTTCTTTTCTATTAAAAAAAACCTCCAAAATGCAGGTTTGATACATATATATATTTAAAACAGATGCATGGTTGTAAATACAGGGTAGTTGTAATATTCCAAGCACATATTTAGGGACTTCCTCCCTTTTCCAAATCTCACTCAAGTGGAACATACACTCATTTCTGTAACAAAAATTCTTTCTACTCTATTGGCAAAATGAATAGCATCAACTCAAAATATTTAAAAATTTAGTCACATCCACATCTCGCAGCCTATAAGGAGCTTTCACGCTTTTGGGCTCGCTTTAGATCTTTAATACCCTTTCCTTTTGTGTCAAGGAGCTCACGAGGCGTAAAGAAGCACTGATAAACCCACTTAGATCCCTTCCTGGGCCGTCACCTCTCCCTGCCAAGCGGCTTTAGGTGGTAACTGATCTGTGACAGGCTGCCAGTCAAACAGAGCATTTCTGAAAGCTGACACAAAAGACTGAGCGCCGGAGAAAGGAGAGGGAAATAAGAAAAGAAACCAAACTGTATCAGCGTCTCTCGGCTGGCTCCCCTCCCGCTGCAGCCCCCAGCCCCCATCCCGCAGCCAGGTTCACGGCAGGGGCAGCCGCAGCCCCGCGATAGCGATCGGCGGCCGCGCCGGGCGGGGCTGCCCCGCTCTCGGCCCTCAATAGCGGCCCGAGGCAGAGTGACAGCCGGCCCGCAGCCACACGGGCATGCTGTCAGCGCCGCCGCTTCCCGTGGGAGCGGGGGGAGACGGAGACGGGGGCGCAGCGAGGGAGTGAGGGAAGAAAGGAGGGGCCGCCCGGCGACTCCCTCAGGCCGCGCTCCCGGGGGAGCGGCCGGGGACCGCCCGCCCGCCTTCTCCCGGCCGCCGCCTGTCCCGGCAGAGCAGGGGAACAAACATCTCCAGCCACACGCGATGGTGTGCTGCCGGAATGGCGACCGACCGCATCTCTGCCTCCGGGGCTTCTCTGAGAGACCTCACAGCACCTTCCAGCGCCTAAAGGGGGGATACGGAGTGTGTGTGTGTGGGGGGGAACTACGAGGGAACTGGAAAGGGCATGTAGTAAGGGCAGGGAGTAATGGCTTTAAACTGAAAGAAGGGGGATTTGGATTGAATATTAGGAAGAAATTCTTTGCTGTGAGAGTGATGAGACATTGGAACAGGTTGCCCAGAGAAATTGTGGGTGCCCTATCGCTGGGAGTGTTCCAGGCCCGCTTGGATGGAGCTCTGAGCAGCCTGGTCTAAGTAGAAGGTTTACATGGCAGGGGGCTTGGAGGAAGGTGATCTCTAAGATCCCTTCCAAACCAAACAGTTCTGTGGCTCTATGATTGTATAATTCTGTGGTAAGAGAAGGGCAGTGAAGCACTATAGCAGAGAGAGTGGGACTCTTGGAAATTGTGCCTTTCAAGTTCTCCTCTGTGTTTTTTGACACCTACCTGCATGTGGCTTGTAGTGATACAAATGAAAATAAAATCTACCAGATAAACCCCCATCCTTAATGTGGATCTTGAAGTTTTATTGCTTGTTTCATCAGAGAGAAAATTAAATATTTTTTGAAATGTGTTACTGACGTGGTGAAACTTGCTCAGAATGGTTCTGCTGGTTCTCTTACGAGAATGATTGGAAGAACTTTGAAAGCCCTCAGCTCGGGTCTCTGGAGCAACTCCCTCCAGCATTTCTCATTCCTTATCTCCCATGCTCTGGGTGCTGCTGCTGTTGCAGCAGAAAAGTTACAAACTCTGGGTTATTCTTGGGTTTGTTTGAGGGTTTCTGATAACCTTCAAAACCAGAGTGGAGTGCTGCTTGCCTTGGATTAGTTCCAGTGTGGAATTGAATGTGCCAGTGTAGTCACAGGAGCTGTTGGTGTAGTAGAGAGGGCTCCTGCCTGCTCAGGTGCCCCCACCACCATGAAGGTTAATGAACTGCTATACAGGTGGAGTGCTGACCTCACATCATCCATTAGTCCACAGAACAGGATCAGGCATTTCAGGACACAAGGTCTTCTGTATTTTTTTCCCACCCCTGGAATGTTTTTTTCCACATCTGTATGAGGTGGAGTGTCTGGTGGAGGAAAAAATCAAGTCAAATGGCAGCATTATACCCTCCAAGATCCCAGAGTATCTTAAGATCATATACTGGAAATGTAAGAAGTGACTTTACACTGCCCATGACTCCATTTAGTATCCAGTTTATTATCCAACTTAGTAACTTCTTTGAGCAAATCATCTATTAGCAAGAAGAAATATATGCTTTTTTTCTAGTTTAAGATCCTTCAACTTGGACTAAGTTGTGCAAACATGTGCCGAGAACAGATTCAACAAAATTTGATTCTTTTAAATCTAAAGTAATTCCTCTTAGTCTGTCATGAATGGAGAATTATTCTAATTATTCTACATTCAAGATGAATTTAGTCCTTAGAGAAGCACAAAGTCTCAGCACAGTAAGCCTTGGTTTATGCTGATGGCTTTATTCTGAGGGGGATACTCCCACTGGCAGCAGTTGTCCATCGTAGCTTTGGTATATGAGAGCAGAGGGAGCATTCAACAGCCTCTGCACCGAGGGGATATGTGGAAAACCCTTTTCAGCTCGTCTCCCCTATGGAACTGTTCTCTCTAGGTGTCCCACCAAACCACAATCCTTCTTTCTTCACAATTCTGTTGTTATCTGATGGGTGGATCTGGTAAACAGGGGAATACATTCTCCACTTAGAAAGGAAAACAATTTTCATTGCTTATGTCTTAAGGACTATTTTTTTATGGGGGGACAACTCATCTAATTAATTAATTGTGAAAATCTGCAGCCTTATTTTAGTTTTTTTCACTCTTTTAAGACATTCTCATTCTTTTCTTTTGTCTCAAGCATGGAAACAACAACAAAAAATGAGAGCTTTTTAAAAAAAATCTACAGCAAAACCAAACGAAAGCTGCTGGTTTTGACTTGGAAAACCATTCTTCTTTGTCCAAAATCTTCTCAAATCAGTATTGAAAAATGGTATTTAAAAAAAATTGTTACCACATTTTTAAATTTTAGGACATTAGGCAGGCTGGTTTTTAAAATACATTAAGAGGTTGAGGTGAATCCTAAAGGGAAATCTATGAAGTTATTATTAGAGCTTATTGAGCTTATACACTTTTTCTGACCTTATTTACCTTTTTCTTCTCCAGCCTAAGGCTTCTGGAGAGGCTGAAGGCAGCTGGTTTCAGATAGTTTCTGGGTGTATAAAGGGAATTCTTAATTACTGGATTAAACTGCTCAAAGCATAACAATAATCCTCAACACAGAGGAGGATGAAATATTATATACAGATTAAGAATTCTAGATTTTTGTCATGTCATGAACATTTTGAGATTTTGGCTCAAAATTATAGGAGTCATCTTGCTACTACACAAAATAGTTGTAGTAGCATTAACTAATTTTCTCTTTTATTTGAACGACCTTGTCTTACAGAACAGTGCTGAACATCAGCTTCATGGAATGTAGGAACACATTTCTCTCCCATACGGTTTATTTCAATAGGTAATCATCAAAGTTAAATGCTATTGTAAGCTAATTATTTCTTTTTCCTGAAATAAAATAAAACATTTTAAAATTACATTTAAGACAGTGTGTAAAATTATGAAGAATTTAGGCATTGGGAAATATTGTTTTCTGGTCTCATTGTTTTCTGACTGGATCTAGGTCTAATAGTGAACACTTAGATAGTTTCCCACTTGAAGCCATGACTAGAGTTCTTCTAACATTTACAAAACAAGTTTGCTTTCAAACTTCACATATAGCGTATGTAGGAAAGGAAAGTCAAATCTGGTATGAAATAATTAAGATTCATCTGAAACATACAATGTTGTGCCCAACAGTTGTGCTTCGGTCCTCAAGCTTTGTCATACATTTGTCCAGTTACGGATACTTCAGGTTTCATTATTTAAAAGATTCTGGAGAGGTTTAGTGTCTTTTTATATTTTTAGGAAAAGAGGTGCATTCTTTAAAAGACATTCACTACTAGCTCCTGTCAGTCTGTACCACAAGGGGCTAAATTAGTTTTATAAGCCTGAGAACATTATGATGGATATTTGTAAGCACTTTTGCTGTCTGACAGTGAGCCTGGCGTAGTTTGAGGTAGAAACCTACTAATACCTTTTTTTTTTTGTGTGAGATTTTGTAGGGGTTTATAGACATCATAGTCTCCACTAAATTCACACGAAGTCACACATCCAGTAAGTCTTGAGGCTAAGCTATAACCCATGGGGAACAGAACAGAATTCTTATCATAGATCACATGAACTCTGGTAGAACTAAAAACATTCAAGGGCCCCTGCATTGGTTTATATCACATTAAAATTTCATAGATATGTGTGGCATACTGGATAGCCAGGGAAAGGAGCAGCCTGAGAAAACTCAGGCTGCTCCTTTTCCTGACTGTCCAGTATGCCACAGATATGTCCTATCCCTAGAAACAGACCTGACTATCAATGTTTCAGGTAGAAAATTTAAAATTTCCTGATTTTAGGATACTGTAATTTAACAGAGGAACAACATGAAGAAGTATTAGTGATTTATAAAACCACATCCTTGGAGATATTCAGATATTGACTGTACAAAATCCTGGGCAACATGATCTATGCTGGTTCTCTGTTGAATTAGTGGTTGAACCAGATGACTTCCAGAAGTTCCTTCCCAAATAAAATTATTTTGGTATGCTGTACATTGGAGAAGCTACTTACAGGTGGTAAAATCTAAAATAATGGCAGCAAGTCTTATCCATTTGTGACAGAAGTTGATTATGCTGCAGCTTTTCCATCCATCACTGCATCACCTGCATGAAACCAAAACAACTTCTGTGTGATTTTAAAGCATGAAGGAGACATTTGGGGTTACCTAATCTGATAGATTCCCTCCATTTACTTGTTTCTGGTGCACCAGTTGTCCCCAGCATTATCAAGGTCTGTTCAGATTTGTGTTGATGTCTTTCTAGCACCTGGTTAGAGCTGAATAGAATAGTTTCAGAACTGAATGTCAAAACCTCATCCTACCTGAAGTATCACTGGCTGCCTCATGTATGTCTCACACTGTCCTGCCTATGTATCAATAAGGAAAAACTTTGAGTTTCTGTAGACTGTAGCCCTTATGTGACCACCCACAAGGAAGGGTTTCTGGTTTGGCCAGTGTGATTGGAAAGATGGTTGCATGCTATGCAAAACTGAGAGGCATCATGAGTTTGCTGGTGACAGGAGTCTGTTTTACATAGCAAGACATCTTGTACGGAAGCAAAGGATCTACTGGGTCAACACAAGACCTATCTTGCTCAGGGGACCTAAAAATTACATTTTTAAATTAAATTTTTAAAATTTAGACTGAATTTTATTTTCCTGTTCTATCAATATTGTTTCAGAACTCTGTGTTCTCTGTGTTTCCCTTAAGAACAGCTATTTGCAAGCCTAAGCGAATTGCAAGACTAAACTCAGCTAAATTATATATATACATAATTTGCAAACTTAAAGTTATCATAATTAAAGTTTTGGTTGGAAACATATTACATCTTTGATTTGACTTAAACATTGCCTTCTGTATTTAATTTAAAGATTTAAAACTTTTTAAAACTAGCATTCGTACCTTGAAAATCAGCTTGCAAACTGAGGCTGTCCAGAGGTTTACTGAGTTTATGAAAATATTCATAGACAACCAGAAGGCAAGGATAAAAAGAAAAAAACCCTCACTCACCTCTGTTTTCAGCAACTCCTCATGCCAGAAAACCTAGGATAGGAGAAATAACAGCTAGGCTGAGTTGGAAAGGCTAGAACGCCTATTCTGTTGTGGGTGGGCTCTTCATACTTCTGAAGTTACAGTGTTTTTATTTAAAACCTGAATTGGATTTCTAGGCATGTATGGTACACGCCAATTTAAAATTATTGAAGTTCTTCATAGTGTTAAGAGTGCTTCAGTTTGAAAGAGTGAGGCTTTCCTGCAAATGCCAAGTAAATTGCTCTGCAAGTCCAGAATCTTTGATCACCTCTGAATTGAAGTGCTTATGAAAGATGTTGCCGTGTACTAATAATTTTACAGCTCTCTCTGATTCATATGCCTAGAACCCCAATCATTTCCAAATTGAAGAGCTCTCATTATTTTGAAGTTCTATGTGCAGTATAAAATGATTTAAGATTATTCTGCAGCTTTTCATTTTTTATTTTGTGAAAAATGAAACTTTATTTTTTCGTTTTTAAAGACCAGCTCTTTCCTCCGCAAGCTGGGAGACATTATGAGCTAATTCAAACATTTCATATTTAAAACGGAAATTGAACCAAATTCTCTCCAAATAGCAATGATGATGGCTGGGGGAAAAAGAACGAAAAAAAAATCCCTGTCTGAAAAGCCGAGAAAATACAAAGTAAGAGGCTGTCAGTGATCCTTGCTGGGAAAAGTGTGAAGAACAAGAAACATATTGTCACTGTTCAGATGCGGTCAAGGTGAAGTGGGGAGACTGAATGAAAGTTACAACAATGTGACAAAAGAGAGACACAGATCCATTTAGTCTTGGAAGGAAGAGAGCAGGAGGCACAGAAGGCTAGTTCACATATTGCTTCTAAGCTGATTTTTGCTGTCATTTTATCATACAATTTCAGAGGGAAATGATGTATGCCCTTTTGTATCTCCTGACTTTGTCTTTTAAGAATAACACTTCGTTTCTTTCTCACTAGAGACCTTGTTCCTTTTTAGCACATGGCAGTTGTATATTGTTTATAAGTCGCATAGCTTTCTAAAGAAAAGCCTCATCACTATTTCTTGGTAGCAGTTCATTTGTTTGTTTATTTTTTCTTTTCCCCAAGCACATGCACTGGATGGTCTTTGTTCCCAGTGACTCATTATTGAAGAACAAACAAGGGCAAAAATGAAGTGTTCTGGGGGGAGGAAGCATACCAACCTGCTAGGGATCCCTGTGACTGCACCCTACCTTGCTATGAGTTGCACACAAAAATCGCCCTGCTTATTTCCCACCTGGAAACCCTCACCTGCTCCTTCTGGTCCTGCTATGGGAGCTAGAATGGGAGGTCTTGAAAAGAAAGGGGAGAAAATGAATCTAAAAAGCATTCTGATCTAGATGGAGTAGACTTACGCTAGTGTTTGAAAAGAAAAAGGGATTAGGGAACTCACCTGCGCAGAAATTGGTGTGGAGGCAAGATGAAAAACTGGCAGATCAGAGCAGAGAGTTTTTAATGAGTTTCACAATTGTGTTACTAAGGTGGTAGCCTATAAATGTCTGGAAAATCTGGAGATTTCCAAAACAGTTCTTGAAACACAAAAAGAGATGTGGTCCATCACAACATCATCACTTCCAATCATTTGAGAGAAAGAAAATGTAATTTTTGTGTGTCATACCTTCCACTGAAAAAGTAGATCTGCATTTTTTGTTGTTTTCCTTGTCAAGGGCTCTGAGGCACCTCAAGAGATAATTATAGCTGCTGTGGGTTTGAGTCCCAGTTTACAGCTCTCTGCTCCTGACAATGTTGTAGCGGGGCTTGTTAGCCTTTTCTGCTGCACCTATTTTCCATACAGCACATGTTTATGTCTATGTGGTGAAGAGTTGATATGACCTCAGAAGGCACAGTGGGTTTATAGTGGGAGGGACAGGAAGATGAGCTCCCTTCAGACATCTGTGCTGTTGGAGGTGTATCTTCCATCAGAGAGAAAGTGTGAATTCATGGCATTCTGAAGTCATGAGTATCATCAGTTAAAACCTATCTTACCTATGTGGAAACCAAGTCTAGAAAAGCTGTGGTTATTTAGGACATTGTGCTCTCCAATGTTTCCAGTGAATCATTCATCTTAAATATATTTATAAATAAAACTTACAAAGCAAAAAATGTAATTTGGAAATCTGTTAAGAATAATCAGGCTCAAAAACTCCTTCTGGACTTTTTGTGGCAGGTACCTGAACCTGTAGGGAGAGTGATTTGTTTCTTTGCTGCTGTACCAGGAAACATTTAGTGAAGCTGGTATTTCCCTTGTTCCTCTCTATTTAAGTTTCCCCATTTTTTATTTTTTTGCAGTTTTCTTTCTTTATCCACACACCTCATATATCTAGGTTTTTTTTTTTCTTCCCTTTTTTCTTAGCTTTCCCCTGAACTCATGTTCCTTTTCATTTTCCCATTCCCAGAATTTTTACTGGTTTTCCATTTCTTTTGAATCCTTTCCATCTTTCCTGCAGAGACTGAAATTCCTTCACAAACCCTTGTTATCTTTTTTGTGGCTCACTTCTGGCTGAAATCTAGAGCTGTTACAGAAGTTTCTGTATGCACAAGTAAAAGTTTATCTACCTGTGTCAGGGTTTATCTACCTGTGGTTCAAATGTAGGGTCATTGCATTTCAGCTTTCTGATTACCTGAGCTCTTTGAGAGATTTTGGTGAACAATCTCTCTGTCTACTAAGCAATGCTCGAACTACAGGGTATATAAATAGTATTAATGTAATTTTCATATTTGCATAATCAGCAGTCTCACCCAGCAGTTAGTATTTCACTAATAATATCCAAACAAACATAATTTCCCTAATTATAGAAAACTCGATCAGAAATTATGCTTTATGGTATATAGTGATCTGTTGGAGGACATAAAATACTTAAGAGAATAAATATTACTTTTGTTAATTTGAGGATTAGTAGTCCTAATGATTTTCAATTTACATGGGTACTAAGAAAGTAAGTAAAAAATAATTGGGGTTTGTTTTGTTTTTTTTTTTTCCCTAAGGGTATTTCTTACTGTTATACAGCTTGTTGCTACATAACACTGAAAGTTTAATTAATAATTCTGGTTGATTTTGAAGGTAATATTTATTGATGTCCTTTTAGCATATTCTGATTTTGAGATATGCTGTTCCAAAAGTTAATAAGTAAATTGCTCCATTGGAGGCATTGATGCATTAGGACCAATACAAGCTGGTGCATTTGGTCCTTCAGCTCCCAGGAATCTGTGGAAGACAAGTGCGCCAGACCATGCTATTTTGGGCTGGTTGCTCGAACTGCAGTCCTTCAGCTTCAAAAGCCAATGAGGCACCAAATACCATTAATCACTGTTGTGTTGAATACTCACAGACTGAAAAGTGCTGTTTCCAGGTATTACACACCAGTACAAACCCCATTATATGTGTTACATGTTACCCAGAGAGGAACTCTTAATCCTAGTTTGCTGTTCATAGTTGTTACAGATACACCTATAAGAAGTCTTCCTACAGGACCTATAAATCAAAAATTATCTTTTAGCTATGCCATATTTTAAAGCAATGTAACCATATTAAAAGTCTCTGTGTTGTTGGTAATGCATATGACTGCTTGCTGTGTTATGTACAGAATGATCCATATGCCACCCATACTGAAACTGGTTATTAAATATGCTGGCTCAGTTTACTGGTAGCTCTAATACACTTCTGTAACGAGGCACTACTTGTAACATCAAAGCAGGGAGACATTAGCTCTCTTCCCCTATAGCCTCTGACCTGAAAGCTTTGCTTTTTATCTCTGTATAAAAGGAAAATATTCTTTTCAAAGAAGCCTGGCTACAATGTGGTTATTTTCTCCATTGTGGAATAAGAGCCTGTGAAAGTAATCTACGATTTTCCATCTTTTTTCAGAGTATTGTTTCTTTTTGGACATCATGCCTCTTTGAGAGTTAAAATTCTTATACTCAAACTCAAGTAACAGTGACTGGGAAGTGCTTTCAGAATCCTGAGGTACTTCTGTTTTCTGTAACCCTGTCAGCCTGAAGAAAGGTGATGGAACATTTCTATTTTTGAAAGAGCAATAAATTGTGTAAGAGAAAGAAAATAAACTTTGAAAAATAGTTCATACACAAAATAATGGGTAAGATACGAATCCAATTAATTGTACACAGGGTTTGTAAGGGAGCCAACATTTGGCAAATCAAAACTATATTTTGTCTTGCAGATGTTTCCACTTATTTTTTAAAAATTAAAAAAAAATCATATAGCAAGTGATTTTCTCAAGTATATTTGAAATTTTAAATGGATTGATCATCTTATCTTATGACCTTTATGTATCAGTTTTTTTGTGTAATCAATCCAGCTTGCCTTGTTTCAGTTCAACATTTTAGGATTCTTGACCTTTTGGCTTTAAGGTTCTTCACCTGAGCTCTCTTAGAGAGGGGTTGGTCTTCAGAAACAGCTAAGTATACAATGCTAGAAATTTTGTCTGGTGTATGACCTGCACAATTATTTTTGAGTATCTGATCGCTTGTTTGGAGGCAATCTCAAGGAAAGGAGTGCTGACTTAAACAAACATAGGTGCAGTTAACAGAAAAAGGAAGACCAAATGGAAATGAACATATATCACAAATTGTTGGTATTTTGCTGCTTATAAAGATATTTCAATCCTAAATTTTAAATTACTTTCCAAATAATTTCCTAAACTCATGAGCACTGATTGTATTACAGGTACTGTAGAGTGTCATACTAGCATGATCTGGACTCCAAGGTTTCTAATATAATCTGAAACTTCTTTTTGTACCTATGTTTATTGCAATGACTTTTTCTTAGAATCCAAGCAGGAAACAGAAGAATCATCTCAGTTATTTTCCACAATTCCTGGCTTCTGGGATGACATTAAGCATTATTCAGTCTATGACACTTAAATCGCAGTAGTGTTAAGTCAGTGATTAATTAAATGAAAAATCATTGATTTTTGGATGCTTTAGGTGGGTTTTCTTATAAATATGAATAGTTCCTTGAGGTGGGTGTTTTAATATTTAGCTTGGGCTTAACTTCTTTTCCACACACTTCCTAAAAATTGCTTAGCCAGAGGAAGGGTGGCACAGTCCAGTTGTGATGTAATGGCATAATTAAAAAGAAAGTAAAGCCTCTCAATTTTCTCTGTAAGACTTCATATGAATAAATAAATTTCAATCTTTCTTCTGCTGGAAAAAAGATTAATTCCTTGTTTGGGTTTTTAATAAAGGTACATAATTTCACAGAAGTGCAAACTAGCATATACTTTTAAGCATAAAAACTTTTATTTACAAAATAAGGCAGAACAGAATTAGTGTAAGCTTAAAAAATTGTCTTATTACTTTTTGTTTTTAATATATTGTTTTTCTTCTTTGGTTTTTGATTGTAGCAGAGAAAAGTTTTTCTTGCAGAGTTAATTTTCTTAGTAGGAAGCACATATGTGTTCTTAAGTTATTCATATTTTATCATGTGCTAGACATAGTAGGAATTATGTCCCTAAAATAGTTTCCAGGAATTTTGTAAGCAGAAATGTAAGAAGGAGAAGAGAACAGTTTTTGGCTTGAGTTTTTTTTCCTCAGATTGTAATAATTAATAATTTAGAAATATCAAAATGTTTTCAAAATGTAAATATAAGTAAATTATGTATTGAACTTGTATAGCTAGTTAGAATAATCTGAAACCATCTGCCAAAAATGAATATCTTAGTTTGCATTCAACTAATATGTCAGCTTATGGTTACTTACATTTTACTCCTGTTTGCTACAGGTGAAGTGGGTGAATATCAGACAGCTCATTATAGAGACATGCATGCTGCATTCCCAAAGTAGGATGACAGAACAAGTCACGGTAGGTATTGTAATTTCAGTTCTACAATACATCTTCAAGCTGTCTGAGGTAAAATGCTTACTAAGCACTGCATTGGGGCTGTCAGATTTCTTCATGGGGTGGTAATTAAATTGAGGCAGCTCTACCGTTTATTTTGTGGAACTAAGCCAGAATTATCAATATCCTAAAAATATTCTACTGTAGACTGCTGGTTGTAGCAGCAGCACAGTTTTTGCATGTAAATTCTCTTTTATGGAAAACATCCTGTTTCTCCCTTTTTTTTCTCACCTCCATAGGTTGTGGGAGAGGAAAGCTGTTTTGTCACTGGACTAGTTTAAGTCTGAGGGAAACTCAGACTCATATCAGAAGAGATGGTATCTTGCTTAAGACTGCAGACATTTGGGCTGGATTCCAGTTGTGACTAATAGGGAGAAAGGATTGATGGTTGTTGTGGCCAAAGGTGGCTTTAAAGTTTCCTGCCTGATTTACAGTGTTCTTAGCCCTGGTATAATTTAGAATAGCCAGGGGCCCAGTCAGCCATGGCTGGCCACTGCCTCAAGAATGAAGCTGAATATATGTGAGGAAGCAATGTGATAAATGAGTAGGAAGTTTCTTCTGGTCATTTCTGGAGACCAGCTTCGTTATAAAAACACATGGGAGCTGCTGTGCTGAGTCAGACCAAGGGTTGTGGTAGCTCAACGATGTGTCTGTGCCAGCACTCTGGCATTCTGCTCTGAAAATCAGAGCTATTCCAAAGTGACCCTAGCTCAGAAATAGTGCTCAGGATGTCGTGTCTTCTCAGTACTGTCACTCATGTTCTTCCTGAGAGAAGGCAGTGGGAATTGCAGATAACTTAAATGGTATAGCTACGCAATGGACTTATTGAGCAGAATGATTATGTTCTTATCTTCTTATCTGCTTGCTTTCTAGTGAATCTGACCTTTCTGAAATTTGTAAGTTACCTAGAAACTATGGTGAGATAGGCAGCACAATTGTAACTAGTTGAATATCAAAAGTATATGCAACTCATATAACTGCAGATTTGATTCCAAAGATATTTTTTAAGATTGGAAAGGGTGAGGCTGATGTGTAAAGGAGGCTCTCATAGGATGAGTTTCCTATGATGAACAAATGAGTTTATTTTATAATTCAACATCCTTTAGAAAATTGTTTGGACTGAGTTCAGTTGATTTAGTCAGACAGTGAGAACAGAAACTGGGGAGGATATAGCATACAGATGCAAAACAGTTTTCAAGTGTACAGTGTGGAAGAACTGTTAATGGATTATCTAGAAATAAATGAAATCTCCTGCAAAAGCTATAGTTTAATTTTTATATTTTTAAAGAAATGGTGGTGAATATGAATGCATGATGAGAAATGCTGAAACCTACTGTTTACCTGAAAAAATGTGCCAAAATGGTTGTCCTTTTCTAAACTGAAAGTATAAGGAAGTATACTTTTTATACATATAAGTAAGTATATGGAAGTGCTTAAATCGATGTCCAATATATAGCTGCATTATACAGAAAAGTATTACATAGGAAAGAAGTTGGAAAGGGTGGGCTTTATTCATGGGCTCCTAACTCCTCAGGGTCTACCTACAGTCAGAAGAAAGAGAAAGGTATGGATTCCTGTGGGGGAATTCAGAATAAGAATCTGGCTCTCGCTTTGAAGCACAATTTTTCATCAAAGGATATTGTGACAGAAGATAGTGCAACTGTTTCATTGAGAACATTTCTTATACCATTCTCTGATTATGAGAAAGCTTTTTGTTGTTGAAAGCTGTGATTTGCCATTTAAAAAATATATATGTATGAATTTGGCTTAAATATCTTGTACATCACAAATACTACTTTTTGAACATGTAATTTTCCTTATTAATTTGTGTTTTCTCCATGATTATTGAATTTTGAAACACATTATCTCCTTGTTTGTTTGTATTTTCTTTTGCCTTTGGTAAACCTTGCTGTATACATGTCCGCATGCTTTGATTTTACTGTTGTTTTTTTCTGGTTCCCTTGTCATATTTGCTTCATTCTGTTTGATCCATTATACTTAATGAACAACAGTTTACACGTAGAATAATCTTTATGCTTGCTTGAATTTTAAATAGCATATCATGATGGTGTTAGTGATGTTATACTAAGTCCCTCATCCTGCAAATGCTGGTTCATGTATCTCACTTTGCACAATCTGAACAGTCCCACTGGAGTTTGTGTTACACACAAGAGCATAAAGCTTTGTGTCCTAATTACTTTCAGTGGACTCATTTCCTGTATCACAAAGCCCCATTTTAGGGACTGTTGCTTAGATCTGAAAATGCACATTTCACTGGAAATGATTGTAAAAATATTTCCTCAGCTGGAACCTGGAGAACAGAATTTTAATCTGGAGTAAATTAAGCCCATATCTTGAGGGATACATCTTGACCAGCAGCATTTTATGACTATCTGACAATCTTTCATACTCTTGAAACATAGAAATAGCTTTATTTTTGTACTAGTGTTTTCACAGTTGCAGTTCACAGCACAAAGCATGAGGCAGTAAAAGCAGTGCATTTGATTTTGTCCCCCCACTCTTCTACTCAGAGGAAAGTAGCTGGAATAACAGGCAGTAATTAGCTTTCAGCCAAATTGTGTATGAAATTTTAGTCGGTAGACTCATTGCGCCTATGTCAGCCTGAAGATTAAAGGCTTCTTAACTACATAGTGGCACAACAGCTGAGCAAGCTGTGAAGGAGCCAGTGGGGTTTGTTGTATAATAACTGGCCTGTGGATCACTGGGAGTCTGGATTTCTGCATCCAATCCCTACAAACAGAAGCCTACCTTCTTGTCTCTGTCTGTTTCGGTAGATCACCATATATCACCGGGGATTTCAATGTAGCTGACACAATTTCTGCAGTGCTGGAAACATAATATTCATTGTCATGGTAGATGCACAGACCCCAATAAAGTTAATGTTTAGCCATCCCTGCTTTTGGCAGCATGCTGCAGCTTACTAATTAATTTGGTTGCTGTTTGTGCTTTTTTTCTTACCACTGTGGATATAATCAATGGATATCAGGTGTTCTACAGTCAGGAAGACAGCTGTGAAAATGTACTCTGAAGTTATATTGAGATTTTCCTTCAAGTTTCATTATTAGCGTGAAAATAGCAAAAATATTATTAGTAAAAATATTCTAATGCATTTTTAAATGAAGATGTAATAAGCAGTGAGCTGTATTCTTTTCCATTGGAGGTATCCTAAACAGAGCAAGCAAAAGTAAATCAATGTCAGATAATTTTGCTTCCTTGACTTGGGACAGCCGAAACTTTCTTCAGCTGTACCAGACTGCCATCTTGGCTTTCCATCACGGAGAATCTGGGAGGCCAATATTCAATTACCCTTTCTCACTGTTGCCTTGTGTTACTTATTTCTTCTGGCAAACCTATCATTTGCATCTGATTTGAAATAATTAATTTCTGTTTCTAACCAGTCTGTGAGTTTTGCTAGCTGTTTTTGCTTTGCTTGGAAATAAAATTAGGTCAATTCCATTTTGCTTCATATAACATGTAAACGAATTAGATGGTGTAGACATTACTGCTCTAACATAGAAGACTGGTCTTCTGGAGACCTCAACATGCCCTCAGAATTGAGAAAGGAGGTTCCCAGCAAGTTAATGTTCTCAGTTAGTACGAAAGAGTACGTTTTGATATGTAGGTTTGATTTTCTTTTTTTCTGTATTTCTTAAAGACATCATTTCTAGGATCCTGAGTTGAGGGAGGAAGAGGATTATACAATTATAGTTCATGTCCTATTTTTGTACCTAGAGTGCTGGAAAGAAGCAAAGATGGGTGGATTCAGTGGGTACAATGGGTACAATCTTCTTGAAAATGTCATCCTCCCACATCGATTTTCAAAATATTGATGACTTTGGATAATGTTTCGAAAAAACAGCTTTAACAAATACTGTCAATGCAAGTGATGGTGATAGGAACTCAGTGGTTAAACAGGGTTGGAAAAATGTTTTGAGGAGTAAGGGACATACTATGATGGGTGTCATGACAGGTAATCCTTTATTTATATCACAAATTTGACTTTGGTAGAACAGAAGCCCATACTTTTGTGTGTTTCAAACCAAAGAAGTAGCAAGAAATAGTCTGTGGTACTCTCAAGATTTAATGTCTTCTCTGAATCACTGCTGATGTTAGGTTGTGTGATCCATTTAGTGTCCCTGTGCCCCTTATGCTATTTGCCCAGTAAGGCTGATCCAGAAAGGGGATTAGAAATACTCTAGGCACCACTGCATTTTAAAATTTCTTTAAATGAAATCAGAGGGTGTTTTTTCCTAATAGTTATTTTCCAGGGAGAAATCAATTAGCCTAATAGTGTTACTCTTCTCCAAAATGGAATTGTACTGGACTGGTTTGATGTCTTCTTATAATTGCACACTGTGTGGTTCTTTGACTCTTATCTCTGCCTCAGTCTGTGAATTTGAAACCATCAGGAAGATGTCACATTGGTATGAGTATTCTTCAGTGATAAGAACAGTAATTGTTGTAGGGAGACTTCTTAATCTTGGGTCACTCAAATCCCTTTTAAAGACAGCAGGTGCTCTCCAGAACAAGCATTAACAAGAAGAGATTATGAGGTAACCTGTTGTTCTTTATATCTCAGCATCTCTTGACAAAGCTTACCATCAGGCACTGTGTTCAGAAGCCAGTCAGTACAGGAAAAGAATCAGACATGACTCAAGAAGGAACTTACGTCTTCAGTACTAAAGAGTGGATTCATTTTAAAGGGTGAATACCGAGAACTCTTACAGGGAAATTCATATTTAGATAAGATAATAATATGAGTAAATTATAAAAGCAAGAAATAAATTGGCTAAAAAAATAGAGCTGCAGGTAACCATGGTATAATGCAACCAGAAAAAAATTATGCTTCCTCAGAAATCAAAATCTGAGACTGCATCTTGCCAGATTTGTATTGCATTGAAATTCCTTGTACATTGTACCCCTCATTTTCTTCCCAGCTGTGGCAAACATGGTGAAAGCAAGTTAGTCATTCATATTGTCAGACTCTGGCACTGCTAACAGTATGACTTCATGCAGACATGCTGGTGCTGTGGGCTGCTTAGCATATACAGGATGAATTCTTGAAGCTGAACATGCTCAGGGTCTAACAGCTCTTCCAAGTATGATCATAGTGGAGCAGAACTCCCTGCTATTTTCCGCTCTCAAAATTTATGAACTTCTGGATCCAAATGCCAACTAAGTTTTGTTCAAATGAGATTTTGTTTTCTAATTCTGTCCATTTCCATCAAGATTATGACACAAAAATAGCTGTGTGAAGCAGGTCTATGGCAATCTTTGTGAGGTCAGGAATTAAGCTTAGGATAAATCTTTGCATTCAGATGATAAAACCACTTTCAAAACCAGTTCAAGGAAACTTTTTTAAAAGGTATTTAGATCCAAAGGTGTAGTTAGCACTTTCTAAGAACACACTAATCTCAGGGAGTGTCAGGGACTTAACCCTTCTTCACTCTACTTTGAAAAAAAAAATCAGCTAGGCACCTATCTCTGCCTCTTAGTTCCTCAAATACTTTTTAAAAAATCTGGCCTTTGATAACTCAAATCCCCTTGACTTTCTGTAAGGCTTTTCATCCTGAATTCTAGATCCTCACAGATTTTGAGTGTCTAACTCTTAAATTAAAATGTGAGTTGAAGGCCCAGGTACTTTTGAAAAGCTGAACCTTGGTGCTGAAGTAACTTCTGAAAAAGAATGTTAGACTGCTAATTCCCTCAGGTGCTTGAGAAATATTTTCCTGTCACCTCCGAGAAACTATTCTAGAGGAATTTACTTTGTTAATTACTTGCTTTGTCCCAAACTTTGTATAACAACTTTGTGTAATATTAGGGAGAATTTTTATTTTTTTTTCCCCAAAATAATGATAAAACTCTTTTATAAAATGAAAAATTATGACAAAAATGTATATTTATGCTTTCAGGAGGCAAATGTGTTTTTTAATGGAATTTAAATAAATGGAATTTTTATGATGAAAAAAAGCAACAGTAAAAGCAGTGATTATGTTTTTCATAGTTCATTTGCCTCCCTTGCCCTGAAGATCTTGTACAGAAGTAAAATGAGATCCCTGGTGAAGCCTACAATGTCATTGACTCTGAAGAAGGACTCAGAGACCCATTGGTGTTTAATGACCCTTACTAGCCTCCATGAAAGAAACTGGTATGATCCACTAAAGGAGACATATGGCTCTTTGGAATTATAAAGAAACACTGTTTTCTTCATGGGTAAACATTGTAGTCATGCATTTCTAAACACTGCCTGGTTTTAGATGACTGCTTTTAAAATGGCCATCTAAATTTGGTGAGGAATTGCATTCATTTTTCATTAGTACTTGACCAACAGCAGTGGTATTTTTCCAATACTGCAATCATGCAGTTTTAATGCTCTTATTATTCTGCACTATCATATCAGACGAAACAAAACACAACAGATAAGAGAGCTGAACTACACAATAGAGAGCAACTGGACTGCTTTATAGGGCATGGGCACATTGTATAATACAATCATGTGCTGATGTCCCAGAGTTATAGGTAAGTGTTGGAATATTAGGATATTTCTGTATTCATTTCTTAATAAAATTAAAGTATATACTTTCTGCAGTTAGACATAGGACAGTGGCGGGAAGGGAAGGGAAGGGAAGGGCAAGAAGAAGAAAGGAGAGATCAGGGTGAAACCCAATATTTAAAGGCAAAATAAAAACTGATTTCACGATGAAGTAAACATTAGTGGAGATTCAGCTAGGACAACACAGTAAACAAAAAGGAAATATTTTAGTGCAGTCACATCACGTTGTTCTGAGCCAGAATGAACAGGGTCAGAACCTGTTGCATGAGTAGAGTCTGGTTGCAGGCAGCAATGAAGTGCTGAGTATAACTAAAACTCTCAGTAGATACTTCAGTTTAGACAAATTTGGATCGGTCGTGTTGTACTTTGTGCTTCTCTTTCTCTGATGTGTGTCCCAGAATGAAAATATCTCTAGGACAGACACACCACTGACATCTTTTACTGGTTCTAGGGATGCTGTACCTGCGGTAAAACAAGTGCAGTTATCTTAGTTTAAATTTCTCTAAAGGGTGTGCTCAGTTTCTAAACTTGAACCATCCAGAGGAGAAAGTATATTAAGCTGTTGGATTTTTTTTCTTGATCAGTCTTTTTAGTGACTATCTTTTCACAGCTGCTTGTGAAACAATATGATTGGTTCTGCTAGCTTATAATTTTTTTCCTCCTTTAGTATACTTCTCAGTGCTCCTTACAAGAGATGGAACTGAATCTGGCTTTTTAAAAAAAAATTTGTGAAATGTGACAATTTATGTAAACTAAGATTCCTCTTGAAAATCAATTCAGCAGTTTTAAGTAATGTACTTGTCATATGAGAATATTAATATGAAAGAAAAATGACATGGATATGTAAGAAATTAAACTAACTGCCTGTTTAGAGCACAGAAAAGCAGAGTGATGAATACTCCGAAATATTTGTTGCAAGATCCTACCACTCTACAGTCATCAGAGAGGCAAATGTTGAAAATTATTTTTATCTAATGTTATTCTAGTGATTCAGAAAAACTGTAATGTATATAGACCTCTACATTGCATATACCATATCTCATAGCCTTTATATTGCTGGGTAGAATTGTCTAACAGGAGTGCATGGTCCAGCTCAGATTTTGAAATACTGTAGTAGGAGGAATGGAAAAGGTGAATTTTCCTCTTACACTGGGGCTGCAGGAGGGAGAAAAATGGCTAGTAGGAATAGTCAGAAATTCAGACTTTCCTATGATGGGGCTGATGAAATGCAAGGCAGGGACAGTGCCCTGTAAAGGAGCCAAGTCATTCTTCCTGACAAGGCAAGAGTAAAGCAAGAGAAAGTTGTTTCTCTGAGTCCCAATAAGACCTTTTTGCCCTATTCTGCTAATGTAAAGGGCTTTAGGATGGATTTGCATTAACTTTTGAGATACTTTGCACTATTAGAGAGTTTAAACTTGACATTTCCAGTCAGTATTCATTCTCTGACTGCTGCCTGTAGTACAATTGCTTTCTCTTGAACCGTCAAGGAGCTGTTTTTCAACAGCCCATCAGGATAGTAACCAAACTTGAGTGTTGTTTGTCCCAAGCATTCAGGAGGAATCAATTGACCACCTTGCTTCTTTTCTGAACTGCTATCCTTTAAATGTTAGTGTTGACAACCATAAAAACCACACTGTTTTGATAGGATCATGCCAGTTTCAGTATCCTGCCTGGTAAAGGCTGAGGGAAAGTGCAGAAGAATTTAAGGGACACCACAGCAATTTCCCTTTAAGAAATTTAGCATTCATTTATTTTAATTTTTGTTGCATTAGTTATGAGGTGACTGAGGTGACTAAATTAATATGAAAAAAGATGTACATAAAACAAAATCAATTAAGAGTTATCCAAAGAATGTAAATATATTTGATACTGCATTCCAGTTTGGAAGAAACTCAAATTTGAATAAGAGGTCTATTTTTCATTGAGTATGCCCTGCACAGACATAAAAAATGCCAGTAAAACAGATGGCATAATGATTTTGGTAGCTTGACAGACTTACCCCACTGCTTCATTTCTCTCTGTGTTGACTTTGTCCCTTACATTCCAAAGATGGATAAATGTATTAACGTGCAGTTTACCATACAGGTCAGGGGATCTTTCTCATTTGACCTTGAAAACAAATGTTCTGTCTGCTCTGCATGGATAATTCATAAGATTTAGTGGCTCATCTCTGTATGTTTGGCATTTAGAAATGTTGCTTCCCCAAATGTCTTGTTGTCTTCTGCACCAGTTAGGTAGTGCACTGCAGCTGAAAGCTGGTTACACATTTATGGGGCCAGACTCATGTCACACGGTGATTTCTGGCTCTTTAGCATGAAGGCACAGAATACTGCTAGCACCATGAAAGTGCCCATTTTCCTGAGTAGCAGAACATATTGTTTGTATGTCCTTTGGACATGATCAGTTGAAGAAAAACGTTTGATGCAATTTAGACATAAAGAAAAACAGGTAATGGATGAGCAACAATCACTCTTACAGAATTTTCCACTAATCGGTGAAATAGCTGAATGAGTTTATGTATGTTTGTGTACAATCATATCTAAGAGAAAATAGAGGGCAAAGATAATAGCATAGCCTGAATTCCTAACTGTTAGAAGTTTGTGCTAGCTGAATTACTAGACCGTGATATCTAGTAAGCAACAGTACCTCAGTATAGGTGAGATGGAAGAAAAGTAAAATGAGAGACTAAAAAACACAAGAGTAAGGTCAGGTTTCTAGGTGAGAAAACTAAATGAGACACCTGTGGTGAATACTGTACAATTTTAGGGGGTATATTTTTGAAGATATTTCTGCTTAACTTCATACCTTCATGAGCTGCAGAATTCATGCTGGCTACAGGATTAATAGAAGAAAAAACTGATCCTGCTTCAGAGAGCTTGCAGTTAAGAGTAAGGTAATCGAAGATTTGAATACTATCAGGATACACCCCTCCACATCAGGAGGCAGTGAGACAGTATTGATCTGCTGGGTAAGCAGCAATCACATCTCATCAGTAGCTTAGTCATTATTGAGCCTCCAGTCATCATAGTAAAATAAAGATTTCATATGGGCCTATGTCTGGGCATATATTCACAAAAACTAAACAAGTTGTTCACTTTGCAGGACTATAATTTCTGTCTAGACAGAGAATATATGCTAAAGTACATGGATGGGAACACTTCTAATATTTTTTCTCAGCTCAAATGAAATATAAAGACATTTTAAAGACAAGTCATATTCTTGAAAGCATAGATACAAAAAAGCCCCCTCCAACTGGCACAAGATACCACTTCCATAAAATTAGGTCATTACCATAACCTTCTGTTACTATTTATTTTTCTTCTGCCCCTTGTGCAAATCCTTGTGCTGCTACATGGTGAGCCTCAACAACTGACCCAAACTAAAAATAATATGGCAAGAAAAAAGCATAGGACTTCAGCTGCATAAGTTCTCCAGTCCGTCCCTTGTGTCACTATGAACAGGGTTGTGCCAAAAGAGGGAAAGAGGTAAAAGACTCAAAAATGAGAGCTTTCACCTCTTAGGAGCAGCACTAACTTTTTCTAGCTGAAGGTGTGCCTGGAATTGTGGTAGTAGAAAAGCTGTCCCCAGAAATAAGAAAAATAATGATAACAGTGTATTGCTCCCCACAAAGGATGGTACTGATCTTGAGCTTATTGAATATTTGCCATTTCTATAAAGTTGGCACACTAGCACCAGTCGTTGATTAGATATTTTTAAGAGATCCTAAAGAATTTATTGCTTTTTGTTATATTGTGTCTGTGCCTATTAAAAGATATACTGAATACTGTGCATAATTATGTTCATAAGAGAGCAGTAGTAGGATAGCAGTTGAGATTTAATTAATTTTATGGAGAGAAAACAATTTTCAGTTGACAGCAGAGTTAAGAAAGATGTGCTTGACTGGAAAAATCTAAGACCAGGAATGCAGTTTTGTCATTATGCTGGTGGCAAAGAGTAACATACTGTTCTAAAGAGATTTGGGAAATAGTCTGATCCACCCAGGCTCATAGACCTAAAAGAGCAACAACCCCAGTGTCGACGGGCAGCATGAACAAACTGTGCTCCTTGCATTTGCTCCCACTGCTGAAGAGGAACCTTTATCTGAGTCTTTTCTCTCTCTTTCTGTTCACTGTGCTAAAGCTGCTTCAAAGGGCAGGCAGTCTGTGCACTCCACAATTTACTCCACAGTTTAGGCATAACTTTAGAGTTCTTTGTGCTCGGAGTTAAATGGCCCTCTTATCTTCAGTCACCAAAGATGTGCCCATTGAGAGGAAAAGAGGTATCACCTGTGGGACCTCCTGCCTTTGCTGGTGAGCCAAAGTCAGCCACCTCCTGCATCTGAGTGAACAGGGCAGGTACCCTGGCACCCTGGTGCAGTGCCAGGGCACAGATACCAGCATCCAACAAATGTATCAAAACCACAGCCGGACCACAGCGGCTGCAGAGGTCTTCTAAGCTGAATTTGAGGGTACATTTCATTTCATCTGTATGTACTTGGAGAATATTGCATTCAAATTCCTGAATTGCATGCCACTGTTAAGGTTTGTCCACTGTTACCCCACCATGCCCTTTTCAAAGTATGAATCCAAACCAAGGGTATAGTAGTTTTGGCAATTTCTCCTACTCTTCCCTTTCTCTTCCTACTCCCCTCCCAGATGACACAGAGTGACTATAGGGGGCAATACAACCTCACCATACACATACAGCCTCTGTACTTCAGTAACATGCCACATTAATAGGTGGAAACATTTAAGGATCAGTTTTTACTTCTTGCTTTTGAATAATTTGTGTCATGATAGAAGTAAACTGCATTGTTACCTGGCCTCCACAAAATGGAAGGTTTTAACTTCAGATAAGCTTTTACTGGCTAGATGTTTTTTGTTTGTAAATGAAAGTTAATAAATAGTGATTTTATTTCATACTACTAATTCAAATTAAAATCTAAAATAAAACGAGCCATAAAAACCAAACTAAGGTAATCTTGAAATTCATTTGACATTGATCTAAGCAGAACTGCTCCAAGTCTGTATGTATCTCATATTCATGTAATTCAATCTATCTGCCTGTCAATATTTCTGCTGCAGTTTAATTTCTTTGGATCAGCTTCTTTCTCACTTAATGCAGACTTCCAGAAGTTGGTCCAGTTTACAGGGATTAAATTATATTCTTATATTTTCCGGTATTTTTTGTGTAAAAAATATTTACATATTTAAATTTCTGAATGAAAATCTAATTGTTGTAAAAACAAAAATATACATATATTAATTTGGTCCCATTTTTCCTACAGTGATTGGCGTGCACTTCACAGTAAGCAAGCAAAGAATGGTAGCAAAGACAATTTACGGCTCTTCTTGTTCAGGGGTCTAAATTTGTGTACCTGAGCTTTTCTTATTCAACCTTCCTGCTCTCTGTAAAGGAATAGTTAGAAGACACAGAGCTGAACTTCTGTTAACGTGATTAGAAGAGCTGTTGTTACAGACTATTTTTCTATTATTTTAATTTTGTGTCATTATAATTTTTGACAGTTACTGTTTACCAGAGTTTCCCTGAAGCAAAAATGATTTAATGTTCAACACACACATTAAAATGTGTTCTATTTTCATATGTTAAAGCTGATAGAATTATAATTTAAGCAGAAATCTGTGCTTAACAGTGCAGCACATAGAATCTCTGAACACAGATGAAACTGAAACTTCTATCTGAAGGGAAAACAAAGGCAGCAGTAGTGTGCCTTAATAATTACAGTTAGAGCGATGTGATATTTTTGTAATGATATTCAAACCCAAGTGCAGGTAATGTGCTTTCGGTTTTGTTGTAGAAGCAAGGCGTAGTTTGAAACCTGGGCTTTCATACTTGGTGACTTTATATTGGCTTTATATTGGCTCATAACCTAACCCCTAATTTTCACTAAAAGTTCCTTTTCAATTTTCTCATCCATTCAAACTCAGATCTGACTGCTAGGGACAGTAAGTCTCAAATTCTAGAGGAAAATCCACTGACTTCACTGAATGCTGAAAATTCTGAGTTTCTAATCCTCTAATGTGAGCACTTCAGGTTTACTCAATGGCTTACTGACCTTTACTTAGCCATGTACACATTTCAGTGGGAATTTTCAATGCTTTTTCACTAAAAATCGTGTTCAACAATATTTCCTGATCATTAAGACCTGTGTACCTAAAGCATAGACCGAGAACATCTTCTACAAGACCAGAATACAAATCTACACCTTTTCACAACCTCTTTCTTTCTGTCATTTGTTGGATTCATATGAAATCCAGTTTTAATAACTTCTGGTATTGGTATTGGCTGGTGAGTGTGACCAGTTGTTATGTATGGTGGTGTTAGGGTTTGATCCTTCCTTTCCACTCTTTGTCCAAGAAGAATGCTCAAAGCTAACGTAGAAAATAATCCATTGATATTGATGGTCCATGTCTATCCACAAAAAAATAAAACCCCAAAATCCCCCAAAACTGATTTTATGACTTTGAAGGAAGAAGCGAATAGTTGCTCATCTGAGTACTTGTAGGGGGCAAATAATTAAAACTAAACTAAAACTATATTTACATACTCACCATGGAAAAAGAGTTCCATAATTTCACCTTGTTCTTTATTATATATTGTGCTAAATATATATATATATATATATGTAATAGGCAGAGCAGCACTAGCGAAATTTGTAGTCTTTTTCAGGGGAAGTGCTGAGTAATTTGGTGGACTCATGTAAAAATGGAAAATAATTTAATGCAGATAGCAGAATATACATCAGAATAGAAGAGACACTTGCAGGAAGATATGATGTAGATCCCTGATGGCTGGAAGATTTCTGATATGGTGTCTGTTGTTAAAACAGAGCCAAAAAGAGATCCTGGGAATTAAGACCATTGAACTCCACCTTGCTTCTGGGGAAACTGGTTGAGAGTCTAATTAAGGATAGAATAGTTCAGCATATGGAAAAGTATAGCCTAATAGGGTCAAACCTGCACAAAGCTGGTAGAGGGAAAGCATACTTCTCTAACCTGCTAAAGTGCCTCGCAAAAGTTAAAACATTATATGATAAGGGTGACCTGGTAAACATAATTTATTTGGATTTTCAAAAAATTCCTTCACAAAAGACTATTAAGGGAAAAATATAACTGAGGTAAGGGGCAAAATCTCACAGCAGACTAAAAACTGAGTAAATGATGGGGAAAAACTTGCACTGAAAGTCTTCTATAAGTGTAAAGAGGTTAATAGTAGGATGTTCTAATAGTTCACACTAGAGTCAGTGTTACTTAATATTATTTTTTAATGACTTGGAAATTATATCTGCTAAAACTGGCATTAACATTAGCTAGTCAAGCCAAGAAGACTGTGAGACTGGGAGAGATTGGTTAGACTGACAACACGTATATTTTACCTTGGATAAGTATAAATTTTGGTACTCGTTTTATGGGTTATTTTCAGTTCCAGCACCATATTTTACATGATTATATTCTACTGTGAATAATTTATCTGCTCTCTGAGTAAGGATACAATAGATAAACCTGCAGTGGCCATGTGGAATGATTTGCTCTCTCTAGGTATGGGAGCAGACAGAGTTGCAAGCATGAGGAATTCCCATCTGCCACGTCACTGGACCTTTTCCTCGGGGCGATCAGGCTGCATGGCCAGAACAAGAGCTGTGTTTATCATAAAAGATAAAAATCCTCCTTCATAGATACTTAAAAGTAAATCCCATTCTTATTAGATCTTGCTGGAGTGGCTGTGTTTTTGAGGCACTCTTAATTACGCACTGACACTGCTGCCCACTGTCATCTGCAGCCCAGAAGGTTGTAACCCACCACTGGTGTTCTTTGGGAGTTCTTGCCTGTTACTTCCCAGCACTCTCAATCCTGTCTCTTCTTCATGAAATGTCAGTAGGAACAACATTCAGTCCTGCATCTCCGTCTGGTATGGATATCTCTGCTGGCTGTCACCTTCCCGGACTGGGTTAATTTATGAGTGACTGAGTAAATTGGCTCTGGGGATTGGGGTTTGAGTTTGGTCAGGGTTTTATCATTTGCTTTACTTCTCCCTGCTCTCTTTTCTACACTGCATTGAATTCTGAATCTGTAAGATTGTTTAAAACACCACCCATTAAAGGACTAAAGTAGCAGATGGGAAGACTATGACCTTATATTAAGTATATTATGTGTGAGATACTCAGTTCATGGTGTGCTGCAGATTTCACATCCACTGTCTAAACTGAAGTTCATTAATTTTTTTTTAAATACTTAAATAATGAGAATTAACTGATGATGTCTCCTTTAAAACTGAAATGGGTTCATCTAGTTTAAGAATAAGCACAGTGAAGATGTTTTGTGTTGCTTTCTATGACGGTTCTTAAAAAAATCTATTTTACCATTTTTACTGAGGCAAAAAGGCAGTCTTTGTAAATGCAACATTTTGGACTATGAGTAAACACAGTGAGGGAAAAAGATTATTTCTTGGCAAAAGAAATATGGGGAAATTACAACACTAAAAATAGCATTTATCTTGATCAATAACTCATACTTTTAATTTTTTTCCTTGAAAAATATTAATAGAGTTCTTTAAATAAAAAGAACCAATGCTTTTTTCCCCTCTTTTGTTGTTGAAGCCCTGTTTGTATTTACATCCAGTCATTTAATGCCCATTAAAGAAGTAATGCTATGTTAATGTAAGGGAAAAAATCAATGCTACTCAGATCAGTAGCTGTGGGGAAACAGTGCAGCAGCTGGTTTGCAAACAGCAAGCCCACATAGATCAATGAAATTACAAGCTAAATCTGCTGATGCTCACAAACTGCTTCAGCATTGTGATGTCTAACCTTTCTCAAGTTCAAGATCTCTGGCAAGCCAGCAATAGCTAAATGAAGAAAAAAAAATAGAAAATAATGGGAAAAAAGAAAGCAAGCACAGAAGAAACAAAGAAAGGACATAATGGGCTGGTGGAGAATTTTAGCATGATATATAATATTCCACTTTTGAAGTTATCAGTGTAACTGCAGGTTTGTAACAGATATAAAAGCCACTGTAATCTCCCAGTGAGCAAAGCTGCCATCTACACACTCTGGAGATTTTCTTCCTTAAGAATGTTCAAATCTGTCACATATTACCTTGAACTGTAACACTGGAGGGCTAGAGATCACTTCAGTAATGTGGTTGTTAATGTGAATTCTAGAAAATAATTTATCAATGAGCAAAAGTACAGCTTCTGCCATGCGTTATGTCTTTTATTTTATGGTATGCTTGTAGCTTTTAAAATGGTTTGAATTTTGTTAACTTGTAAATTAAACATGCAAAATATTTGACTTGTTGAATGCAAGATTCATTTGCATATTTTATGCTATTTGTATGGTAAGGGAAGAAGCTCCTTTTACCCCAAGGAAAACAACACTGAGCTTTATCAGTATCATGTGAATAACGTTCCTGTCAAGTGATTATTTTCAGGGCAGTCCTCACCCCATTTGTGCCACTTTTTTAAACACAGAAGCATTTTTCAGGCATTAATCAGCAAGAAGATAGGGGGAACCAATCTCTGAAGATTGCTATAAAATGGAACACATTTTATAAAGGGAAATAGGTTCATTCCAAGAGCAGAATAAAAGACATCTTGCATTTCCTTCAAATATTGACAGATGTATTTTGTGGGGAACAAAATGCGTACTTGGCAAATTTATAATTCTTATTGTCTACTGATGTCCTATTGCTTTACAAATATTAATTAAATGTCACAGTTTGATTCTGTTCTATTGTATCTGTTTTGTAAGTTGTAAATAAAAAATATATCTACAGGTCAGAAATATCTTTTTGGTCTTCCAGCCAGGGAGTAGCAAAACAGAAAATGGAAATCTTTTTACCTGTCTTCTGTTATTATAGGCTTGCATTATTTTACACACCAAGCACATTCAAGAATCAAATCAACAGTGAGGTGAAGTGTGATTATTTCTTGTACTGTCAATTGTTTCTGCTGAAATGACCATTTTTGGATTTGACTTAAAAGTTGCTTTTCTTATCTATCTTTCTCAGATACTTAGTAATGAAAAAAAGGAAGGAATATTTTAATTTTGAAGTGTCATGCTTCTGTTTCTCTGTTGCTTATAGATATAGATACAGCCATTTGCCTTCCATTACTGATCATTATGTCAATTCATTATTTTATGGTGCTGCTCAGCCATGCTGATGGCCAGATATTTCCTGCTGGATGTGCAGAGAACACTGATTGTGACAATAGTTACTAACAAGGTGAAAACTGGCTGTATACACTAACACTGCTGGTGGTGTGCAGGCACTGGTGGAAATTTTTCGTTCTACACCACATATTGGCTAGGAATGAAGGAGAGATGCCCAGCAGAGACTAGGAGGTTTTTCGTCCAAGCCTGATGGAATATCCACAATGTTTGTAAGGAAATACTAGCATTTCCTCACAGGGTCATAGATCATCCACCCCTAAGTGTGCTCACGTGCAGGGTAGGACTTCCAAAAGCTCTGTCTTCAGATTATATTCAGGTCTCTTTCTTTATTTGGAGCTTATTGAGAAAACTCTTGTAAAAGTACTGCAACTGCTGAGACACTCTGAGCTAAAGAGAAGGGTCCTATTGATAACAGCATGACCAGCATTTCTGCAAAAGTCTTTTTCTTTCAAAGCAAAATATGAATTTGTGATGAAGATTTTTATGGTCATCATAAGTAAATGGACAAGCTTCTATAAGGAAAGCTGTTCCCATGAAGAATGTGAGAAGAAGCAAGTATGCGAAGAAAAGCAGTTCACGCAGTCTGTGTGCCTTGCTCAGGTTTTCTCTGTCCATTTGGAAAGCAATACTAGCCATTATTTTGTTGGTCTCTTTCTGTTCATTGTAGTTTGGCAATCAAAGTATAAATCTTACACATCATAAAGAGTGAATCATTGCAGTGAAGAAACAAAAAGGATAATTGGGTGGGGGGGTGCAATTGAATTGTTCAGAGTTTTTTATTACAACAAAAACATCACCATGCTTGGAGAACCCCAGCAATAATTCCTCTTGACTGCAATAAGTACTTTTGAGGAAGAGAAAGCTGATGAGCTGCAGGCTTCCCTGCTGCTAAATTCATCTAATAACCCACTCATGATGTTTTCTGTTTAAAGACCAATAGGAACCTCATAGATAAGTCGGATGCTCTTCTTTTCAGTATAGCTCAGATCCTGAAACTTTTCTGTTGATCTGAAAAGCTGGAGGCAGCTTGGTTACTAGGCAGCATCAGTTATGAACATTATTCAGTTACACTATCACACTGGCCATGGATTTACATGCAATTTTACAGAAATTTTTGATTGTGGATCTGCTCAATCACCCAGAATGTAAAAGACCATGGGGGGTTTGGAGTTTGGTCTTATTCCTACATCTGAAAAATGTGGTTTCTAACTCGGCAAGGATAGAAATCAAAATCCTGAAATTAGCATCCTGAAGTATCTCAAAACTTTGAATGTGGGCTAAGACCAAACCTGAATTTTGAAGCTTATGCTTCTATCTTGGTTGTCATTTCTGATGGTAGTCAAAATGAGAAGAAAGAAATTAAAATCTATTTTTAAATTTTCTTGAAAAAGAAGTATCATCTCCTTTGACAAATAGGAATATGGTTAGGCAATCTTTTTCTCTGATCTCTGTTATCGTCAGCAATGTGTATGTACTGAATTGAATCTGGATGAATAAGTGCTATGACAAAAAAAGCTATACTTTTATTATATCAGAACACTGCTGGAAAGTACAAGCAGAAACCATGAAAAATGCTGTTTTGATGAGACAGCTAGGCCTCTAACCTCAAAGAGGAAATACCCTGGGTGCTCATTTGGAAAGAACAAAATGTTTCACATCCACTCAGTCATTGCACAGAAAAAGTACTTCTTGAGAAATATATTGGTAATATTCTTACAACTTCAATGGAATTACATATTGAGGTATTAATTGTATTTGTGTATACACTGCAAGATTTTATTTTAGTCAAATACTAGTTTTACTGATCGTTTTTGCCTTAAATGCACCCTGAATGGCATCATTCAAGAGACAAGCAAAACTGCACTGGCTTTTAGAGCCTAAGGATCATTTTTTCCTGAACCCTAGAGAACGTATTTCTGCACTTGGTGTATGCCACATGTGTGCAGCTTCTGCCAGGTTTTTCTCATGCTATTCTGGTTTCCCATCATGTTGTGACTCAGCATGGTCAGGAACACCTCACAAGCCTCCTCTTTTCAAGTGTTGGCAGATTGGTGAGGGGAGAGGATGGCCTTGCACTTGATGTACAACTGAGCCTCTGGGATAACTTCTTCAACTATTCTCCTTCAAAAGCTACTTCTGAAATTTGGCATATCCATTATATGCCATGAGATGATCTGTGTCTTCTAATGCACATCTCTTTCTGGTTTGCTTCACTGCTGGCAAAAAGCACTTAGAATAACTTTTATTTTCTATAATGGCTGATCCTAGACACTTTGCACTGTTTTTGGCTGGGATAGTGTCAATTTTCTCCACAGTAGCTAGCAAGGGCAATGTTTTGGATTTGTACTGGAAACAGTGGTATTAATGCAGGGACGTTTTCATTACTGCTGAGCAGTGCTTACATGGAGTCAAGGCATTTTCTGCTTCTCACCCCAATCCAACAGTGAGTAGACTGGGGGTCAAAAAGGGTTGGGAGGGGATGCAGCAGGGACAGCTGACCCCCACTGACCAAAGAGACATTCCACTCCATAAGGCATCATGCTCAGCATATAAAGCTGAGAGAAGAAGAAGGAAGGGGATGGACATTGAGAGTGATGGGTTTGTCATCCCAAGTCACCACTGAGCGTAATGGACCCCTGATTTCCTGGGAATGATTGAACACCTGCCTGCCCATGGGAGCAGTGAATGAATTCCCTTTTTTGCTCTGCTTGTGTGCATGGCTTTTGCTTTACCCATTCAACTGTTTTCAGCTCAAAACAAGGGTTTTCTTACTTTAAGTCTTCTGATTATCTCCCCCATCCCTACTGCAGTGGGAGTGAGTGAGTGGCTGCGTAGGACTTAGTCGACATCTGTTAAACCACAACACACCTTCTTTTCCAGAGCAGGCTTTTCCACTTAGAAAGAGCTGGGTTTCCATTCTGTCTCTTTGTCAGTATTCTGCACTTAAGGGCATTTGTTTCTGTTCTTCCTCTGGCTCAGTAATCTTGAGGCCACAGTGAATGGGAAAATCACTACAGAGAGGAACAAAGCTGTACTTCCCTTCACAAACAAAGATTTGTTCTGCAGCAAGGGTAACTTGCAGTAAGAGAAACTAATATATAGATACACAGGGTATAAAAACATTGCCTATACCACATTGTCAACAACTGAAAAATAGCATAAGAGATGTGATGAGTTAAATATACGTTGTATATTTATAATACTAGGAAAAACCTTTTTCTGTGTCTGTCTCTGCCTGTCTTGCTGTGCATATCCTGTCTCCCTGAAACTGGAAATAATTGTGTTGGATGGGCTGTCTTTGGCATTCATTTTCATCATTCCTATGCTTAGCAATCCAAACCAACTTTCTGATAATGAAGTTCACGTTAGAAGGAGAGAGTGGACTTTCGTACATTAGACAGTCTAATTTGTGTGTGAGATTAGTACTGCTTTACTTTATGTTTGTTGTAGAAGCACTGCTAAATCTGCCCTGGCTACTGGCCTTGCCAGCATTTCCAGTATAAATTTCAGTTCAGTACAAATTCCATTACAAATTTTAGGGCTTAAAAAGCAACTGTTGCTTTTCATCAGTGGTGCTGCTTGACACATGCTTCGCCAGCAAGAAAATGATTTTACAAATTTTGTGTTTCAACTGTCTTAGCCTTTTAGCTCTTTGATTGCAGATGCCTCAAAAATACAAAGCAATGTGGGAAAATGGGAAACAAGTGAGAGTTTTTTTGCAAAGCTTGGTCCTGAAAGTGGTTTAATTGTTCTTCACCCTGCCAGTTCATCTGCTGTTGATGTGTTTTATTCTATAAAAAAGGAGTTACTTTAGGAAAAAAATAGATACTCTAGACTGGAGGGTTTGGGTGTCTCAGCAATGACAATCTCACTGAAAACTATTCCTCCTTTTCTAAGATGTCCATGCATACCTGATGAGGAGCAGACATAGACCTATTGAGATGCCAAATCTGTCCATCTTTCTTAATTTCATACATGTGAAAGTTGGCCTTAATACTCAACTTAGCGAAAGACATCCCTGAGCATCTGCTTGCTCTATCAAATCTTCAGCACTGTTTTTTTTCTCTAACTTTGCTTTAACCTTCAAAAATGGTGACGGACTCCCATCCCTAACCCAACAGATAGAACACATTCACCTTTATTTTACCCTCAGCACTAACTCCTCTTTCTCTCAGATGGTTTCATGGAATAATGTTGCCATTATTTCTGCTCAAGGTACATTACAAGCTGTTGCCTTGTTGCTGGCATCTTATTTGGGCTTCAGGATGGCAAAGGTTGTCATGTGGGGCAGCTGGCCAAGTCAGTGCTTCAGGCAAGAAGCCAAGGCTATCTTCTTTCTAGTGTTGCCACTTTCTTTCCTCCCTGGAAGATCTCTCTCTTCCTCTCAAGCTGATACAGAAAGACTATTAGAGAATTAATCATACCTCAGGTGTCTTGGGGAATATTCTTGATTTTCCAGTCACTAATGTGTGAAAATCTTACACTGGAATAATGCCATATGTCAACCTGTGGCAATATCAGGGAAATATTGACAGCATTTCATTAACGAAATGTTGAGCTTGAATAACCTGTAGGCTGAAAATTGAGGCTACATAAATTTAAAATAGTCTCTCAGCTATCATTTGATCTAGGGTTCCTGCATGAACAAAAATGTTGTCCCTGTGGTCACCAGAAAAAAGTATTATTGCAATACTGTGAAAAAAATTTTCCCAAAGACTAAAACTGAAAAACCTCTCACATTGCTATGATAGAAAGACTTTTAGATTTTATAGTGGTTTTTTTTTTTTTGTAGCCCCGTGATAGTGTTCCCAATAGGATCTGCCTAAATAAACTGAGTGTATGGATGCATGCCACTGAATTTAAGCTCTTCATTTTGAATTTCTCCATTGATTATGTCATGTGTGTCTTTACACTAAATTCATGGCAGAGTAACCATTATAATCTAAAAATTATTATTACAAAAGTACTGGTTTTCAAAGACTGTTACTGACAAATTTTACCTGCATGTCTTCAAAATGTGAGAAAAAGAAGCCATGAAAAGACAGAATAAGAAGTGCAAATTAAGCAACACAGCAGAAATATTAATTAAAAGAGGTTAATTGGGTTGGGGCAGGGTGGTGGGAAATGCTCTAATCCTCTGCATTACCATGTGATGTTTTAGTGCTTGATCATTCTCGAGGCCAGGAAAAGAAGGGATTGGAAATTACAGCATGGAGGAGGGAAGAAATGTAATCAACATTTTCATTTCTTATTATTTTGCACATTCCAATGGGAGGGAGAGTGCTTGGGTAGCCTGCTTTAAAAAGAGTAAAGTGTACATAGCACTGGGATCTCTCCAGAGAATGCCAGTCCTCTCTTGTGCAGTAAATTCTTGTGGCCAACCCCACAGGGTAGCTGGAATTGTGAAATAATTAGCATAGCTATCCCTCAGCAGATAAATAAGTTTAGAGATGTTCTTTCTTATTTTTGACCTGTCCTTTGAAATTAATTTCCTTATTTGCAACTCTTAAGTGTTTTTGCCCTCTCTTTATGAAACAAAGTAAACTCAATCTTTTATTCTCCAATTCTTTTTATTAGTGACCTGATAAACATGAAGTTTTCCCTAAGGAGCAACAAACAATACTAGAATGTGCATGATTATTTGTAACTCCTGTTTCCCATATAATTTGTGAGTTTGCAATAACCTACTGTGTCTTTTTTCCCCTAAACTACAAAATCCTTGATGTTGAAAGAAAACATTTAGTCAAGAATTTTCAAAAAACTACCTCTCTGCAAATAATAGCTAACAACACATAGACAGAATGAAATACATGATCTTAATAATCTATCACTGAGATTCAGATCTGGATTGAGACATGCTTAATTCAAAATTGTATAAAAAAATCTATGTAGAATTGGCAGAAATATAATGATTTGCAGGCAATGAAAAGAAATAATTAACCCTCTCAGAAGTCATCCCCTTTTCCTCCAAAAGTATTCTAGTATTTTCATTTAAATCAAAGTTTATGGACCCACAAGGCCAACTTTTTAAATGTAGAAAGTGTTAATATTCTGAATTTCCTTGCTTGCAAATTTCTGTTTGAATTTTAAAAATAAAGAGGGCAGATTGGATGTGGTGGAACTGATCAACCTGGTCTAGTTGAAGGTGTCCCTGCCAACAGGAGGGGGGGTTCAAGGTTGATGATGTTCAAGGTACCCATAAAACCCAAACTATTCTACAGTTCCATGGTTCCATAAAGGTTTCTGTGATAGCTATTAGTATTGCTGCCACATGGCTTAGTTTTGGTTTTCAAAAGTCCCTGGATGACAGCTGGGATGTTCACAGTCTGGACACTAGGGCATTTGCAATCATGGCTGGAAAGCCAGCAGGAAGATATTTAATGCAGTATTTTTCCAGGCAACCAGCTGTGAGTTTTGTTGTTGTTGTTTGGGGTTTTATCAGGGGGGTGGAGGGTTGATTTTTTGGTTTTGGTGGCATTGAGGCTGTAAGATGCTACTTCACTGCAGAGATAATTGTTGTGGGTGAATGAGATGGTAACCAATTATGCAATGCTTAGAAAAGCAAAGTCCCAAACTAAACAGTCAGATTAAGAGTAACAATCTAACAGGAACCTGACTCACAGCCACTCACAAGAGCTGCCCTGCTATATCTCAAGATAAATGTATATATGGAATTAAGCAGAGAGTGACAACTTAACTTGGATTTTGTTTTCCCTTTCCTTCTCAAATTTGTTAAATTCCTCTTAACCCTCCAATTATGCCAACTGGTGTTTTGTCAGCTACAGTTTTAGGAGAATGTCAGCACATTCTCAAGGATTTTGGTTGCCATGGATAAGTGTATTTCTTTGATTTTTCTTGGACATTATATATTAATAAGCAGGATATTTTGTTTACTTTTTTATGCATATTTAATTTTGCAGCCTATTCATTCCTTTAAATTTTGACAGAAAAAGTATTGCCGAGTGTGGGGCTGCCTTAAAGACTGTCAAACTTCTGCCAAACTTTAAAGGTCAAAATCAACTGTGGCACCAACAGTTCAAATGTAATTAGTTGGAGATTTACTGGGATTTTATGCCAATCTCCCAGTAGCTCAGGAGTGACATGATATCCAACCTTATGGGTTCCCAGGAGAAGTACAGGTGGATGTGAGGATAAACAGTAAGATATACTAGCTAACATGCTGCACCTTTTAGCAAGTCATCAGTCTCCTACACTGTGCAAGGAACAAGAGAGCATTCAGTATTTTATTTAAAATAAATAACCTGCCAGTCTCTGACATGGCCATCTAGTACAAAGTTGATTTATTTATTTAAAGCTTAGCTCATTCTGTATGTTCTTGGATCATTAAACTGAAGGACTTGTACAGTCATGATTTTTAATGAAGCATGTTTGAATAATTATGCTAATTTACAAAGCACTAGAATCAAATCAAGTGATCAAAGTTTTCATGATTACTATCGTGTTTTTGTGACTTCCCCCATCACTGATTTCTGGATAGACTCTAACCGTGGCTGCTTTTTTTTTTTTGTCATTTATTTAGAAATTGTCACTAATCAATGTAGAAAGTTTTAAAAAATTACACGAGAAACGAAATGTTTTTTGTGTTATGTCTCCATAGTGGACTTCGTATGAGTTTGAATGTAATATAGCTCCAACAGACACCAGCCTAAATACAGTCTACAATCAATACTGTATTCTGCCTTGACAGAAAGCTGAATTTTTATCTGTTAAATGTGTGAGCTTGGGGCAGCTCTGTGTCTGAAGTGGTTTAAATCTGAAATGTGATGTGCTGCAAAGAAAGTTGATTGACATCTTTGTTTATTGAAAAGTATTACATGAACAACAAAACACGGCCAGATACAGAATACTCCATTGCAAAGTGCAGCTGTGTTATTTTTCAATCCTATGTGTTCTGCCCCTTTGATGCCTGTCTGATATAATAAAACTGCAAGGATCTTCTTTGATTCAATCGTAAAAAATTTGGACAAGGGCGAGATATGGAGATATACTGGTTGCAGAGGTTTGGTAAATATCTTTCGAAAAAAAATGGGGTTTTAGATTTAATGTTTCTGAAACTGAAAATAAATTAGTATACATTTAATAAGCAAGTTGTCTGAGTCTGCTTCAAGTATTTTTAAGTATGCATTGTAAGAGGGAGAAAAGAACAATGATGACTAATCTTAAAGCATTAAATATGCAGAATACAGAATTAAGTTACATTTAAATTTCATGTTAGAATAATTATGCTGTTCATTGACATTTCCCCATGTTTTATTAAATCTTTATTATGTCAAGGTAAATAGAGGTTAATTCTGCTGTTATCTCTTCCAGTAAAGTATTATCTTTAATCTTGCATTAATAAAACAGTAGTAAGTTGCACAATGTGGGTAATCACCATAGACTAATTTAGACCATTTTAAAATCTTGCCTTTACAGTACAGTATAGTTTAAAATAGATGTTACCAGAAAACATGGAACATAATTTAACTAATAGAAAAAGTATGTTTTTCTCTAGGAAATTTATGGCTACATTTCCTTAATACATTGACTTATTGGCAATATACACTACAAACTTCCAGCTCTGCTCTTCCTTTCTAGTGTTGCTTTATCTTTAGTTACTGCATAAGCTCCTTTGACTTGCCTCTGAAACAGCACAAACTATTAAGCAGAAGTCTTTGTCTTTAGCACTTTTCTGTAGAGTCCTCACTTTGAACATTTTTATGTGGTCAGCATAGAATGCAAAGTCCCACGTCCTTGATTTCTCTGCATCTCTCTTCAGTCTTAGGGGTTCACCAAACTACACTATACTGTAGTATACAGTGTATACTAACACTGTAGTGAGGGCAACAGACACTCACTGCAACATTGCTTGTGTCTGCCTGCACACTATTCTTGACCCACAAAGTCTCAGCTGGCTCATCATTCACCCCTAGGCAGAGCTCCAGGCATCTCTGCTGCTTTCACATACAGTCAAACTCTTCCTCCTTTCCATCCTAGCCTATCCCTTCTGAATATCTGGTATCCACCTATTGCAGCACTGCAGTTCTGGAAGCTATCCCACAACATCCATGTGATCCCAGTAAGTTCCTAGCCCTGCAACTGGATGCACACCTCAAATTCCTTCTCTTTGTTCTTCATGCCAGGTACTAATGCACATTTAGATGCACTTTACAAAACTTCTTAGAAAGTCCTATCCCTTAGAAAAAAACAGATTTTGCAACTCAGAGTCTGTGCATGCATGTTTTTTTTCCCTCTTTTTGGGAGAGGTATATTCAACTTAAAGGGATGATATGCCTCTTATTGCACTTTAGCCTGCACGCTGTGGTGGCTTTGTGGTTTATTTATACTACTATCATTTTATTTGTTATAATTAGCTTTAATTTTTGTTTTCATCAAACTATAAAATTTTCCACTGAGTTTCATCAGGTTTCCATAGCAAATCAATTCTCACATCCTTCCTGCACACCACATTTTCATTTTGTCAGGTTCTTGTTGAAGCCCTCCTCAGACCCACAAGTAAGTAGATGGTCAGTTACATTTTCTCATGAACTCCATTTCATTATCTGGAGTGTCCATAAAGTTATTATTTAAAAAGCATGAATGCCAGTAGATCTGTAAAAGGCATTTACCAAGCAGCTTCAGTGCTGATAGGAAAGAAAAACTAATTTTGAAAGTGCACTTGAGACCCATGCAGAGTGGGACAATTCTGTAGTTGCATGCTAGTACTGCAATATGATCAGAGCACTAGAAGATATTTGCTGCTGCATGCAGGACTAGTTTTCAAGACTTTCTTCCAGTGTGTCTTTTCAAGATAAAACCCAGTTGAGAAGCACCGGGGTGTCTAAACAAAGTTATTCAACTGAGCATTGAGAGATGTCCAGAGGATCAAATTACAAAATAAATAGCTTTTTTTTACAAAATAGTATTACAGTGGCATTTTTTTCAGCCCTTCCTGTCTAATATGAATCATTATAAGGTGGTAGCATGCAGTCTTATTTAGATATTTCATGTGGAAGTTCTTTGCAATAAAAACTACATGAGGCTTGTTAGAACTCAGACATTCACAGACATGGAGTGTAGACACTGCATGTTGAACTTTTTACTAAAAGTCATATCTTATTTGTCTGAAATTAACCCTTCTAATAGATGAACTCCTACCATTATATTGAGCTGCTTTATAGCGTTTAAAGACAAAAAGAAGGCAAGGGAACACTGAGATTTTTGAAATAATCTGGTTGGAGTTTACTGGTTTTGCCCTGGCTTCTCTTTGGCATACAGGAGCTGCTAGGACCTGAAATTCAAATGCAAGCCTCTGAGATGGGAGTCACCTGAAAGGGAAACAAATGTTTGCATAAATCTCCAAGAGGTGCTTTATAGGGTCCCATCTTTTCTTTTTCCTTAACTATGGGATGACCTGAAGCAAGATTTTTCTTGTCAGACATGTTTTGGGCAGGGAGCCATTTTCCTTAGTGTTTTACAAGCTCTGGTGCCAGTGAGGTGGTACATAGAGTCTCAGTAAGTATTGAAAGCCTTCTTTAAAGTGGAAATATTCAAAGCGTGCAGGAGTCTCTAAGCGTCTGTTCCAGGGACACATTAATGCATTTTAAAGAATATTAAAGCTTAGCGCAGAAGAAAAAAAAAAAAGTCCTAGTGGCAAGATGTAAAACTGCTTAACAGAATTACATCCAGAACTTTGTGTATTTGATCTGAAAAAAAAAAAATAAATCATCTTACAGTTGCTCACATTAAAGCTGCATGTCAGTTTGGGATCTTTTAAGATCTTGGACAGGTTTCATTTCTCTGGTTCACGTAAGCTCTCTGTGTATTTGTGCAACTGCTGAACCTCAGAGCATGATTTCTGGTGACCCCGTGCACTGTTTGAGGATTTGCCTAATGTGCAAATTTAAGACAATCATTATGTATAGTAAAAAATTATTATCCACCTTTACCCCAGTACTCAGTTGCTAATAGCGGTCATGGCTTGATTAAGAATCCTTCTCAGTTTAATGCTTCCAATTAACTTGCATGGTTTCATGTCTGACTTGATGGCCCAGATAAAGCCTGGGCTCTTCTGAGAGAGATACCAAGCTTCATTTCAGACTATGGGATAAGGAAAGCCTTAAGCCATGGTTCAGCTCCAACTACTGGTGGATTAGGAATGTCATTTAGACTTGAGTAACTCTAGACTCTTCATAGGAGTCAGACTGAGGTATAGAAAAGTGGAGCACTGAGACAGAGTGAAGGCATCTTGCAACAAATGCAGTAGCTTGAGACTTGCTCTGGGTCCAAGTGGTAGGTCTGACAGGAGATGAAGGGCTGGTAAGCCCTGGAGGATGGAAGGCAGAGGCTGTAAGTAGCATGTCCCTCTGTTGGCCACTGGTCTGTTGGTGACAGAGGCAGGCATGATATTGAAACCTGTCCTCTGAGATAAAGTTAACTTTGGTTTGCAAATTAAAAAAAAAAACAAACAAAAAAAACCCTATGAAAACCAGAACCTTATACAAAGAATATGGAAAGCAAAATTCTGTCCTTGGCCTTGTGTTGTCCTGAGCCTCATGATTTAGAGGTAACAGTGAAGACAGCAACTAGGGGACAGAAAAAAACCTAAATACTAAAAAAATCCAAAGGTTTTTTTTCCTGAAACCAAGGAAACACAGATAGTTTGAAATGGCAATCTCTGGTACTACATGAAATATTACAAATTGAAACAGCAAACTGATTACCCTAATATTAAGAGCATCAAGAGGAATTTATAAATATCTTTGCATGTTCAGCACCCAGTCCTGCACAGGGCATGTTAATTCTTGTCACAGAATTGGAAATTCATTTAATCAGAACAGAGCCTTTGAGATGTTTCACACCTGCAAGTGCATCAAGTGGCTAAATTTTACAGTAATTCTCCATGATATGACCTACATATCTCATTACAAAACCACGTTCACTACAGGTGCTTCCTTGCAAGAACATTTGCATGAATAAAAACATGATTACTCTCATATATAGTGAATGTTAAAAAGTGTGCTACATATAGATGTACTATCTAACAGGGGTTGTCGTTTATATTTATTCTTAATTCAGGGTAATATTTAATATCAATGGTTAAAGGACACTTCAACATTTCCACTCTTACATATCCCCTTTTTTTAAGGATGAGTTGATGATATCTTACGTATAAGCAGAATACTTTCATTAAATAGAAAAAAAATTTTGTAGGTAGATGAAAACCAGTTTTAAAACCTCTTTTATTTTTTAGACAATGAAAAACCTATATCTACCTGAATGCTTTGGAGTGTTAACCATTTCTGAATGCTTTCTATTGACTGCTTTAATGATGATTGTTCAGTACCCATACCAATGTTTGGCACCAAGTAATATCTTGTTTATTTGTGTGAATATAATCTGAAGGCTGCCACAACATCTAATAAAACTGTTTCCACTCAGAGAGGCATATAGACAGGAATAAAGGGCTGTTAAAACACATAGCATCCAAAAAGAAATTCACCACAGCCAGTTATGAACATACATGTCCTTTATTCTACTTCTAATAAGTTTGTAGTTTATAAAAGTGTGATTCCATGCCTTTCACATATATTGTAGAACATAGATATATTGCAAGATGAAATGTACTATAACTGGTCTTACTGCTGATACATCTTTCTTAAAAATATTCCAAAAAACAACTCAGAAGAGAGTAGAGCAGATCAAAGTGTTGATATCTGTGTATATATGCACATCAGGACTTTAACAGTTTCATATCTTCCATGCTTCTAGTGAAGAGAACTAGTGCTGTCTCCAAGGTCACCAGTGTCATTTTTAGGGCTAATCAGCAATGTTTTAATGAAAAACCTTTGTCCTCCTAGTGACTTGGGTTCAAGTCAATCCAACTTCTCCATGTAAGCATTATGCAAGTGCTGCAAGACTCCATCCAAGTAAATCTGAAGTCAGACAACAAGGTATAGATGGCAATGAGGATTTTTGTTTCCACAGCAAACAATTTTGCACACACATATCTGCATGTAAGTGCATCTTCACTTAGATATGTGCACATATATCTATATATTAAACAAAATTATATGCTTTTTACATGTGTTAATATTTAAGATGTTTTCACAGCAAATGGAAGCAACAGTGGCTATTAGTTATTCAGCAATTGAGATTAATGCAGTGTTCTTCTACATTTGGAATACAGAAGTATAATGATTAGATAGGTGGAAAATTCAGGATCCCCAGAATGTAGACTAACTACTTGGTGTAGTATACAGAAATTGGATAAAATTGTACACATATATGCTTATCTTTTTTTTTTTTCTTTCCAGTGAGGCAAAAACACTGCAGTCCCCAAAGGAGGTTTTTTTCCCCTGGCATGTTCAACTATTTTTAGCATTCCTCAGTGGTGCACCAAAAAGGAGAATTATTTTATCTCTGTGGGGGCCTGTGAATTTCATGCAATGTGGGCTTCTGTGAACAGAATTGACAATGTATTAGAAAAAACAGGTTAATTTTTCCAGTAAGAGGTTGAGATGTTGAACTGCCCTACTGTGGCAGTGTGAAGCATCCCACAGATAACGGCGGGGGACCGAACTCCTAAGAGCTACGTGGAATATATTTACTATTTACTGTTTTAATTGTGGGCAAGAACTCTATTCCTTTTTTGGAATTTTTAGTTCCCCTTAAAGTAGAAATAGGCTAATACTTCAAAATCTGCTTAACATATTTAATATCCTTAATTTGTTGTTTTTACTTTCAGATTTGTTTGTATTCCAAATAGCAGTAATTGGCAGCTGAAGTTGAATCATAGCATCTGGGTTCTAGTCTATTCATGACATCAGTATATTTTTCCTGCTTGTAAACATGCCCTCAGATCATCACAAAATGTCACAGAATTTGAATAACTAGAAAAAGCAGAGAGAATTTTTGCTGCCATTTCTCCAAACACTATACACAGTGCGTGCTGATGGTGGGGATTGAGTTAGAGACAAACTGGCCCAGAGGAAAGGCAAGAGCAGGACTTCTTATAATGCTCTTCCTCCAATTCTACTTCTTTCAGTCTGAAATTCAGACTAGTAAAGAGGAAAAAAATAAGAAAGACTCTGCACTTACAACTGGTATGTAGACTGAGAAGGAAAAAGAGGATTTTAGTGTCAGAAAGGGGAAGACCCCATTTAGAAAACTGGAAGGAACTCTACTGTTTTCAGAGGATTTTACTGAATACTACAGGTTTACTACAAGCTTCTGTCAACTGTTTAGTCACTCTGTCAATGAATGACATTTAATCCTGTGAGGGTCATACCCTAGGGACTGAAAGATACTCTTCTTATAGTGCAGACTAATAAACTTAGGGCTGTAGGCACTTTTCCCCCCAGTATCCTTTTTCAATTTATGAAGAACATTTGCATTGTAAACCTCGAGGCAAATATATACATGTATCCAGAGTACACATGTACAAAGCAGAGGTCCTGGCTGGCAATGTAAAGGGGAGCCAGGAAAGCCAGCAACCCCACAGATCATGGAGCCCAAAGTCCTTGATGGAAAGTCCTAGCACCACAGCAGTCTGATACTTCAGGCCAGAGCAAAGTCCTTGAGACATCAAAATGTGCAATTACAACCTGGTTTCTAGCAGGCAAGAAGCCAGTGACAAATATTACACATGTAATGGCTACTTTGTATGCTGGCAGAATACAGGACATATTTAAAACTAAATGAGACAATTGATTCTGAAATGTCTTGAAAAACTGAAAAGTTCTTTATGACTTGGTCAAATATTAGTGTGTGGGGGTTTTTTTGAAACTCCATTGGGATTCATAATCAGTGTATACTTCCACAGTGTTCTCTTGGTTCTGAATTTTACAGTTGGATGTAATTTGGTGATAGCCATGAAGAGTCTCAAAACAACTACTTCTGAAAACCTACTAGATATCCCAAAATGTGAAAACTCAAAATGCTAAAAAGTTAATCTTTAGGAAACACTATCAAAGTGTTTCCTAAAAGATATGACATGATGCAAAATAAGCAAAATTCCTGTCTGAATAAGTGTAAGATTTAAGATCAAATGTGTTGTAGCTAGATCTCAGATGGGAAGAGGAAGCCTGTATTGATAACCAGTACAAATTTGCATGTCTCTTGATTATGGTATAAACAGAGTACTAGAGACCATGGCCTAGAACTCCAAGTATCATACAAAAGCCTGAAATTTTCCCTTGAGCCTCAAATTTTCCCTTGCAGTGCTTGTTTCTATCCTTGGAACACTGGAAGTTATTAGACATAATAATAATAATAATACCACCATTTTATATAAAGATCTGTGGTAGGTCACTTTTAGAAACCTCTATTAAATATCATGCTTCTATTTGCAACTGGGCACTTAAGAGAAAGAGACATAGTATTCATTGCCAGTAATTCCTTAAAAATTATAACCTCCTTTAAAAGATATTTTGAAATAAAGATGTGTATAAAACCATTACCATTTTTCATTTCCATTTCTTACCTAGGATAAATATTGTCATGCTGAAGGGAATCAGCCCCTATGACCTGGGCTTTTGATTGTAGTCTCTCTCTGATTATTTGTGGACAGGGTGCTCACTAGGAAAGGTAGTCAATGATGAATTTTATGTATAGTTTCCTTCATTCAGTGAAAGTCTGGTTAAGTTCTCCCTAAAAGAGGTATTTTTAAAAATATTTGTTTTAAAAAAGCATCTTTTGGACTTGGAACTCACCATCATTTTCACAGAATCGTCAGGAGCTGTTAATATATTGATGAACATGTGGTGACAACATTAGCTATAAATCTCTTTGAGATTTGCTGGGAAAAAAGAGATCTCTAGATTCAAGTAAAACTTACTGCTTTTCTAGCCCAGCATGAGGAATTCCTGATTCCCCACTTGTCTGCTGTGTTTAAATATTATAACTCAAATATGCTTACATAAAAGCTTATTGATTGGAAGAATCACTTGCTTTTTATGCATTAGTTAACCAGGCTGCTGTTTTGAAATCTGTCCAGGAACCCACAGTGGAACCTTTCCTAATCCATCTGTTTAAGTCTCAAATGGTTTCACTGCTCCAGTCACTTACCAGCACTGCTGGAATGTTAGTGCTTTATGATTAAAGGATATTGTTGTTCTTTTCATCCATCATCCTGGAGTTTGCTATTAATAATACAGTCCTTTCTTTCTTTTTTCTTTTTTTTTTTAAATTTTTTTCTGTTTCCTTAAAAAGCTGCTTAGATTTTCTATTATTCTCTGTTTTCTCTTATTTAGAACAGTCATTTACAGCAATGAAGGTAGATGGACAAAAAAATAAATTGCATCAGTGCTTTCTGGAAAATATGCACTGCTCTGCAGTATTTGAAACAAGAATGGGGGAAAGACAAAAGAAAATTAAGCTAAATGCGAGAGGAGAAAAGATGCAATTGTAATTACAGGCGTCAAACTATACAGAAATCTCTGTGACTCGAGAAACATGTATGAATTATTGCTTCCTACTCATAGTAATGTCTAAATGCATTTGTTTTCAGCATGTGCTTGTGATTAAATTATATTATTGGGAAAAAACTTAGAACTAATTTCTATTCAGGTATACTATAGTATGTGAAAACGAGCCCACTTCTCTAAAACAGCTAAGCTGTATTTGGATATAACTGCTGATCAGTGACATTTCAAATAAAATGAAGAACCTATTTGGTTTTTTCTATCTTTCTCCAAAGGAAATGGGACTTAAATTAAGAAAACAATAAGAATTTTATTTTTTTTCCTTTATAGGTGGATAAAAGTCATGGATGTTAAAGGAGACATTAATCAGGCTGTTGTGAAAGATCTGATACCAGCTTTGGTCAAAGGGGACGAGTGTCATCCTGAGAGTTCTCCTCTCTGGGACAGGAAACCGCCGGAGCGAAGCCCTGAGAACACGCCGCGACACTTCATATTCAATCCGCAGCCCTATAAAGAGATGAAAAATGAGCCTTGTCCAAAGCTCTTACCTCAGCACCCAGTGGCAAAAATAAAATGTGAGCTTGGGACCAGGCCTCTTTGAAGCTTATTTTTTCTATTTTTTTTTTAAACTCTCCAACAGGCCTCTGGTGGTTACAGGTATTGATCGTCAGAAAGTAATCTGTTCAGGTTTGGGGGCATGCCAGACCGAATCCTGGAGTACGTTCCTTCCTCTCCAAGGACATGTTGAGCTTTTTATACTGTCCATACTGGCATGCTTGTCAGCTGTCTGGCTTCTTTGTCTTTACGGCTTTCCCTCTTTGTGGAAAGCATATAATTAAACCTCCCTTATACAAATATTATACATTACTACTCTAGAATTTTCTGCCAGTGCCGAAGGTTTTTTTACCCCATTTTTTAACCCTCATTTTTCTTCCATAATCATTATTTGATTCCCTCTGGCTGCCTGCTACTTATTTGTAGTAGTACCATTCATCCATTGAGACTTTTCCATCTGTCACACAGTTTTGCTTTCTCTCCCCAGAAGCTTTCTTCTCCTACTGTGCCATGCTTGATTTTTTGGGTTTAGTTGCATGTTTGTATGCTCTTTTTAGTATCTTAAAAAAATGCTTCAATATTCAGAACAAATACAACAAGAAGAGAAAAATCCCCCAACATAGCAAAGAGCAGCTCAAATCCAGCACTGCACACAGAAGCAGGATAAGGAGACTGAGATTCCTGGTTAATTAAGGAATCAACACATATAGCCAGGGCAGAACTAGTGGCCAGACCTTGCTCTCTCTGAACTGTGTTCATTGCCTTCAAAATCTTTCCAGTTTTGTGCTAGATAAATAGGTGACGTCAGGAAATGTTGCGTTCCCTCTGCTGTACTGACTCGCTTTGGTGTATTGATTATACAGACTATCCAAGGAAAACCAAACATACTGAGGTACAATACTGTGATTACTTCAGAGAAAAGTGTCAAACAGTCCCTTACTAAAATAAGATCGTGGTCGAATCCTACATTTAAAATTAAATGAACAATTTTTGTTTGCAGATATTAGATATTAAAGAAATGCAGCACTTGTTAGTGTTTCCCAGGTGAAATGCAGGAAGGGCTAAAGCCAGCAGCATAACCCCTCAGAATTATTCTTTTTTCTCTGTGTATCTTCAACCCCTATTAAAGAAAATCTTAGTTTTTGATGTGAGCAAGAATAGGAAATTTAACAGCAGCTCTACAGATCATTTGCAATTGCATCAAATCTCAAATATTTAGTATTGAAGAACTCACAAAATTACCTGCTTTTGATAATACATTTTGAATACTTTATTAATTTTCTCTTCTTTTCCTCTTATACATCTCATTGTATCTTCTTATGTTCTTGTTTCAAAAGTTCCTGCAAGTTTATCATTATTATGAGGATTAGTAAAAAGTATGTGTTGTGTTTTCAAAAATCTCTTTTTTTTTTTTCAGTAGAAATGCTTCCATTGTTTATCAAATTGCTTCATTGTCTGTATAGAAAGTGCAGGTAGTCTCCAAGCAAACACAGAAGCTGTGAGTGTGCCCTTGTTTGAATGGCAATCCCCAGAAAGTTTTCTTTGCTACCAGCTACTTCATTGCACTGTTCTGAGTATGAAGTGGCTGGAAAAAAAATCGGAATCTTCAGTATGTACTTGTATGGGCAAATGTCTGAAAATGTAGGTATTTTACAAAAAATTCTGTTTATTAAATTTATGTGAAAGTAAGGGTCATTCAGATCCAGCTTTTACTTTACCTGAACTTTAAGGTGCTTTGCAAAGAAAATAAAGGGTTCCTTTTTTGGAATAAGTTATGAAAATAACATTAAAAAAAATGAGTGAGAAGGCAAAAGGAGAAGGAATGTGAGAGAGACAAACAGCTCCTCCAGTCCCTCCTGGCCATTGAAAATTTTTCTATGTTTCTTCTCAAGAATAAATGATTAAAAAATAACAAGGGTGAAAGTTTTTTTTGCATTTGTGTGTGTAATCACCAATTTGGTGGTCCCACTATATGATCAATGCACACCTATATAATTGAAGTCTGTCCTGCCTGCTCTGGAAGACCCTCAGTGGGTGAAATCTGCACAGGCAAGCTAGTCCACCAGTGCTTTATTAAAACCACTTTTACTTTCAGAAACTTAGGTATATTCTTTTTTTTTTTTTTTCTCCAGAACGGATTAAGCAAATATATAATTATCTCCTACACCATAGTCGTTGTTCAAATGCCTCCTTCCATTTTCTTTGGTTTAAGGTTAAACAGGTGCAGCTCCTTTGGGCTTTTCTCACAGGCCTGATGATTTACATTTGACTCCAGCTGATCCACTTCTTTCCAACATGAGATCTCAAAGGTACATGCAAACCTTCAGATTCCTGGGCTGTACAGACAGGTTATTTCATCTGCCTTGCAGATGTTGGTAGTTTTTTTTTTTCATGTAGCCTCATCACATTCTTTGACTCTTCTTTGAGGTTATTCTTAAATTTCTATTCAGTTGTTTGTGGATACTGCAAAATGAAGTAAATTTGGGTGGCAGTAGGATGAAAGAAGCAGTGCAGGGACATTACAGCCATGAAACCCAAAACCAGCCCAGTCTGTGGATATGGTAAACTGAAGAATTGGCCTGCATGGTCTTCTGAGTTAGTTTTTGGTAGTCCTGTGAGGAGCAGGGGATTGGATTCTATGATCCTTGTGGGTCCCTTCCAAGTCAAGATATTCTGTTCAGTGGACACATGAGGGGATGCTAACGTGGAGGAACACATTCTCATAACCTCATAGAGTCATGAGCTTGGTGTGACAGGCTTGCTATTGGCCCTGTTCTGAAAGTGTTTTATTCCCATATGTGTAAACTTAATGAAATGGAGAGGACAAAGAAAGAAGAAGAGAGGGACTGTTGCTTAGCCTAGGGAATCTGAAGCACAGGATGAAGGAATTTCACTATGCACTGGGCTTCTAAAGTCTTGGAAAGAGTAGAAAAAAAAATAAAATGAATACTGCACCCAAATAGCTGAACAATTTTAATTTTTTTTTTAATACAACATTAAACAATACTAAATCTATACCAATGTGACCCAAGTGATGAAAGTCATCTTCAGGGAGATGTCTGGACACAAGAAAGACTGTATATATCTTCAAGTGTATGATCAAGTAGGCTGTTTTTCATGTGAGGAAGTTAGAAATAAAAAGTTACTATTTATTTAAAGTTGCTGTTTTTCAGTAGGATTGTGTATAATCCTTTGTGTATAGCACTAATCTGAAAATCTAGTTCTGTCTTTGTGGCCAATACTGTTTGTCTTTTTCTTTTACAATGAACTGGAGTGGCTCTAGCCATTAACTGAAGATTTTCTTTTAAAGGCTACTGCTTGTTTTTCCCTTCCTTCCTGCTTCATGCCATCACTTTTAGATTTCAGAGCCATAGACCAGAGTGCTTGTGTTAAATGAATATATTTGACAGGAGTTAAGTCTTTTGGGCATTGCAATAGGTTTTCCTCATCTTGGCATGTGAAGACTGAGAGTGTTCTTTGACACCAGCAGCAGAGGATGTGAGCACAGCAACTTTCAGGGCATCAGAAGTGTCAGCATAAGGAAAAATCAGCAGAAGTAGACAGTGTTGAGGTAATTTTCCCACACCAAGCCATGAATTTAGCCAACTGGTGCTCCTGTGAATTCTGGGCTGACAGAGTTTCCTTCTTTGTTGCTAAATATCACATAAAGTGTTCTGTCAGCATCAAGACTTGTTCACTCCCTTTATGCAGTAAAATAAAAATATAATCCTTATGCCCATGTTTGAAATTTGAGCATAAGTTAAAGAAAAGAAAAAAAAAGTGAATAAACCTTTCCAACAGGCCAAAACTACATTTTGGAGGTTCATTTTTCAGAACATCATGTAGTCAATGCTGTCGAGAAGAGCTGAAGGCGAAAGATATGTAGGGCACAAGTACTAAAAATTGAAAATCTTACTCCTATTAAAATGCATGGGATTTCTGCCAGTTGCCATAGACATCAGTGGCAGCAACATCCTGCTATTTTTTCCTGTTTTTACTTTATGCTTTCCTCATATTTTTATTTATTTTTGAATCTTGAGAAAATGAAATAAAACATACATTGCTAGAATGGTTTCCAGGGTGTATATCAGCAATTTACTAATGCTATTAGGATTAAAATTATTTAGTTATGTTCCAAATTTCATAGTGATAATTAGAACCTATGGTTAGGAGGAATTATAGTGACAGGTTAAAGACATCTGATCTCACAAGTACTGATAAATATGTTTATTGGTCTGAGTTTTGCTGCACCCAGCTGGGATTTAGCTAAGGTACTTAAGGGCAAAAGTGAAAGGCTGTGCTCTCTTTCTGTGTGGCACAAACATCAGGTGAGAAAGTGAAAGCTCTGAATCACCAGAGAGCTTTCAATTTTACACGGCTTTGAATAGAAGAATGCTGCACCTGAAGAACTTTGCATATATGCATTACTGACAAAGGATGACTGCACATTTATTTGCACAGTATCATTTCTTCTGTTTTTCTTGTCCTATTTTAAATTTCTAACCTCTTTAGTAGTGGTATTTTGCAGGTAATCTGGATCTAATATCTTTGTTCTAATATGTGCCACCACCTTGAAATGAAATAATCCACTGCAAAAAAGGGTGCAAAAGTTGGTCTTTGAAGGAATTTCCTCTCCCTTTCAGTGTCCTGTAAATGTCTCCAAGTCAGAATTACTGCTGCTTCTTTCCCTGGTTCAGCAGCTGAGATGCTTCAAGAGGTTGTCCTGCATCCTCCATCCCAACAACTGCCTGTGGGAGAGATGGATGCACAGAAGTTTCCTCTCAGTCAGGATTTGTCACTGCCACTTGCCAAAGGCAAAATGTGTGTGCTACGCTTAGGAATCCAGATATTGGCAATAGCCTGGCTGTCTTCCTTGGGAACTTCTGAGTGGCTATTTCTATAAATATATCTCCATTCCTTTAGGACTTCACTCAGGAAAAGTATTGACTGAAAAGTGTCAAGAAACACAAAGACCTTGACTGTACTCAAAACAGTAAAGGTTCAGAGTTGGGAATAACTTTATCCAGTATGAAAAGAAGCCTCTTAGTGTATTTTTCTCAGGTGTCCAACAATTGCCTAGGTATCAATCTTTGACACTTGTATTTATCAAAATGAAGAATGTCCTCCTATAACAAAAGAGGGATCCTTAGTTTCCCTTTCACTCCTTTCTGTCAGTGCTGTTATGCAACTCTCATATAAATGGATTCATTTAAATTCAAAGTGTTGTATACGTTCTTTCCCTTTAAGTGTTAATATTTTTATGGTAGAAAAAAGGCTTTAAAAATATTTTCTTGTCCTCTTGACCTCTAATGAAAATGTCATGATTTTTCTCAGCATTTTAGTTAAAAACATGAGGTCGAATGAATTTATTGTGTGAATTGATTAAGAAAAAACATGAAACCTAGATAGTGTATTCCTGAAAACTTAATTTCCTAAAAGTACAATATTTTCTTATACTTCATAAATATTATACAGGATCAGCCCTGGAAAGTAAATAAAATGTAATTACTATTGATGCTTTATATGATGTTCAGACTCTTTAAATGATAATCCAGGATTAAATCTTTGTATAAACTAAAGTAGTCTGGGTAATTTCACCTTAATTAGTGTGCCTTTTGTTTGTGCAACAAACTATGCTGATTTTTTTTAAAGCAAGTTCAATACATGGAGTAAAACAAGCTGCAAGTGCACAAGTTTAAGGATAATTAACACAGCCCTTATGCTGCTTCTCAATTTTTTTATGTATAGAAAGGTCAGTAGAGAAGACTGAAGAGATCAGTTTGGAAGGTTAGGTTACTGTAGAATGTGTGGAAAATCACAAGCCATGCTGCAGTCTTTGTCATTGCAAATTGTTGGTACCGCTTCTGGCAAAATAAAAGGATACCTTTAGCTTCTCTGCTTGCAGTGTAATCAGTTTTGAGGCAGCATTTTAAGTTTAGGGCAAGAAATTACTCAACCATGNTTTTTGTCACTGATAAAACTGTAACTAGGTTTTCTGGGAAAGTACATCATCCAGTGCTTCCCCACGTCTTTCCTTGAACTACTTCTTTTGTCTGTCTCCATTACACCCGTGTGCAGTGACACAATGTTTCTGCACAGTGGGAGCTTGCAATCTCTGAAGAGGCTTTCCAGCATTGCTTTTTAGACTGAAATCATTACCATCTTCAATAGGTACTTGGATTTGAAAAACTAGCACATTATTATTCTCTGGACTGTCTGGATGTAAAAAGAGGCTATTTTCTTGCTTCCTTTTATTTATTTATGTCCCTGGGTACACATTGCCCTTACACCTAACTTTAGTTTGTTTGGATCTCAATCGGAGCTGCAATTCAGATGTCTTGTGCTGTTTGTGTTTTTCTTCCATGTAAGGTTTTACATTATAAATGAGAACTCTGTCAGAGAGATTTATATTTTGGTTCTACTTAATGCTTTTGAGTTGCATATCCTTTTTTGTATGTGTAATTATCATAGTTATTATTATCACCAACACGGTGCAGCATATTGTAGGGTATGTTACAATAAATGTTATGATGTGTAGCGTAACAGATGTTTGTTAATATGCCTATGATTTTTAAATGCCAACAAGTTGCATAGCTTCAGAGGACATTCAAGTTATCTCATTTGATATCCTCTAAACCACAAGCTGCATCTGTTGTACCAGTAAAACATTATTCTGAACCCAGGGACTTTACTTAGGTAAATTTGTCATGGGACACAACAGTTGTTTCCTCTAGCAGGAGGAGGAAACATCAGGATTCTAGCAGCACCTGAGAACTGTGTTGTGAGTGGAAATGGATTAGGAAAGACTTGTCCAGATGATCCTGGCTATGCTCTGTGGCCCTTTCTGCAGAAAAAAGATTCCAGACTCCTCCTGAAGTGCTGCTGAACTCACCAGAAAGTAAACTGCTCTCTAACCCTAAGCCTGGCTCATGTTTTCCCTGGACATGTGAGCAAGTGATGGTCAAACATCTCAGAAAGAGAATTAAAAAGACAGTACCACCATGTCAGGGGACATGTATCAGCTTTGCTCCTTTTGCTTCACAAATACAAATCCCCCCCTCCCCCAACTTTCCATTTTGACTGTTTAAAGGCTGTAACTCAATATAACATTAAAGATTCATAGTACAGACTTTTCTAAAATATGCAAAATGGAAAATTCAATTTTTTTCATTGCTATTTAAACCATACAGCAAGGCAAGAACAGATACAGAACAGCCTCTACAGTCTTTGTTTGGTCTTGTAATGAATACAGTGTTTTTCTCATAGAGGATCAACTTCTGGAGTTGTGTTGAATGGTTACAGCTCTAGGAAAAAATATACGACAACAGTTGCATAGTCTTTCCACAGAAAAAGCACAGATCAACAGTATCAGCTGAGAACAGCCCAGTTAGGAAATTACTCACATTGTATTTCTCAATGACAGTAACAAAGATGCATCAAAGCCATGATTTGTTTAGAAGTAATGTAACCTTTAAGAAGTTTTGTATTGGCCACACCTGCAGAGGCTCTAGACGAAATTACACAGCTCTGAGTAACTGTGGATGTCTGTTTCCTGATGCTCAGGAAATTTTTGTTTTGATGGAACCTTTACCTGCACTCAAAAATTGGCAGGTAAAATTCCTGCAAGTGATTTAAAAAACTGTCTAAAACCACCATGATGCTCTATTGATAACAGGTGATAGAAATTTCATTGATGCAAAGAGCTATGTTATTCCTGGGCATCAGTTTGATCACTAAAAGACCAAGAGGTATCTTGAAGCAGTGAAAAGAATCAATTTTTCTATTCAGTCTTGAATTTCTACTCAGGCCCAAGGAAAGAAAAATGGAGCACAGCATTTTCTCTCAAAATGACAAAGCTGAGATTTGTTCTGTTTTCTAAGCAGTAAGATTGCAGCCTGTTGCATTCACTGATATGTGGCTTATTGTGTTTGTGCAGATTCCCAAGCATCATCAGTCCCATCTTTCATTCATTTTGTGGCCTTTTTAGGCTAGCACAACCCTTACTAACCTAAATTAGCATAGAATGGGCGCTGCCAACTGTAAGCTACCACTGGAATTTCAGTATACAACCAGTTTTTAATAAACACCAGCTTGAATCTATGCCAATATCATTCTTGCTGTCTCTGGATAATATAACTCTGTTTAGCAAAGTATGTGTCATGTTTTCCTAGCATCTTACAGTTACTCAGCTTTAACCTGCTGGGCACACTGGGATTCTAAGGAACCTGGACAGAAAAACAAGCTGCTGCTGAAAACAACACAGGGATCAATATCTTGTATTACTGTAAAAATCCTTCTGGGCTTAAAACCTTATTTTCTTGTGTTTGGCAGGGAGCCCCAGAGAGTAGCAAGGAGGGTGAATCACAGCAGTTGTAGCAAATGTGTTCCAGCAGAAAGTGTTCCAGGGTTTCATGGATTTGAAGGGTTTTAAGGCCAGAAGGGGCTGTTGGATTGTCTTGTCAGACCTCCTATTTAGCGGAGACACCCTGGTATTAATCCTTGCCTTACATTCAGTAACTGCAAAGAAAAGGCTGTACGTTTCAGTAAGGTGACTGATCTTGACATCATTTTTGGCAGTGTTTTCTGCTGTTCTGGTGGCTAATTTTTCTTACTGTGATAAATGTGGACCTTATTTTCTATTTACTCATCTTTGACTTCAAAAAATCAGATCTCACCATGCCTTATTTAGACTAAAGAAACTTCTAAATGTGGTTTGTGATTTTTGTGTGATCAGCTTCTTTCTTCCCTAACCCTTTCCTTGATAAGGAGAAAACTCTCAAGGCCTAAAATGAAAGGTAGGCATTTCAAAACTTTAATTCCTCTCATCATTCTTGGTCAATTTGGACACATTAAATCACCTTAATCTTTTAGATTCCAAACATACATAAGGTATAGAAGATATTCAGAGAGCTTTTAAATAATAATTAAAAAAAAAAAATAATAATAATGTATTTTTAAAATATTCTTTCAACAAGGCACATTTGGGAAACAGCATGTTTTGCCCCCAGAAAATCAAATTTGCAGACTCTACTCTAAAAGGCACCTGCATAAAACAGTCATGCATTTCTCAGCTACACCTAGTTCGACAACTAGATGAATACATGAGAAAGAGGCACCCTAATAAGCCCCACATTTAAGGCCTGATCCAGCTCCTGCTGCAGTCAGAATTTGGGGGAGTCTACTGACTGCACTAGGGGTTAGATCAGGACTTTGCTGAATAGTAAGACTTTTCCTTGCAAAGATGATACATTTAAATATGAAAAGTAATGAAGTAAGCATGGCAAATTGTGGTTTAGTTGGAATCTAATTTTCATAGCTTTTTTTAAAAAAATTAGAGATAGATATCTCTATTGTAAGTATAGAAATACATAAAAGTAAGATACAGGTAAAAAAGATGGCTGCATAAATTAAATTGTGTCTGCTGAAGTTATTAACATCACAAAGCTACACGTTAGAGGTAGAATCCTGACCTCACAGAAGTAGAAGAGATGTGCTGCCTTTAGAAACGTAAAATTTTCTTGTTGATTTGAATTGGGTAAACGAAATTTTTCTTTTACTTCGTTAAAGAGCGTAAATTCAGTTGCAAATATAAACTTGGGGCAGAGAAATTACCTGTTATCATAGATATGCAGGGGAAGGAAGTGGGGAAATAGGGAAATATAATTCCCTTTTGGTTCTGTTGAATTATGTGTGAGGCCAGGGAAGCACTGTTTCATCTTGGATAGGTAAGGATATTCTCACCATTTAAAAAAAGGCATCATCTTCAAGGACATACTGGAAACAACTGGAAAGGGGTGGGTGAATTCACCAAAGTTTTCCAAATTGCCTTCAGGATATAAGAGATTAAGAAAACCTGCTGTCTATCAGTATGCCATGACCACAGACAATGTTGGCCAGTGTGTTTTAGCAGTGACAATCACAGATAAATCCAAGTGTGGATTTTTGCACTGTTGGAGATGGATGTGACTCTATCACCCTCATTTATGGGGTGATTTCACCTAGACATTTAGGAAATAACTTAGTGCAGGAGAAAATCTTAAATGCTCAGAGTTCTGAATGCCTGTCTTCATTCTTAAGGGTAAAGAGCTCTCAAAATCTTCCCTGAGTTTTTTCCTCATAAGGAATTATGGGGGGGGTTTCAGCTTGGCATTTTAAATGGTAGGTTAGGTATTTAGAGCTGGCATCCTGAAGAATTACCTGGTGTCCTAAATGTTAATTTCTCTTCTTCTGCTATGTAGGAAGGAGAAAGGAAAACACTAATAGGGTACTTCAGTCATATATGCTGAGAAATTTCCAAGCAGCAGAAATATTTTCCTTTCAGAGGTCTGGATCATTTCCTAGTGCATCACCATTAATGTCTCTGTTTATCTCACTTTATCATAACTTTGAATATGAAGTAACTTCTAATAATTTCACTTTTGGCTTAGCACTGCAGAATCTATTATTCTAGGGCTGGAATCACATGCCGTCTCAAAACCCAGTCAGTGCTGCAGAAGTGCTTTGAATGATGACAGATCAAGAGAAAGTGGGTCTGAATACATAATTGCTCCAACACACAGTTAATATTGGTGGATAAAGCTATGGACACACAATTAAGAAAACATGCCTGATAAAACAATTCTTTTTAAATAGATGGGAATGAACTATAACTAGTTACAAAGGCTTGTGAACTTCCCTTCCCTTGCCGAATGTCACTGCCTCAGATTGCCTTGGCAGCCTCATGGATAGTGTTTGCTTCATGCATAATGATTTCCCTCTTTCCCCCTTTCCTTGAACGGTTTTGCCTTTTCGACTAGTTACTGTTACCACCATTTAATAAGAAGCCTTTCCTTGGCTTTCTAATCGAAAACTTGCTTTTATCTTTCTTCATAAAAGAATTGAAATGGCTTCTCTCAGGTTTCTGTAGCCTCTGGGGAGATAAGGACCCTGCGGTTAACAGGATGAGAGATTTTTGTTTAGAAATTTTTATTTAGACAATGAAAAATGACCTCTGTAAACTCAAAGCGATCTTATTTTGGGGCTTTGGGCTTCTGGCAGATAAATCAATTGGGCCCTTGGGACAGCAGAGGAAAAACCTTTGCAGTAACTATGTCAGGACAACGCAAGAGATTTGTTGTGAGGATGCAGTTGTGTTGAAGGTAGAATGCACTTAAAAATAAATATAATTTTATTTTCTATAAAATATTCAGGATTTGGATAGTAAGCTTTTCAGCTGCTACAAGAAAAAATATTTTTTCTTTGATAAAACTTGGGAAAAAGCCTGATTTCTTCTGGGAAGGGGGAAGCAGAGGCAAGAGAGTTGGGGGATACAAAGGAAAGATAGTTTAACAATTAAATATTCAACTTCACAATAACGAACTTATGAAATTCTGTTTTCTCTATTTCTCTTTTAAAACAATGACCCTTTTTTTCTGATATGAAAGTCTCCTATCTGAATACAAGGCCTTCATTTTGTTATCTTTTAATTAAAAAAAAAAAAAGATTTTATTATTACCTAGCTGAGGCTATGGCTTCAACAGAGTATCACAACAGTTTTCACACCTATGTGTAACCCAAAAGAACTTCTCAGATCTTCACAGCATGAACTTGCAGAACATATTTGCTCTGAAGAACAAGTGTAGAGTTTTGCTGTGCATTCTCTACCTGTTTCATGCAGAGCGCAGCTACAGAGTGAAAAGTTATGCAGACATAAATTGCAAATTTGACAAGGGAGCAAATGAGGAAACAGATGCTTAACTAAAATGTATTGATGTGCAATTGTCAGTGAGTTGGTGGGTGTTGAGTAATGCAGTTAAGATGCATCAATGAAGCCTTATTTCATCTTAAATAAAAACTAATGTAAATAGAATTGGAGAGTGTGATACAAAGTAATGAAAGGCAGATAAATGCGTGTGAAGCTATTGTCACCCCACCAGATGCAGTCTGACATTTGTTTGTGCAAAACACCCACCCCTGGCAGTGGGCTCTCAAGCTGCCATAAAGAAGCAAGGTCTGTTGAGGAGGATGTCTTATGGATCCAGTTTCCCATTAGGAGGCAGCTGAATTTGGAGAGGTGGCAAGTTATGTAAGGTGTTTGGTAGTGGTAAATGCCACAAAAACCTTCATTACTATTTACTTGGTTAAGGAAGGGATGGCACAAGAGCAGAATGAGTTTGCAAGTTTGTTAGTTCTATGTCACAGAAGTGGACTGAGGATTTATATCCTATGCAGTGCTATTGTTTCAGTTTTACTTTATATTCAAAAGAATACAGCTTCCTATTTTCCTCATATGTGTTTTTTTTTTCTTTCCTCAGGAGCAAGACAGCTTCAGAGAAAAATCTAAGAAATTAACAAAAGTGCCTTTTATACCATAATGCTGCCATGTGACCACTTAGCTATCATCCACTTGTTTTTTTTTTTTCAGAACATAAAGTTAGCCACAAAGCAGCACTTACCTGGATTTCTCAGTACCCTTCAGCCTACTGATGCCATCTGTATCTCATTATCCCTGGGGCAGTAAGATATGGGCTTGTAAATAAGATATGAAATATTTTATCAGAATTATAACAATCAGCAGAACTGGACACACTCACATGTATTTACTAGGAAACAGTAAGCAGAATCTCCTTGCAGCGATTGAAATTGAAATGAAGCAAAGTATCAGAAAAAAGAGTCACTTTTAGGTTTTTAGTGCTCCAATCACTGATGTCCCAATTTATATTTTGCTATTACATGAGAGGAGAAAGAGTTTTTGAGAATGTTTCCATTTTTTCTCCAGTTTGCAAACATTAACATTGAAATTCAGTCCAAAATTCCACTTTTAAACAGAAGAATCTCTTTAGAAAGCCTGGCAGTGCAGTTAAACTCAGCCAAAATACATTAATTCTGGTTTAGCCAATTTTCATCATGCTTGTCTCTCTTGCAAGACAGAGAAATTCTGGAAGACTATCCTTCTGTGGTTTTATTTTTAGCTTTGCATGTGAAGCCAAGCGCAAATTGTATTCTTTTTGCTAGGTAAATGTATGTTTGTGACACCACAGAACTGTGTGTGCTCTCTGTGTGTGCAGGTGACTTGTTTTTGAGGCTAGTAGTCCAACTTCTTTTGCTGTTTGAATCCCATGGATTTCTGCTCTGTAGAAAAGGCGTTTTGTGAACATTAGAGGATTCAGCCCTGCAGCCCTATGACACAGACAGGCTGCAGTTTTGCTTGCAATGCAACACAGTGGTGGTCAGCACAGGCCCCTGAAACACTTTTGCCTTGGGAGCAGTTTGGGTATGGTTCCCATGCTGGGCTTTATGCTGCAGGAAAAGCAGTTGGGCTCTCCTCACATGAAACATTAGTGGAAAATCAAATGTATGGCAAGATGAGAAAGCAAACTGGGAAAGACTGCTGGTAGAAAGAGCATTGGCATCTTGGATACATTGTGGGGGAAGCAGGGTTCCTGGGGAGCCACCCTTACCGTTCTCCTCTGGGGCTTTTTTCCTTTTCTTCTTCTCCCTTTTCTCCTCTGAGATATGTGTGTGAGATTGCTGTAGGGTTTGCTGCAGGTTTGCTGTAGTTTTGCTGGTCTTTTTGAAATCAGCCATTTCCTAGAAGTGTGATTATTCTACTCACACTTCATAATTAGCAAATTTATGTTCCCTTACTCTTTCTGAGTGCTTTTTCATGGGGCCCAAAATTCCATTTCTGAATGTGTAACATCAACAAATACAGTAGTTAAGGATGACAGCAGAATGGAATTCTTGTGCTTGTTGATTAGAACCTGGAAAGCCCTTCTAGACTTTACATTATGGTCTGTAATGTAATAACTTGCTTGCAATCTGTAGTGAAGCTCCCGGGTAAAGAGCTGAAGACATTTGGCTCCATCCTGCTGGTCTGTCTGTGTCTTTTTTTTCCTGACTGATGTGCTGTAGCCTAAAACCAGAGTTTGTGCTAACATGAGTTTACACTGATGCTAAGGAAGTTTTGGTTTAACTGCGTGCTGGTCTAATACAAAAGACTAGTGTGGACCACAGCCTGAGAGATTCTTTTCCACTGAACCTTGTCAGCACTCCCATTTTAGTGCCTCTTTGTACCACAAGAAAAATGCTGAGGGACATTGGTATTAATGGCAATAAACCTCTTCAATGCCAAGGAGGTAATTCTAAAAAGCTACCATCATCTATTTCCGAGGTTTGAACTAAGAACTAAAGAATATTTGGTAAATGGCTTCTCTTTTCCAGTGGAAGCTGGGCACTATGTAACTGTAATGGCTACTGGGAAAATGCTTTCCAAGAAATTTTTGTCATAAAAAGAAAAAAGAACCCATAGCCAACTGTAACATCTAAGGCAGCAAGTAATTTCCTTTCTAAATTTTTCTACATAAACAATGTGGCTGTAATAAAAAGAAAGAATTTGTCTGTTTGAACATTTGACTTTCTCATGAAAGATTTGTCTGAACTGGGCCCTCATGCTGGTTCATGTCCACATAACTCATCCTTTACAGTCATAGACTGATGTGACACAGGGTAATAGAAAGTGATGCATTGCCTGAATTTAAAGGAACACGGACTATTTCAGGATCGGCTGTGCAGTATGAGATCTGTATCAGATTTGAAACAAAGCTAACCAAGCAGACAGAGCAGTAAGATATCTATAGCATCCATTAATCAGTATATACTATGCTGTTGCTGGTTTCTTTTTTTCATTTTGGCTTTTCTGTGTGTGTTCACCATCTAACATTATTTGCTCTATGCCTTTTTAAAGAGAAGACAAATAGACAAGGTTACTTGGGAAACCATTTACAAATCTTTTCTCCTCTTTGTTTTTTAATTTCAGGGCAAGAAATAATTTTTTTCTAATCACAGATACCACACCAGGGTATCATCTGTATGTCTACATAAGCTTATAGTTATCAAAACACAAAGAAGGCAGCATTTGTTGTTGTTGGATTGTGTTGTTCAAGTGTTTTTTCTGTATATGTGTACCTGCACCTTCATGACTTTACATTGGCAGGAGATAATGATGGCAGTGCACACATGAGAACATTCCTACAAAACCTACCTTGCCCTTCGTTAGATAAAACAGTGATATTTGTTTAAATTTCCTTTCATATCACTAAACTCCTTGGAATCCTAGATTCTAGTTCTTAGAGAAGCAACATAGCTCTCCGTCTGTGAATGGCCAAAGCACTTGGCTGTGAAGTATATTCAGATGAGATCTTAAGAAGTGAGGTTCTTTATAATCTATACACTTCTGAGGAGCTAATGCCACACTTTATGCTAGGAAAATGTTTTGTATTATTTTCCTCAGTTTTTCCCTCTGGAACCTATTTGGGAAAATGCACAGGAGCTCCAGGCATTCCATACTTGTCTTCTGAAGGAACAGCTATCAGTGCTGGTGCTCTGCTCTCTTTCCTCCAACAGCCAAGAGCTTATTTTGTCTTTGCATCAATTGGTTCTTTACCTGTGTTTAATCCAACTTCAGTTGTACTACAACCAGATATTAGAAATCTCAGTAGAAATACTGTCTTCAGTTATGACAGTCTTGGTGGAGAATGCTTCAGTAGAACTAGCTTTTTATTTTGAATTTGGTTAACTTGTGAAATACCATGGAGGACAAAGCATTTTTATGATGCATTAGAAAAAGCCTTACAAAGCACATATATTTTTTTTAATATTTTTGTCATCTAATATGCCTTTCTTCCATTTAGAAATTTCAAATTGTGCTTCCTCACTGTTCTGTTACCTCCTGTCAACCCTCTCTCAGTATGCTATATGTTTTAAAATATTTTTCCAGGAAAGTTCTTATGAGAAGTACCTTAACAATGTTAATCTTTACATGTTGCTTCTGCCAAAAGACTACTTGGGTTGCCCAAATAAGAACCAGAGTAATATGAACCACATAATCATCAACACAGTTTTTTTTTTAAAAAGAGCAGAACTTTTTTTTTTTAAGTTGTCCAATGTTGTCCATCAGAGACTTTGCATGTTAAGACCATTTCTGCCGACATTATTGTAGTAGAGAGCACAGTCCTTACACTTAGCACAAATTATGCATTTACCAAACAAGCAAAGAGGTTGTGTGCCTTTAAAAAGTTTTTCTTAGCAGTGTATTTCATATTTCCTTAAAAAAATTAATGCTACTTTTTCCATAGTATTGCTATGACATTGTGTACTATAAAGTTTTAAAGCCAGACACCTTCTAGCAATAAGAACTTCAGAAGCAAAGCCTGCTGAAACCAGCTGAACTGCTTCAAAAAGAGCATCCTCCTCTCAGGGATCAGCTATTTTTCCCAAGTTTGAAATTCTAACCTGGTAAATAGCATCAACAGGGGACTTTTCCCCCAACTCTTTTGGAGAACCCCACAGATATGAATATCTTCAAAGGAGGATCTGTTAAAAAATGTAACAGTCTTCAAAGGGGAAACACCACCCTCAGCAATCTGAAGTTCTTTAAAGTGGGAGCCCACCAGCACTATGAATCCTCTAAGGACTAACTCCCAGAGCACTGTGGAAATTTGTAAGAGAACAAGCCCTCTCTCCCAAATACCCAGTAGGCTATTATTTTCCTTTAAAAGGACTCTTACATGTGTACATTTATAATTACAGAAAGGGTCTTATTTAACCAGAGCCCTGTAGAACTCTCTTACTTTTAAAACAAATATTGATTAAAAGAAAATAATGACAGAGGAAAACAACTTGACTTTCCTATTTTCCTTTTTTTCTTTTATTTATACCTGATCTCAATATAATACACCAATAACACTTGGCTCGTGCAGTTCTTTTGATCTCTGTAACTAGAAAGTATTCTTTGAGAGTTGTGAAGAAATATAGTCTGAGCAGAGTTATCCACTTATACTGCTGGTTAACTGGGAGTCCAAATACTCTGGCAAGAAGCACATTTATCACCACTGTAGCATTGCTGGCTGTGTCCTTTCAAGAGGTACTTTCTCAAATAAATATTCAAGGGTTTGGGGTACTGGTCTCCACCCTTCTTCTCTGTGTAAGAATTTGATTAGGTAGGGGTAGCTAATGTAGGCACTGAAGCCATTATCAATTGCCAGGTTGATTATGTTCCAGGCATGGCATGAATGTCCAGATAAGTTGGGCAATGAGGCCAGGTGATTCCAGGAGAGGAGACATGCTGAGGTGGCTTGGGCTACTCATGAGTGTCCTTGGGTACCTTTCCAGATATGGATGTGGACATGTCCTTCAAGAAGCAGGGAATTTATCATGGGCTGTTGGAAGGCAGAAGAGCCCTGTTTTGCTGAGATGGAGAATGGCTCGTCTGATGAAAGTGCCTGTGTCAAAGCCAGCAACTGAAGTCAGTTCTCCTGAGTCGCAAATGAGAAGAATGGTTGGGGGTTTTTTGCATGTTTTTGCATCATCAGTCAAGAACACGACTACATATAACAGAATTTTTCCTGACCCCCAGGGTCTGTGAATGTATAACTCAAATGCTGAGATTTACTAGTAAAATTTCTGACTTATTGAAGAAATGACAGGAATAACTAAATTTTACCTTTAGAAGCAAAAACATCATGCTCCATTCATGTATTTATTAGCTTCTTCTCTTTCACAATGCTGTATGATTTATGGTTTCTAATGTAACTGTAAAATCTGAACCTCTCGTATCTTATGTTTAGTGATGTTTGATGGTTTGATTTCCTGCTACTAAGCTGATCCAAAAATGTGTGCCAAGAATATGATGCCTGATAGTATCCTCATCTTCCACTATATGGAGGGAAAAAATTTTTGCAGCATATGATAAATATCTTTATACTTCTTTGATGATAGAATAGTATGATATTTGTCCCTTTTTTCTTTTTTCCTAACTAAGTCTTCTGTTTGGAAGTTTCTTAGATGTTTGGGTCTGATACCAATAAACACATTTATCTCATCAACAGACTAACTGTGTTTTGCTGTAAAGCACTGATAGTTGCAGCAGTGTGTATATCCAGCAGCATCATTGGCTAAATCTACTTGCCAGTGTGAGGGAAAGGAGTGAACAGACAAGTCAAAGGATACTTTGATAGTTCTGGGCAGGCTGCAAGGAGTCTTTAATTAGTTAGAGGAATTTCCTTCCATTATGAGATCTGACAATTAGTCCCTCCATCCAGATGTGATAGTGTTTTGCTAACATTTGTTTTTTCCTAGCGTTTGTGCCAGGTGGGAGAATTGAGATGAGAGAGATAGCTATGATCTGAGCAAGCTTTCCATTGCTGTAAAGCTCTCATGGAGTCCAGATGTCAGAAATGTGGATGTAGACATGGATGTAACTAACGTTTCTGCTCAGTAAACCCTGTATTTGGATATGAAACCTAAGAGAAAGGATAAAAGTAGTGGAAGTTTAAACTATTTGCTGAGAATATTCACTCTCTGGATTCCGCTGAAGCAAACTATCTCAAAAAACAGAACACAAGTCATAACAAACCATAAGTTCAATGTGTAGTATGAAACACTGTATTCTTTCTTGCTGGAATTATGTTGGATTCAACAGAGTTACATCTGAGACAAATACAATATGTTTATTCACAAGAGCTGGGAGGAATGTTTTTTTCTAGTGAATCTTACTTAGTCTTCATAATGCAAAATTTACAAAGCTACTGACAGAGGAGAAAGATGCAGAAAATGGCTGTAATACCTGTATTTTCCTACTCTTATGTTAACTGCTAATAGCACAGAAACCTTAAACAATAGTTTTGAACTGCAGAGCATTTGTCAGCTTAAAACAAAAAACCATCACGTTTAAGAAATGAAATGTTTGAGGCATGCTGTAATGCTCAAGCCCAAAAGGAAAATAGGAAGACTCTAAGTTTCATGAATCCCGTCCCAATTATATTTCATTTAATAACACTCAGTGAAATATCTGGTGGCAGGGGAAATGAAACTACATGATTTTATGGGATCATTCATCAAGAACTAATTGAAGCCTTCATACAGTTTAGTGCTGATAAAACACTGTAACAATAAACAATAACAAAATTCACCAGAGAAGGATTTGTTTTGCCGTGAGGAAAATGGTTCGGTTTCATCCTGGGGATTCCTGGTTAAAAGAGTCTCCAATTTAAAAAGGGATAAGCACAGGCTCCTGTGCATAATGACAGAGTGGGAGCTGTGGCAAATGTATTAGTATTGCTCCAGTGGAGCTATTCTCATTGTAAGTATTTGCTATTGTGTGTGGCTGAGGCAGGATGCAGAACGACCAATAGGATTTTTTAAAGTTTGATTTTTTTAAGCAGTTCCCATGTAGTTTCATGAGAAGTAAATTACAGCTCCAGCACAAGCAACTGAATTTCTGATTTCAAAGTTACCAACTAGTCTTAGTTTTATTGACTGCAGAAAAGTTGTTCTGTATTTCTTCACAGAATCAGGCTACTCTTACAGTGATAGTTCTTTTTAACACATGCTAGAGTGATACCTTGTCAATACTTCAATTGTTGAGATAAAACATATTGTCTCTATTTCTGATCTATTCTCTCTGATCAGAATATTTTGGTAGTCCAAAAACACAAAAATGATTATGAAGAATGTATTAATTTTGATTTAAAAAATGAAATAATTAATGTTTAGTCAATCTGCATTGGGAACCCAGGGAGGTTCCTAGGAAGGTGGCATTATAGTTCAGGGGTTCCAGACTTTACCAGGCCAACTCAAGCAAATAATTTCTGTTCTCTTCTTGTCTTCCTTCTGCCCTCTTAAAATGCAAGCCTTTCTGGGATTAGGAAGTTTCATGCCACCTGTCTGTAGAACAGTGAGCCTCTTTTTTAAGGTAAAACTTCTGGAAGTACAGTAAAAACAAAATTAAATTAGAATAAATAACATGAATGAGGTACAATACCAGATAAGTGATTTTATCCTGGATCATACAGCAGGAAACCTTATGCCTTACAAAGTTCTAACTAATCTTGAATCTTTCTGGATGATCCTATCAGAGAAAGGCAGGAGAAACAATCATATTTTTCTAATTAAATGTACTTTGGTATTTTGCTTATTGAGATTAAAAATTTCATATATCCCTAGAAACACCCTCCTGAAATTTTAGTGGTTGGTTTTCTTGTATGTTTGTGTGGTTTATTTTTGTTTGTTTGTTTGTTTGTTTTTTAAGGTAAGCAGAAGGCTTAAAATATCAAATAACAGCAAATAATATTTGGAGTCTACCTTCCCTATGTTTGGGTATATTTTTCCCCTGAGATGGACATGTACAGATCCTTCACCTTAAACCAGTCATTTCTATCATGCTCTGTGCTGTCATGTTGGCCTTTAGTACACCTGCATTTCTGTTGTAGCTGTAAAAGTGATAAAAGGGGGCTCAACCAGACTGGGGATCCCCAGGTATGGTGCTTCATACCTGCTGGTGAGTAACTTGATGGACCTTCAACACTCAGGCTGCTTAGGACTGTACAAGTGTAAATGTAAAACAAGGTTCAAATTTTGGCCAGCCAAAGACCAGAGTGAATTGAATCTAATTCCATATCTCAGAAGATGTCAATATCCTCAGGATTCAGAAATATTTAACCTGAACTTAAATCAGAGATGATATATAAACAAAGAGAACACAGGAAGACATGATACTGGTCAGCTATGGCTGACCAATCTTTATTTAAAGGTAGATGCCTTTAAATCACTGGTATGCCGATCTTGAAAGGACCCTAAGCTTTCAGAGTGCTACATGTAATCAAATATTACTTTTCTATATAAGCTGAACTTATATTTATCAGACTATGGCTACATTTTCTGAATTTCATTTGCCCCAATCAAGTTTATTAAAAATAATAGTATAATATTTAACATCATAGTAAAATAAAGAAGTTGTAATGTATGGATATAGCTTTTTCCTCTGGATCTATAATTAAGCAAAAGTTTGTTTTTAGCAATCAGCCAAAATTATATCTTTAGGATTGTCTTTTACAATTGTTTCAAGGTTTCTGGATGGTTACATATTCCAAGCATTTTGCACTTCAATTTTCTCATTAAAGTTTCCTTTTTCTCTTAACCTTTCAGTGCCTCTCTTTATCTTCTTTCCACAGTTTCTGTATAAATACTTCTGTCTTGGACAGCACAAGCCCAAAGCCATGAAACACAGGGCAGATTCTCAAGTGGGAAGATGCACCAGGCACCATCAGCTGGGGACAGAGATGATGCAGTGTTGGCATTGTCTCTGGGGACTATTTGTGCTCTAATTGACTGAGCTATAACACCTACCTCTTCCATTATTCATACCTAAAAACAGTAGGAATGGAGTGAGCAGATGTGGCAGCCCCCACTACACCTGTCCTTTCCTGCTCTGCAGTATATGGCTGTGCCCGTACCGTGCACAAGCTTCAAAGCAAGAGATACAAATTCCTGTGCTGATCTGCCACAGGAACTTTGGCTGACATATTCCATACATATTTTGTTGCTTTGCCAAATCTGGAGGATAATCATGTGTATCTTTGCAATATATTATTCTTATGCATAGTGAGCATACCTTTCTCTTGATTTCAAGGGGACTTTTCCTAATATTTCTCTGATTCCCATAGACAATCCTCTCTTTATTAAAAAAGCATGCATGAGCCACCCAGGCTTGTCAAAATCTGAGTATTGCATATTTCTCAATCAGTATGTGCTCTGACATTTTTACTTTTAAATTCTACATGGCCAACTATATTTATTAAACTATCATCTAGTTTTGTTTTAGTGCAAGAAGCTGATCTTTGGCTTTTGAAAATTGTCAGTGTTTTCACTGAGGTGTAGGCTGGTTTTCAATTTGCCCAGAAATGTCTGTGAACTGATCATAATTAAAATAGTGTTAGCAGGTAAAAACAACAGAGGAAGATTTATTTCCACCTGGTATTATTTTCATAGCCTTTTTTTTTTTCGTGTGTGTGTGTTTTTTTATTAACACAAATTAGGAAATGCATAAAAAAATTAAAAGCTCTGGGAACTTCTGTTAGCAGCATCAATACTTTCTATGCAATGGCCATAGCAGAGGCTGCCACTGAATCTTCAGTAGTATCTTTACCAGTATTTCACTGAGTATCCTTAAATTTAAACTTTGATTCAGAAAAAAACATGTGGGCATATCATTAATTCCCACTGATGTAGACAGGTGCCTAATTTTCAGGATATATTAGGAGTACCCAATTGCTCTAAATTGAACACAGGCTTAAATGCCTTGCTGAATAAACCCTTACCATTGAAATCGAACCATGGAAACAATTCAGCTGCACTGGAATCAGCCACATTTATCTATTATATAATGAATGGAAAGCTATCTGAAGGGTAGCAGTTGTGGCACTGATAATATAGGTGCTTGAGAAATGGAAGCGATTGCATCAAGATGTGCATGCATGTGCATTATTTTATGGGAAAAATAGGTGTAAAATTATACATAATGAGTAAAAATAGGATGCATTTTTGTGTAAACTCCTCTCACGTACAAAAATGAAACAGAGAGAAATCATTCTTTGTTACTTCTCATCTATAGCTATTCCTATACTTCTCGGCTGGGAAATTAATATGGGAGCAATGTAAAAAATTTATCAAGTGGTTTATCTTTCTATATTATTAACAAATATTAGTAGTCTATAGTGGTTGCCATTTAAGCACTTTGAGTCACATGTAGTTGAAGTTGTGCATGTCTTATATGTACATAGACTTTTAGCTGCTCCTAGCATGTGCTGTGCCTGCCTGACAGGACAGGGAGAGAAATTTCAAGCAGCTTACTATTTCCTCACCTTCAGCTTGGCAAGTTTAAACTGTTCTAGCTTCTGCTGAATGACTTTTTCAAGTGATTGATATTTCACAAGGAAAAAACAGTACTCTGTATATATTTTTATTCTTCAGGTCATGTTTCTTGAGACATGGGAAGTTGTAAAGAGCCTCGGAGTAATGCATATTTGCACCTATCCTCCCATCCTTGAAAGAATCCTACATGGCTAGAAGTCAGCTTTACCATTTATTTTCCACATCAGATTGTATAAACTAGAAAAATAAGGAAACTGAATGTTAAGCACAGTGTATTTTATTGATATCTCCTAAAATGGTCAATATGGAATTTAGGATTAAATGTACCTAATCTAACCTTCAATGCTTGCAGTAGCAATGTCCATACCCAAGTTCACCACCCCAGATTCCGTTTTTAGTGGCATGTCAGTAGCACTCTGATTTATATTTAGGGATATATTTTTGGATATAACTGCCATCATATTATAAATATCTATATTTAGTCAGATTAAACTTACCTCTGGTACCTTAATTATATACTTTCGTCACATATATTTTTTTACTGAAAGAGCTGTCTCTGGGCAAGCATTGATGCTGGTCTTACAGTGTTTCAGCTTCTGTTTTGTGTGGCAGAAATAACAGTAATATTTGAGGTGGCAGAATAATAAGCAAGCCAAATAAAGAAAAGCCCTGCCCTTACCTGGGATCAGAATGCCTCCTACTCATTTGTCTGGGCTCTTTTCACAGAGGCTGTATCTGACTGTGCTCTTCCCCTTTCAAAGATAAACCAGAATGCTTAAAGACAGAAGTGAAAAAAAGAAAAATAGACAGGAATAAAAGACAGAAATAAAATACTCTGTATTCCACAGTAGACAAAATAAATAGAAAAACAAGACCAAATGGGCTTGCTTTCATTCTTTCATTTCAGCAATTGTATCACAGCTAGAGGAAACTCTACAGTAGATATATGGTTCAGAAAAGCCTATGGTGTAATCCACCACATAACAGAAGACTTCCTGGTTCTCTAAAAATTGCTTACTACATAATAAAATGCCAAATAAAACCCCATAACCAAAATAAGACAGAGGAAGAGAGAAGATCAAGCATATCACCAAATTCCTAAGAGTTGAGGTAGTATATTAAAGAAAATTAAGATATTACAAAGTAAAAGAAAAGTACCTTGAACAGTAACTGTGAGTGACCCGGGGAAAGCAATTCCTGCTGCCATAAAATCTGGCAAATGGTTTAACCCTGAGGAAGTGAGCTGGACCCCAAAGCACACACCCAGCTCATCTCATTGTTTTACAGGGTGAGTCCACCTGCTGTCTGCCTTGGACCACTGCCACTTTCCAAGCACCAGGAACATTTTAAAGACACACAAATTATAGCTACTACACACCTTGAAGGCTCTTCCTGCATATTTTTTGCTGCCTAAAAAAGCCCATCAAGAGGACTAATAACACCTAAAAAATATTATGAAACAACAGGTTCACTTCAAATCCTTCTAGAGACACTGTGACATCAAGTGCCCAGATCCCTAAGTCCCACTCCTTTCTGCCTCAGCTCAGTGCTGTCTCTGTGCTACAAATTACCAGAGACACAGAGGGTACAGTGGAAATGCTGTTACATGCAGACCTCTTTTTCTGTCTGTTACACAGTCCCTCCCCTATTTCCAGTCTTAATTTTAACACGTTCCTTGACTTGTTAATCTGTTTGTGACGCTACTCCAGCGCTTTACTAGATAACTAAAAAACAATCTCAGATGGAATAGTTTTAATTTCCAGTCTGAATTTATTTGTGACCAATTTGTAACCATCTAATTGTGTGCCTGCACTAAATGGGAGTTTTCCCATTGAGTGTAATTGGATCAGGCCCCAAACCGCAAAGACAGCTGCTCTTATTACAGCGTGGAAAACAGGCAGGGTCTGGGTGTTACTGCATAATGACAGCAGTAAATTATATTCCAAGGGCAAGATCAGAAGCTGGTGTAAATCAATACAACTCAACTGGCTTTTAAAAAGTTATATCGGTGTGTGCAAGCTGCAAGGTTGGCCCAAACATTTTCTCAGTAGATTTTAAAGCTCATCCTGTTGCATAATGCATGCTACAGAATTACTTGCAGCAGCTCCTGCACCAAACCTAAACCATCTGACCGAACCCAGGCTTGTATTTCAGAAAGTCATCCAAACTTGATTTAGAGAGTGTGTATCACGGAGAATCTACCCCACTCCCAGAGACACTTTTCAAACATTTACTGTCCTTGTTCTTAAAGAAATCACTTTATTTTCTTCTTCACTAAGATGTCACGCTCTAGCTAGATTTCCTAGCTCTTTTTTCCTAACACATGTAATAGCCTCTTCACTCAAATTTCTTCTTCTTATATTTGTAGATCTGCAAAATTGTTGTTACACCCTTTAGTCTCTGTGCTCGGTAGATGAGTCGATTAAACTTTTATTTTATTTGGCCATTATTTCACGGTTTTTCAGTTCAAACATTTTCTAAGGCCTTTCTAGTTGTTCAAACTCACCACACTGGTTGCTTTGAAGGACGAGCAGGTAGCTTCTGATGCAAAAATTTACAGTCTGATACATTTAACAAGAATTAGAAAAAAAATAATATTTGTTTGTTTCCCGGGAGAGAAAATAAGAAATAGCAAACAACAGCTACATTAATTTGACTATGGCTCAGTGTTTTTATAAGGAATGATATATTTAATGGAATTACTCTGTGGAAGAGTCTCTGTTATTCCCTTTGAATATACAGAAAAAATTCAGTGATTTCTCCAAGTTCGGTGAGATTTTGAAAGATGTGCAGCCACACTCCTTGAAGCTAGTTCTGAAAGTGTAATCAATTTTGATTTACCTGAAGATAATAGTAAAATTCACTAGTTTCCAATAACAGGAAATAAAAAGGAAGTTTTCCTGTAGAGAAAAATACTCACTATATTACTGTATGACTTAAAGAATGCAGTTTCATGTCTCAAAACACTGCCCCCATAAGAGAAGCCACCACAACAGAACCTGAGATAAGTGCAGACAGCACCAGGAAGATGCTCATTCCAGGCCAGGTGAGGCAGATCTGGGTAATGCACCCAGATAAATTTCTCTCCATGGCAAACTGTGGGACAGGCAGTGCGTGCTTATGCACAGGGCACCCCACGTTATGGGAACAGCACCCACACCCTGTGCACACCCAGGACCAGACAGTACAGAAGAGTTACCTCAGAAGAGCTACTCTGGGACCCACCCCACTGAAGGCCAGGGTGAGGAAGGACCAGTGGGGCACTGGAGGAATCCACATGGGATGATATCTATTGCTTAATTTTTCTCTCTCTCTCACTCTCTTTCTTCCACCCCTCTTCTCCAATTTCTTTCTATCTCTCTAGCTCACATTTACTCTTAAATAAAATCTGTACTATTGATTTCAGCACATGGTCTCATTTGCACCTTAATTCAGGCATTCATTATAATCAGTTCTTAATATGTTTTCATAAAGGTAAAAATGTTGGTGACTCTGTAACTAATTTTCATTCTTGATATGTCTTTGAGTCTGTTCTAAAGCTGACCAGGCAGACAGCGCCCAAGCCTTAAGTTAGCTTGATCTTCAGTGCTGAGGAACCATGGAAAGACAGCGCAGTAATGGTTTAAGTACCTGCCTTTCTTTCATAAAGAAATTTGGTTAAAAAGGCTTTGCTGGCCTGAGAGTAAAAGGAACTTCTACTCTGAAAGCACAGCTGATAGCTGCAATCCATGTATGTTCATTGTTATAAGGTTTCCAGCATTACAAACTATTTTGGAATATCTAAGAAGGATTAAAAACATGAGGACTAGTAACAAATAAATATATTTACAGTTTGGAAATGGGAGAAAGACTTAAAAAAAAGGTCAAATATGAAGAAAAACAATTAAACCAAAACATGTTCAACTGGTTCATTAAAGCATAATAAGCAATTAAAAAGCTTGTATTTATTTAGTGCTGTGAGAATAATTTGAGTATAAGCCTTGTTAACTTCAGTTGTCCAAATCAAGGAGGATGTGTCAAGGAGGTTCTCATCAATCTTGTATAATGACTACAGAAGCATTTAGCTGATCTGAGGGGCACAGCTGGATTTTCATCCAACCCTTTCATTTGGAAGCTCTAATTTAACACTTAGAGGAAAACTCCTGTGTTGTTCTGTCAAACTTTGTCTGGATAAACAGTTTTTTAAATCAGAATTCTCTTGGCAAATAAAATTTCAAAGTAAAAAGTATTACTAAAGGTATATCTGTGCAAGTCGCATTAATTTTGTAGTAGTGAAGGATGCACCCCACAGAGATGGTTTCACCAGACCACCTGGATAAGTCAGCCTTGCAATCATATGGAATAAGACTGAGATTAGACTATATCTCATGAAAAAGAGTAAGAATATTAAGTTTACTCCTAAGATTGACAGAAGAGCAACAAAATGCCACAGAACAATGTGAAAAATACTGACAAAAACCCTGAAAACAGAATGTATTGGGCTATTCACAGCACAAATTAAAGAAGGGAGGAAGATGGAGACGAAGATTTAAAATGTCTGCATGCATATTATAAGCGCAAGATACGTGGGAGACAGAAAATTTAGAAGGATATTATGGAATAATTTCCATAATTAGAGTAGGAATGCAATTTGGTTCAGGAAATATAGGAAAATAGGAAGTTTAGATAATATTAGGAAGAAATAAGGGAGAGCAGTGCCTTTAGTAGTATAGTGTAGGATACAGATACATTTAAAAGGTAAAAGAAGCAGAATGCCATCTAAAGATCTATGAGATACTACAGAACTAGAAAGGTAAGGAAGAGAAAGTTGATTTTGATTTTGATTTTAAGTTTGGTTTGATTTTGTAGTTTTATTTTTTTTGTATGAAGAAATCCCCAAATTTTTATTCCATCGTTCATGGGATTTCTTGCTTACTGGAAATTTGAGCAGCATGAGTATATGTTGAGAAGGGAATGCAGTAGGAACATGAATGTCAGGTAAGTTGTACTGATGAACATCTTTCGATACAGGAAGTACAGAAAACAACAAGAAAGGAGGACTTCTAAATTCAGTTCTAAGGAGTTAGTTCAGAATTGCACAGAGAAGTCTGGAAACAACTAACTAGGCAGCAGTTCTGCAGAAGGATTTAAGAGTTATGAAAGGAATCAGCAGTAGAACATGTGTTAATAATACACTGTCCTTCAAGCAAAGACTAAAAACCTGTCTTGCAGTGCATGCCTGCTAGTACACTTACCTGCAAAGCAAGGGAAGGATTTGTCTCTTCCTCTCTGCAGCAGGCAGTCTCTTCTGTCCTTGGCCCTGGGCAGTCTTCATCTTCTATGTGCTTGACATGGACCTTGTACTCCATGAAAATGTTGAAATATTGAGGTCAAGAAGGATAATCAGATGTCCAGACTACTTGATAGAAGAAGAAATACATTAGGTCTGGCATTAGTTAAACCATCCTACTGATAATGATCATCAACAATGGGGAGAAGAGTGTCTAGAAGGGTGACTGAGTCCCCATTACATGAAGATCTTTTAGAACAGGATAGCCATACCATCCTACCAAGGATAACAGATATATAGTATTTGGGAAGTGATGAAATGACTGGTTTCTTAAGGTCTCTCCAGTTCTGACTCTAGATTTGCTTATTCCTAACTTTGAAGGTAGTAATTTCCAGGAAAATAAATTGATAAAAACAGGAAAAAACATGTTCTACATAAAAACCAATGGAGGAACATGGTCCAGAGAAACTGCTTATTTACTTCAGCAATTAAATATGTTCTTCTAGTTAACTAAACTTACAGTGATATGTCTAGTACTGGTATGATCATTCTAATATTTAATAATTCCAAGGTTAGCATGTTCATACCTCTGCAAAAGAAATACTTCACATTTAATGCAATATCTCCCTTGAGATTTGTAACATCTTATATTTTCCATTAATTTTACTCACGCTCTTATTTCAATGGGTTTTTCCCCTTCCAAAGCCTAGTGGGCAGTCTCCATTTTTCTTCTGGGTACTCATTTAATCTCTGTAAAATTATTGGTGGGATGTAAAAAAATGTTCATTTTGGTGTCATATAATAACATTAGTCAATTGTATTTTTCTTATAATAACTAACAATTTATTAATTGCATTCTTCTTTGCCCAAGGAAGAAGACTTTGGTTCATTGAGTTATACCACACTTGACATCACCTGTATTTGTCATAGTCCCACACGGGTGCTGGAGGGGAGATTATGGAGGCTAATATTTGTTTAGGTTAGGATAGACTAGGAAATAATCTTTATATACAGCAAAATATTTTAAACATTTCCAAAATTTCCTATTCCTCATCAGCCTAAGTCTTCTTGTATTTCTTTGAATTTTTAATATGTTCTTCCACTTGAAAAAAACATGCCTTCATCAGAATAGAGTGGTGGAAGAGCACTCACTAGACATAGAGAATACAGAGATGCAGGTCCCGGCATACCTGCTCTTTGCTTCCTCCCTCTGTCCTGATCAAAAGTTATCCTGTTATCCAGAAGTGATTATTTTTTTCTTCAACCTCTTTTTGGTAGGAGGTGTTCAATAATGATTTCAAAAATACTAAAAAATTCATTATAAATAAATAGTTTATAACAGTTTGATATATCAGCAGACAATGTAGGAGACATCCTTCCAACAGTGCATCTATGTTTATGTCAAACGTAAGAATACAGTTCATGCTCAGCCAAAATGTGAAAGGAGGAAGGTCAGGATAAGTATTTTCCTTGTAGTTGTCTCTGTTGGCTTTTAAAAAGTTTTATTTAGCTGCATCAAGATTTGGTGGTTTATAGCTGTTGCATATTTATAAGTTCCTGGCTAGAATGTACAGAGTGTAAATTCTCAGATAGGTCATCCAAGAAATAGCACATTTTTCTCTCTGTTTTTTCACATACAAAAGTAAAATTCAAAATACAGTATTTAAAAAAAAAAATAAATCTGAATTTCCAGAACAAAATGATAGTTTTGGTACTGCAAAAAAATCCCTAGCAAAATAAAAACCAACAAAACCCAAATCCATACTTTTCTTTCTTCATTATTCAGTCTTCATTATGACACCACATATATCCAGATCACTTTCACTGTACCATCTCTGACCTGTTGTCTTGTCTTTTGTCATTTTGGACTATCCAGTGACTTTTCCAGTGACAGTTGAAATACATATGCTTAGGCTTCTTCCAGGAGAGCTATATTGTTATAATTTTGTGTGGCTGACATAAATATTTTTGATGGAATGAGTTATAGGAGCAATAGACATTGCAATTTCTTACTGAAGTACATAAAGCATGCAAGTTAAAATACTGCCAAGTTTTCTGGCCTCTTCTGCCTATAGAGAGGCACTGAACAGGCATCTGTTAAGGAGCATCACATCCTTGGTTACTAGAAAATATTTTTATTGGTATGTAAGTCATGCTAGAACTTCTGCTTTTACACTATATACATAACTACAGCAGCACATATTCAGTGTGAGAGGAGCTTGTTCTGGAAAGCAGTGCTCTCCAGAATGTTTTAAACACTGTTGTAGCAAATGCAGCAACCAGTGAAATAACAGCACAGAGCAATTTAGATAGATGACATCTCATACCAATACTCTGTTTAATATAAAACATAATAGTGTTCAAGAAAATTTATAAGGCTCTGCAGTACTTTTTATCAAAACTTTCAGGTTAAGAGATTCTGCTGCCATACCTTCTTTGTATAGACTATAAAACTAATGGATGGGACAGGAGCCCTGCTAAAATTTACTTTAATAGTAGTGGGACCCCAGGCTGGGTGATCCCACGTTTGGATGTTCCCTGACCTCATCAGCTTACAGAAGTACTCTCTGTGTAGCACAGATTCCTAATGGAAATCTCTTACTCAGCGGACTAAGGAAAAAAATATTGAAGGAATAAACTGCTCTCCTCTTCATCTCTTACTTTCAAGAGAAGGAATGCAATCTAATTGTAAAACATATTTTTAAAGCAAAAATCTTGCAATGTCACAATGCATTTTTAAGACATACTTTCAAATTGAGAATATGTAAAGGTTCCTGCACACAAGAACATTACCTAAGTGATAGATTTCCTATACTGAAAGGTTTTTTCATGTAAATTGCTCAGTAATTACATTTCAAAACTACATTGATTTCTTATATGTCAATATGTATTAGAGATTAAATGTCCAGTTCCTGTCAGGTGGGTGAGCATTTAAAGTTGGAGCTCTTCTGAGAGATTGTTTTTTCAGTAAGGCTTGGTTTTGGGATACTTTCTGCTTCTTTTAAAAAGCTCTTTTTATCTTATGCTTCCCTTTGGCTAGTGGATCTCTTTTCTCTTCATTTTCACTCCTCCACAGTGCTTCTTAGAAATGATTCAGTGAAGCAACACTGGCCCCCTTGTACAAAATTCCCAGTGTACGTTGGGAATTTATCTTACTTCTACTATGTGTTATAATTACAAGTTCCAATCAAAGTACATCTTTTGAGTTACAAGTTTGTGTCATTGCTTTAGTAGAAATGCAAATGTTATGTATTTAACATGCAAATGAAGTGAAATAAATATAATGCATGAAGTCTGTATTCCATCTCAGAAGTAATTGTAATGTGTAATAAGGGTTCGGCAGCCAGGTTTGACAAGAGAGAAGGCACAACAATTTTTATTTACTGCAAGAGCACTCATCTCTGTCTGACCTCTCCTGGTTCTGGTGACATTTAATGTAAATTTGGCACTCTGATTTCTATATGTGATGGCAGGCATAGCTGTATTACTTTTGCTTTTTTTCACTGGCTTAGTCACAATCATTTTTACAACTTGATGCTTCTGCATATAGAAGTGAGTGTCTGTATTTATGAACTACAGAATGGTTTTAAGTCAGAACAAATGTGTACTGTCTACCAGATGATGCTTTGTGAAAGTGCTAGAAATAGGACACTACCAAAATAATTCTTTATTTGGTATATGTCTGAGCTTCTGGAACATCAGAAATTAGCTAAGGGTTCAACTGGGACGACTATGCTCAAGAAGTACCAAAGGAGTCATCCTCCAGGACTGACTATTGAAACTCACTTGGACTGCTAGCCTCCAAAATACACAGTGGCAGTGGTTCCTGTAATTTGCCTTGCTTTCTGGAAAACAGATTTTCCTTTTCTTTTTTTATACCTGTTGTGAGCAATTTTATTGCAGAATGAATGTCCCCCATTCACCTTCTTAAAGACAGTTAAAAAACCCCATTTTTACAGAATTTTGTCAAAACCTTCTTTACCTTCTTGTTATAGTTTTATTTTTATCATTTTTTTTCCACATGTCAGACTACAAGTTTGTTTTGTGTGATAACGTATTCCAATCTTCTCATCATCCTTTCAACATTTCTGCATCACAAGAAGGGTTGAGCATAAATTCACACATTATTTAAAACACAAAATTACCTGGAATGCATACCAGCATGATTATATTAATTGATGCAACCTCTGCAATCTACATGACTTGTGATGTAGTACAGCTAAGCTTCTTAATTACTGACTAGTTAAATATTGCAGGGTTCTTTTTGCAAGCAAGTGAAATAAAGCATTGCCACTGTGCTTGCCTACAGGTTTCTTCAAAGCTTTGTTTGTAAATGAACCTAGGAACTGCATTACTTGTTTGGGTTTTTCGTAACTATAGTCTGTTCTCTACTGGAAGTTTAAATTCAATCTGAAATTAAGTGAAAATAATCTTAAATTCCAATCAGATGTGCTTTAAATTTTGTTTTGAATGATTTGGGGGTTTTATTGTTTGTTTTTTTGTTTTGTTTTTTTTTAATTTTCAATGCTGTTCTATTTCAGCCTTGCTCTGTTAGAACCTCTCAGGGTAATTGGTAGGCTATAGAACACATCACTACTGCTGCCAACTTAGTTGAAAAGATTCTGGTACCTAATCAAAGCAAAGTTTCACTGTCTAATATCAGTGAATATGGACATATATATGGACATATATCTTTATTTGGTACCTGATATGTTTCAAAATAAATGACGAGGAGTAGGGAGAAGAAATAGGCCATGAAAATTGAGAAAGTAATACTTATCTAATAAAGATTCAGTGAAATCTGTTATACGTTTTACAAATATATAGAACAACAATAACAAAAAAGGAATAGCTGAAATTCCCATAATCCAAAAGACAGTTAGAATCAAGGGAATGGTCATTTTATACTGGTGTGAGCAATAAATGGCCTATTGTGTATATTTATTTGTTAGGAGTAAACTCTTAAAAGCAATCTGCCATTTCACAGGAGGCAAGTGAAACCATTTCATTATTGCAGTAATGTAATTAGAAATCTCATAAGCAATCAAGCGGCCAAATTTTGCACCAGCTGTAAGCAACTAAAACAAAAAGTGACAAGTGGACCAGTAAGTAATGAATTACAATAACCCAGATGAGAAATAAAAGACAAACGTATGAGTGTCTTGGCATCCCCAGGAGAAGTAATGTCTATAGGCTGGAAATGATCCTGGGACAGTAATAAAATGGCTTTGTAACATCATTAATATAGAAAAAAAATCGCAACTTGGAATAAAACCTAATTTTTGTGAGCTGAGACTTTTGGCGAGTATATGGGTGTCAGAGAGAAAAAGCTAGAACTTGGAAATGAAGTATATAATCTCCATGGTTTGTAAACCTGACGAGTGGGGTTTTTTGCTTCTACCTACATGGAGGGTAAGAAAGTGGAATGATATCCAAACCTCCATATGAAAGTCCTGTTTGTAGAACGTGGAGCTGTAGAACATGGAGATTCAGGGCCCATCACCTCAGCTATATGCAATGTAGGCTGGATTAAAGCGTGGAGCTTTGACGGAGACAGATACCAATTCAGAGATGATTGAAACTAAATGAGACAAAGCCTACCCAGGGAATCTTAGGGAGCAAGTAATAAATTTATGTACAACTTTGACATATCAGAAGCTGAAGCTAATCAGTCTAACAACAAAATAAAAGTGAGTGATCTTCAAATGAGAGCAAAAGAATAGTAATCTCTGAAAACATGATTTCTTTAAAATATCTCTTTTGCACCTGAAATTGGTCCTGCAGGGCAATTATGACAGACAATCCCAAATATGGGTGCATGAGTACCACTATCTGATTATTTTTTTAATTAAAATATCTGTCAACAGCCACTCTTGGCACACATGTTTAGGAAATTTCCATTTTCCATTGACTTCATAGGTCAAGTCCTGACCTTCCTGTGGGGAAAAAAATTTGTTGAGACACACAAAGCCTGAATGATATTAGTGTTTCAGTTTTCAAAGGAATTCAGGAGACTAAAAGAGCAAATTCATCAAACTGCAAGCCCTGAAAATGCAAAAGGAGCCTGAGTTTCTGAGCATCTTTGAGCATATCTCTTGAGCCGTTATAATGCAGATAAGGAGCCCGGTGTGAGATGTGCAACAATAACTCTGCATTGTTCAATTTTCCTGAATGTCTGACAAGTATGTGTGGCTCTCTCTATACATTTATGTGCATGTGTCTGCAACGCTTGATCTCACATACTGTAAATGTTAATGGATAAAGAAAAATGCACTAACTGTAGCTAGCAGCTGCTTTGTTGATTTGTTAATACAGATTGTACATTGTAAGGAAGAGCATCTGTAATGAAGTAAAACAAAAATACAAAGACATATAAATTGGGAGGTGGGAGACCAATAAAAATGACACAAAAAGTGCCCTGGGCAACAAGAAGCTCAAGAAGTACTAAATGCTTAATCAAGCTTTAATGTATATGTCCTCTGATTCAGCCTTCCAATGTTGCTCCTTTGGCTTAAGCTCAACTTTCTTTTTTTTTTTTTTTTTCCTGGTTGCAGCACATGTTGATTTGGAACTGGTAGGCTTTCAAAAGAGCCTTCATTTTCCAGGGTATAATCTTAGTCTCAAGGAGATAAATATTGTGGTGTGTTGTTAAGAATAAGTGTCATTTGGAAGGGATAAAAATGTTACAGGGAGGACATTTTTCAAGAATGGAAATGATTCTGCACGACATCACTTTGACATCCTCTAGCAAGAGAGGAACAACAGTTCTGGGATGACATTCAAAAGCAAGTAAGACACATCTTAAAGAGCCAGGCATTTTAGATGGGAAACCTTCCTTTTGTGAAAGAGCTGGGCTTCTTCCTTGACTTCAGGCTTGTCACCCTCTCCTATAGAGGTGTGAAATAACATAAATAGATTTTCTATTGCAACGTTGCCACAAAGGTTAGTTTTAGGTCTTCCATTTAATTCACAGTGACTGAAATTCATTCTTTTAGAGACAGGAAGCATAGACTTGCACTGCTTAAAACCTTGATATAAGGGTGATTTTCACTCAGGCTGCTGATCAAAGGGAGATGTCCACATGTTGTTAATACATAAAGACAGAGTTCTTAATGATGCATATTTTCTATGGTGGATCCAGGATTTCTTCCATGAATCCAAATCTCAGCATGCACTCTTTCTTTCAAATTCTGTCTTGTGGTCGCCCCAACAGGATGAATATGTTTATCTAACCCTCTAAATATTTTTAGTCTTGAAAATGTCAGACTCTGACCTATATACTATGTGCTTTATTTGTATTTAAGTGAATATGATAGTATATGTATATGTATGTATTATTGTAATATGTAATATTATTTAAGACTATTGAAAATGTAGATTTATATATGCTACTTTGCATTGAGATATGTTACATTCACTCCAGCTGATTCCATGCTGTTGCACCAGCAGAAACCTGGTCCAAAGATTCAGTCTGCAGTTCCCCTTGCCTACCCTTCCTCGTATTGATATCAGGAAAATAAGGAACTTCAAGGTGTGGCCTAGAATTGCTTTTCACTCAGGGCTGATGGTGGTGTCCAGTTCCATAATGGGGAAAAATAATTTCGAAGTTACTGACTTTGACCTGTTTTGTCATTCATGTCTTTAAATTTCTCTTCCTAGCTTCCCAAGAATAAACTTGTTACATAACATATTTTAATAAGTCACTTAAGTAACTGTAGATGAGCTCTGTAGGTCTGGGCTGTAGTTCAAAGCAGCTGGTTTGCAAGTCATGTTTGAGAGACAAAACCAGTAGAAACCGTGTAGAGTGGAACTTGTAATCTATAATGTATATTAAAGAAAAAAGAAATTAAAATAAAGTAATATCAGATCTGTTTAATCTCGGGAATTCTTGACTTGCTTAAAAGCTCAAGACACACATACTAAATGTTCTTTTAGGAGGTGTGTCATTACTGTATGATTTCCATTTTCTGACATTAATTGATCCAGACTAACTGCCTTCTGCCAAATTTCAGTTTGAGAGATAGTGCCTTGTTTATTTATTAATTTACTACAAAACATCAAAAATGCCCAGTGGGTTACTGAAAGCAATGATCAATCACATCTAATCTTAGATTATGAAGTTGATTTTATTCTCCTTCCTTCTTCCTCTCACCTACTTTTATTTAATTTCTTGAATGAGCTGCAGTCCGGGGACTGCCTATATGAATACACATAAAGGGTTCCCACTTTCAGTGCATCCTCTGATCTCAGCTACAGAGCCAGACATGTTTCAGACATACCCAGGGCAACATTTTTGGAAACAACAGGAAGATCTTGTCACTACCATATATGCCATTTTGCTTTAATACCTCACTTTTAAGAAGAAAAAACCTCATTGGTTCATCTTCAAAACTAAAACTCTACTTATTGTATTCCCCCCAAAAGTTTTTTAATCTATTTTTAAGACCTTAAGGTAGAGGATTATTTAAAAAATGCTGATAAAGAGGTAGTGAACACTATGACATAATATGAAGACTTTTATTGGTTTACATGTTATCTACAAATCATACCCTAGGTCTCCCAGACTACTATATCAGATGAATGAAAAATGAAGAAATTAAAGGGTTAAAATAAGATGACTGTGACAGATTTTCGGTCATGCATCCATCTGACTATTTAATGATAATCCAAGTCACTGAACTGAGTTCTCACTGCTAAATTTTTGAATATTCTAAGTGATGATACAATTGACTGATAATAGAATAAGTCAGACAGAAAAGCAGAAGAAAGCCTTTATATCAGGGTTTATCTTCATTGGGACAGGGTACTTCATCTTTTTGGATCTATTACTGAAAAAATGGGAATCATGCTTGTAACTAATACAGAACTCATACCTATATACAGTTCAAATATGCATGAAATTGCTTATTTAAACAGATAAAGATAAGAAGAATAGATGAAAATTATGGAAAAGAGGGAAAAGGTTTTCATGGTTTACAGATAAATAACCAACAGAGCATTTAAGTGCTAAAGGTAGCTGTTTTAGAAAAGCTCTATCATAAAATACAAGTTTTGTAATTGAATTTTGAGCATGATAAAAGTCTTAATACATGACTTAGATGATCCACAGCAGGAATATGTATAGAAGAATTTCTTATGTCAATGAATCTTGTCTTCTTTTATTGCAACAACATAGTCCTTAATTTAGACAGATTATGAATCTTTTGTAAAGGGGGCTAGTTTTTTGCCTTGTCCCCTTGAAAGGCTGTTTCAAGATCTTGCTTCTTCGATAATTAGAAATTTTCTTCCAACATTTTCTGTTTCTGTTGTTGCAATGATTGCTACTTTTCTTGGGTGAAATAGGAAAAAAGTCTTCAAAATATTTCTCTGATGCATAGACTTTCAGGCACAAAATGAGCCAACTGAACAAAATATGATATGTTCAAACCTGAAAAAGAAAGTCAATTCAGCATTCTGACCTGTGAAACTAAATGGAATTAGGGCGAACTTCAGTGGCAAGATGTTGGATGTGACAGTTTGAAGGAATTTTTCTATGACTATGTAATGCAAAAGGCAAATCTAAACATCAGTAAATGTCTTAAATTTGCTTAAAAGTACTAATTTGAAATGTTCCAGCAAGTCTTACAACTGAGATATTCACCTGCAAACAAACTTATGTATGTATGACAGAGAGGGTCCACAGCCCATCTGACACAGATGGCATAATATATAAAGAAAAACTCATGTCTGCAGTAGATTTATTTACATATGGCACCCCAAGTGTGCAGAGGACAGAGCAGGAAGCTCAGTGCCCATTAGTATCCTATGATACACAACTCATACATTTCATCACTGAGCCTCTGACTAACCAAAAAGACCTTAACAACCTACCAAGTCATGTCCTAGCATGTCTTATTCTTGTCTGCATATGCAATAAATTCTACTTTAAAAATACCTTCTATTCAAAAAACAATGGTATAACACTTTATAGATGAAAAGCTATGACATGAGCATCACTGTACATCTATCTGTGGCTGTGAGATAGAGCTTTTGAAGGCATATGTGCAGGTTTATTATGGTATTGGTCCTATTTTTAGCTGTTATTGTGAATTTTCAATCACTACTCTTTTTAGACAAAGAAATGCTTTAAAAAAAAAAAACATTTTTGATGAAAGATATATATTTTGGACAGAAAAACCCACAATCTTTTTGTGCCAGAATTTCAAATACACAAACATAGCAATTTGTTCATGTGATATAATTGCAGTAATTTTTTGGACACTCTAGTCATGCTTTGGACCTCCATAACTCTACAACTCTGATAATACACCTGATGCAGATGTTATTTACTCATTTCGGCTATTAAGGAAAAAATCCTGGTCCATAATTGCAACAATGTGACTAGGGAGTTTCTGTAGTTGCTGGTAAGTAGAATGAAACACCAAAACTCAACCTCAAGGGCAAAAAAGCAGCATTTCTGATTTCAGGATAGTTTGGTATTTACCTGAAAAATTCCTCTTTGCTTGCACTTTTTTATTTAACTTAGAATGAAAATGATCCATTTTTGCAGTAGAAAGAATGGAAAAGGGAATTATTTCTTAAATATACTGGTTAAAATTTTACTGCTCATCTAAGTTACAAAACCTGTTTTTGTATAGTCTAAGACAAAATTTTATTAGCCTAAAGACTGTGCTTTATTTTCTCCAGACCTAGTGATATCCCTGAGTAATGGTAATAACCTATTTCTCAAAAAGTTTCCAAGAGCAATGGGGAATTGTTTGTCTGCATTGTTTTTCAGCACCCCTTTTTCTTGGTTTTTTTTCAGCATTGGTCTTGCATCAAGGCGAGCAGTGACTGTGCAGATTGCTAGTGAAGAACAGAAAATAACTGCATTGCTGATGCCAGCAACCTCCTTCAAGAAGGACCTTTCAGGGATGAGAGCGATGGCTTTAAAATATAAAGTTTTGGATCTTTAGAGAAAAAGTGAGTAAATTCTGCATATGCAAGTCAGGGTATGAAATGGATCACCGGCAACTGTATTTGCCTGTCTTAATTATGGCTTTTAAAGGCATTCTCTTTCGCAGCCTTATCTTTCATAATTTTTCAAATTTGTAAGAATTGATAAGTTATCAGCATTTAGCAAACCACCAATGCATTCATGTCTCTCTCAATTATACATAATTTCTTCTTGCTAAATCCCCTGTGTTTTATTTGAGAGTTGCCTTATTTATTGTGAGCCAATAATGCATTGAATTGTGTGTGCACTGGCATATTATCTTGTTGAACCATCCAATTAAATATGATAATGTTGAACATACTGACATAGTTAAACACTCAGGTGAATGAGCAATTCACTGTGAAGTGCAGAAATATTTAAAGTCATCTGTGTGCCTTCAAGCAATCTGTTTTACGTAAAAGAACACTCCAGGAGTTGGAGAATGATACAGGTCTGAAAAGAAAAAAAAAATTGAAACTTCCAAAACATAGGCCTCATGGCTGACAACCATGGCTTTTGAGAAACCCCAAATAAAGTACAGAAGTGAAGCACACTACTTTATTGGGTGACTAATAGACACAAAATAAGGCATTACATTGTGCTCAAAATCATAACATGGAATAGCACCATTATTTTGGCCTACGGATATTTTCATCCTGGACTAAAGTTACATTATATCTGACACGAACCTACATTTCTAGGAACACCCCTCTGCAGAGGTTTTCTGTGAGATTTTGTAAAATCAATATGTCCTGGGGTGAAACTTTTGCATCTAAACAAATAAAATTGTCCATTGAAGAATATACCTGTGAAACTTAATGAGAAACTAGTCTGACATGCTCAGTACACGGAGTTTCAAAAGCCTATAACTAAATCACATCAAAAACAATTTTTTCCAGAACACTCAAAAGCACTTCTCCTTAGTGCTGTTTTCCTGCCAAATTTAAACTTTCATCCCCCAGCTGTTTTGGCTGTAGAGTGATTACAAAAAAGTGTCATGGTAATTGTTTATTGTCAAGAGTGTCTTTTCTCAATTTTTACATGCTTGAAAAGCCTTAACTTTTTTCTCCTTCAAACTTCAGAAAAGAATTGAAGAAAACTACAGGCAAAGTCAAACAAGAAAAAAATAATTCTGAAAAAAAGCCCTATGCACATTGGCCAAAAGTTGAAGTTTGAAAACTTCAGTCTAAGTTGAAAGGTTCAAGAATTACCGAATACTGATGTCATCAGGTTAGAATACAAGCCATTATTCAATTTGATACTCAGCTATTACTTCTATTGCTATTGATTATTTTACTACTGGAGGAGTGCTGGATGAAATTCAATTGACAGATGGTCACTAGGCATTCCAGGTGGAATGAAACCAAAACCACTGGCTCACTGGCTCTTTTTTTTTTTT